>CM057338.1:20118422-20688209 GCA_030015575.1 Agapanthus africanus | reverse complement strand
GATGGGGCCGTTGTAGCAGGCACCCAAGCAGACGACACCTTTGTGGTATGACAGGGTGGTCCTTCTCTTGCCGAACCTTCATCTTCTACTGTCGGCGGGGATAGTTTTGGTCAACTACAGAGTCTGGACTCTTCGCCAGACCCTATGAATTTTGGATGACAGCAGCTGAGGGAGCTGCTCTGGCTTCGCCTTTGTAACATTTTCAGCAGGTGAAGGTGAAGGATACCTTTTTAATACGGCAGTTGGAGAGTTCTTGCGCACTCTCCTGAGCGGCTCAAAATTGTTCCCAGTTGGAACAACAACATCAACTTCTACCGTTAAAGCTGATGGGGTAAGTCCGAAAGGGGAGCTGCCCCCAGCTTTCCTCACTCGACGCCAGTGGTGACGTCGAGCACGTCTTGTAGATGGTACTGGCTCAGTTACGGGGGTGGTTTCATCATGCCCCCTGTTCTGGAGAAGAGCTGCTGTTGGTGCCAGCCTATCGAAGACTGACATTCGCTGAGAAGAAACGTCCAACCTATCGAAGACTGACTTTCGGGTAGGGGAAGCATTTTTAACGACCCCGCCTGCAGCAGAAGTTGGAATGGCCAGTCTTGCGAAGACCGATCCTTTAGCAGGAGAAGCCGCTTTGATGATTTCCTCTACTTGAGCCGGAATGGCTATCCGCTTTGGAATAACCCGTTCGGGTATTGCAGGCTTCTTCATGGGCCCACTTAAGTTCAGGCTCAGCCTGTCGAAGATTGATGCAGTAGACTTGGAATTGGACGACCCGTTGATAGGGGCCGTGGTAGTGGTGAGCCGATCAAAGACCGACTTCTTCGGAGCTTCCTGTGATGGCATTATGATGCTGAAGCTTGCCAGTGGGATCATGGTCCCAAAGAACAGTCTAGTGGTGGCCTGAGTCATCTGTTCCACTGGCATGGCGAAGATGGAGGCCTCTTGGGGCCCATAGGTCACTCCTCCGGCGAGAACGGAGTGGGAGTTGTTGTTGCAGCTGGTGCAGTTGGAAGCCATTTTCTCTGCACGGGAGCAAGACACCAAATCTTAGTACCTCGAATCCAAGGGCAACCAAATTAAACCATGGTTCATTCGTGAACACGACACACGAAGTGTGGGGTGGACAGAGGAAAAGGTCCCACCGGGCGTGCCACAAACTGTTTACCGCCGAAAACTGGGAAGATAGACGTATTGCCTGAATTTGGGGGCAGATGCTATTTGGTTTTATCCGTCTACCTCTCCGAAGATGCTAAGTTGATTTATGACACCGTGTATCAGAGGTTTAGACGGATGCGGGCGTTGTAGCAGACTTTGTCAGATTCCCCCTTATTGTGAGGGGTTTTTGATTGTGGGGACGCTCTTCCCTGCACGCGTAAGCCCCTGCAGTTAATTACGTTACCGCATCGTGGTAACCACTTTCTCCTGCTCCAGCAGGTCACTTCGTATCTTGTGTGTTTGTTTTATTTTTGGTTGCTCGTGGATTGTATACAGAGACTAATTTATGTTTTCGCCCGTAGGGCGTGGATTAGTCCAAATCCGTATTTTCTTAGATTTGGGTTTGGGTTGGTTTTAGGAACGTTAGTATTGTTTTAGACTAACGTCAACTCAAAAGTTTTTTTAGGATACGTTAGTCTAATTTTAGACTAAGATCTACTCAACAGGATTTTGAGATCATTTAGATCCAACGAAATTGTATTTGGACTCTATCATTTTAGTTTAGGGACATTGCAGTCCATAAGTTTAAGGACATCATAGTCCATGGAGTTTAAAGACATCATAGTCTGTGGGGTTTAGTTTAGGGACATTGCGGTTTATAAGTTTTAAGGACATCATAGTCCATAGAATTTAGTTTAGGGACGTTGCGGTCCATTGTTAGTTTTAGGACATTGCGGTCTATTGGGTTTAAGGACATCATAGTCCATGGAATGTCTGGTTGTCGGGACCCGCCATCTCTCTGAAGACGTTGAAGAATTGCAATGACACATATCAGAGGAATGAAGAGATGTACCCTTGAACCAATATTGGTTGGGAGATCTGTAGTCAGGTTTGGGACTATGACCAATTAGGGAAATTGTGAGCACGTGGGCTCGGTTGGTCTGAGTTAGGGACTTGTGGCCCACTTGGGCTCAGCCCACTCAGTTTTGATTAAAGTGTTGACCACTTATTTGGGCTCAGTCCCTTTTTTTTCAATAATGCAGAGCATTGGTTTGCGTTTTGACACCCCTTTTTCTTTTTGTCTTTTACTGAGTGTTGAACACTCTTTATTATGGCACTGGGTCTCTATTTACAGAGCGCTTTATATTTCCACAGCGTCCACATGAGGAGCACGTGGAGCGCTTGGCGCTGAGCGCCAGACTTGGAGCGCTAAAGGCGCTTCTAATAAAATAGCGCCCACGTGAGGAGCACGTAGCGCGCTTGGCGCTGATCGCCAGACTTGGAGCGCTAAAGCGTTTCTTATAAAATAGCGCCCACGTGAGGAGCACGTGACGTGCTTAGCGCTGAGCGCCAGACTTGGACCGCTGAGCGCTTCTTATAAAATAGCGCCCACGTGAGGAGCAGGTGGCGCGCTTAGCGCTGAGAGCCAGACTTGGAGCGCTAAAGCGCTTCTTTGGCAGCTCTAATCAATTCTGTGCTCTGAGAATTAAGTTCTCGTTTATAAGAGACTTTGTCTCACAGATCCAAGTTTTTCTTTATGAAGAGATATTATGATCTCTTTTGTTTTTCTTTATGGGAGACTTTGTCTCATGGATCTAAGAACTAAGTTCTTCTTTTTGTGAAGAGATGCTTTGTCTCATTGATCTAAGAACTAGGTTCTTCTTTTTGTGAAGAGATGTTTTGATCTCTTCTGTTTTTGTGAAATACTTGGTCTTGCAGATCTGTGATCTAGAAAAAGAACTAAGTTCTTCTGATGTGAGAGTTAAACTCTCAAAGATGTTATGATCTCTCTTCTTCTTATTTAGCTTGAAGAAGGTTCTTCTTCTTAGAGCTTGCTCTTCTCTCTTTTCTTTTCTGAGAACTTGAAACTTTTTTTTAGTTTATGAGGGGGTTCTTCTGTACAAGACTTGAAGTCTTGAGCCCTTTATATAGGGGGGCTGATTTGTTGAATCAGTCAAGGAAATCTTTCATTGAGAGATTTCTGATATATTTGAGGAATATTTCCCACCGTTGGATCTTTGATCCAAGGGCTTCCGTTTTACAGAAGATAGTTTTCTTGGTGTTAACAAGATTAGGAAAGTATTTTCCCATACAGAACTTATTCTGTATCTTGGTGATTTTTAATCACCATTGGATCTTTGATCCAACGGTACTCTGATTTACAGAGCACAATCTTTCATGTTTGGAAAGATTTGAGGAGTATTTCCTCAACAGGATTTAATTCTGTAATTTTGATGATTTATCATCTTTATTATATCTTTGATCTAATGGTGGAGAATCATTTAGTTCTAGCGTTGGCGTTCTCGTGCTTTGCACGTGAGGCGCTGCCTCAGAGTCTTTGACTTATAGCGCTGGCGCTCTTGGCGACAGCGCTCTCGTGCTTTGCACTTGAGGCGCTGCCTCAGAGTCTTTGACTCTTGGCGCTAGCGCTCTTGGCGCTCTCGTGCTTTGCACGTGAGGCGTTGCCTTTTTACCGAAGGTGTCTTTTCACCTTCTTTTCTTGCTTTTCCTGAGTCAAACTTCTCTTTCCTAATGTAGAGCTTGGAAACGGTTCCATCATGCACAAATTTTTCTGTGCCTAGACTTAAATGTCTCTCTTTATAATTTGAAGCAATGCTTCTCTTCTCTCTCACTTTCAGAGAATTATTTTAGCAGATAAGAGCTATGGCTTGTAATCGTCCACATACTCGCCGGCAACCACGGGAGGTGCCTATTGAATAAATCTTTCCTCGTTTTGCTGCACGCTTGGTGGACCCTGCTCTTACGGACGACCAATGCGATACGATGTTGTACGAGCTCTTGACTCGTAGAGGATTTCCTCTCCCCATCGGCTCCATTTGGCTTCAGATGGTCTTCTTGTCCATGCTCGATGACATCCCTTTTCATCCAGCGGAGATGACTCCGGCAATGCTCGACGCCGCAGAGGACAAGATCGAGTGCTTTCACGAGGCACTTTTGATTACCACAGCTCTGAGGTATCGCTCTGTTCAGCTGCTAAGCCAGATACGAGCTCAGCGGGTCGTCATGTCTGCCTTTGCTGATGGACACAGTGCTGACCGATGGGAAGCGGCTGTTCGTGAAGATCGCCACTTTGACATGGTGGAGAAGGCAGAGAGGGAGTTAGATAATTTTATCCATAGTTTTGTGAATCCCTGTACTTTCGATCCCATGTTTGGTGATCTATTTCTTGTAGAATAAAATGTTCAATTACATACTTTTTTTTTCGTTGACCACCAAGTGCTATCTTTTTAACTCCTGTTCTTCCTTTGATGTGTGCATGTGTGTATATGAATGAGCCTAGTTTCACACATTTCTTTACACGAAACTTAAACCGGTATGAACAGGCACAAATAGCTCTTGGCCGAAGATTTTGGCGAGAACACTGCTATCAAAACTTCATATTCAGTTTCTTTATTAGTCCTTGGCTCTGTTAAGGAAAGGGCGTAACGCAATATCCCTTCTTGCGGAGTCATGAAGATAAGGTCCACCCCGGCTTTAATTATGGAGGTGTTTTGCTTTCGCCTCTTCATGGAAGACGCTCCATCAAAGTAGCTTTATTTGGAGAGACCGTAGTTGTTTGAGGGTTCTTGGCGTGGGCATTTCTATAATGCAAACTCAATCAACATATATATTGAATGCAAACTCATTTTTTTTGTTTTGTGTGTACAAGTTAACAAGTTTTCGGTCACAATCTCGAACTCAACAATCATGTCTCCCAAGACGAGCTTCGTTTCTGACGCGACCCCGATCCAGTACGTGGTCAAGATCAATGCCCGTGTGGTTCTCCCTGCAAGTCTCAGCCGACAATGGGAGGAGCCACCCCGTCAATTTTGTTCCGTCATCATCTTCCCTGCCGGAAGCGCTCATCTGGCGGAGGTTACGACAAACCAAGCGGCCAAACCGACCTTAAGGGGAAGGAGGATGAATGTTGTGGTCACCAAACCATCCCACCCCAAATGCAAATCTGTGTTCGAACGGCTCTCCGCTGTTCTGACCGGAAGCAAAGCCATCAACACCAATGGAGCCACAAAGCATTTCCAGCAAACTCAGACGACTCCAACAAGTACACAATCAGGTGTATCTCCAAAGCCCTTCATCGCCCGGTCTACGGCGGCTTCCCGAAGAGCCGTAGCCAGCCAAGTGCTCAAAACATAAAGGCTGAGCCAGAAGCGACTCGGGTTTCGAGCCAACAAGAGGGCCAGGACGTCGGCCAAGTGGAATCATGTGAGGTTCCAAGAGCAGGGGTACTCTGTGATGACGGCTGAGTCGGCCGTAAAAGTCAGCAATTCCTTCGAACCTCTGAAGTGGGTTCAGAAAAATGCCATGACCGCCAGAATCAAGAAGACATCGATCCGAACAATACTACTAAGGGATGTGTCCCACCCCCAAAAAAGAAAGCATGACACCATCTCTTCAAGAGTCTATCAGGCGCTCTGTGCTGCGCGAAAGCAGCGGGGCAAATCCAGAAAAGAGGCGCCAGCAACACTCATGAATCTGGTCAGGCCATCCATCTTCAATCGATTGTCCGCTATCCAAACAGAAGGGCCAAGACGGTGGTCCACAAATTTAGCTACCAATAATGAAATGATGGACGGATATGTTGTCTACACGGTTTATATGTTGGGCACGCGCCCCAGCGACAACCTTCGCAGCAAAAGCAAGGATGTGGCCACCACATCCCAAGCCCAATCTGGCTTGAATGTGGTTGCCGCTTCCCAAGAACAGCTGCCTCCGCTGGATGATGAAAACCCTCTCGATGAGGATGATAGGTAGAAAGACCCCTCAATACATGTAGAGTCAAGCTCAGACAGCGAGGAAGAGCCGACTTTTCTCCCCAGGACCGCAGAGCAAGAGCTTCTTCAAGAGCTTCGAAAACAGCTCAGGAGCAAAGATAAAGAAATGGTCAAGCTTTATTCCAAAATCGACGACTTGATGAATGTCGTGATGCAGCTCACGGCTCAAATTGCCTGAACACCTGCCAATCAAGCACAAGTCTCTACTCATGAGTCGGTTGATGAAAACCCAAAGTAACTGATGCCTGTCCCCTTGGGTCCAAGATTGGGCGAGCCGAACGAAAGCCGGCTACATTATGCTTCTGGGGACGCCTTGGCCCCTAATAGCACTATCTCGCTAACACAAGATTGGATAATGGATTTGGTCACTAGCAAGGTTAGAACATTGGTAGCCGAAGCCGAAGCTCAGAAAGAAATCGGCAGTAGTGGGCGGCCATATCCCGCACAATATGATCTGATCGATTTCCCATGTGGCTACGTCATTCCTAAGTTCGAAAGATTTGACGGGACGGGAAACGCAAATCAGCACGTCGCCCACTTTAAAGTATCGTGCAGAAATACAGGGGAAATGATGCGCTCCTTCTTCGTCAGTTTGTCAACAGCCTGACCGGTGTTGCTTTCAACTGGTACGCGAGCATACCAGACGGGTCCGTCATTACTTTTTCCCAAATGGAGTCTCTGTTTCGGAAAAGATTCATGAGTGTCAGTGATAAAATCTCCATTGCTGACCTTGTGAGGACCAAGCCGGGGAAGAATGAAAGCAACACCGACTTTATCGCCCGATGGCGTAATCTCACGGTCAAGTGCGAATCGCCGCCGGAGCAGGACCAGTTCGTCAGCCTTCTCATTGAGAACCTCAGCAATTGGATGATCCCATTCTTGTGTACAGCATGCCACAGGACGTTTCAGGAGTTAACCAAGAAAGTAAAAATGCTTGAACGCTCGAAATAAGAGTCTACCCCGAACCCTCAGAGAGAAAAGACTTGGAAAAGAAAGAAGGATGACAACCATAGAAGCGGGAATTCCAGCAGTACCAATGTCTTCAATGCGTCCGACAATGAAGACAAGCGAAAGGCATGCGATTCTAAAACCACCCGGTCTCGAAAGCCATAGCTGGGAGGAGAAGGGCCTTCCGTAGAAGAGAAAAAGAACAAGATTTAATCTTTCAGAAGGGACAAGGTCCGCAAGATATTCAAAGATGTCTTTAACAATGGTTTACAATTGCTGGAGTCGAAGAGACCCAACGAAGCAAAAATGATTGACAATCCCCTGTATTGCCCGTACCACAGAGTAATGAGCCATGCGATTGAAGATTGCTATATCTTCAAAGACTGGGTCGAGAAGCAGTACAAGACTGGAGAGATCGAGCTGTCTAAGAGTGTGTTGGTGAACAATCAAGTTGCAACCACCAACTTTATACAGACAGAAGCTGAAGCCTTCTGGGAGCAGACAGTCGAACCCGCAGCCCTGAGAAATGAAACTGACTCACCGCAGCCTCTGTAGAGTACACGCATATCTAATAAGACGAAGAAGATGCTAAAGTTACTTCGGAAATAGCCTAGAATAGAATGGGAAGGGCAGAAGAAGCCCACTATTCCAGCTGCTAATTTGACTTAATCAGACTCAAAATCCAAAAAGCTCAAGAAGAAGAAAAGTACAGCTCAACGCGAAAAAGTGTCTGCAAGGAGATCGACCACTCAAAAATATATCGATTCCCTCGAAAACTATGAACAATAGGAAAGAACTCTAATTCAATTGAAGGAGTTCTTTCCTGTAGAAGCAGCTGAGATTCTGGAGGAGCTAGAAGAAGACTCCAATAAAAAGATCCCTATAGTGACCTTCTATGCCATCCATCTGGGCAGCGACTCTGAGGAGGAGCTCTGTTTTCCCGAAGAGGACGAGGAGCTCGCCCCAAAGGCCAACTAAATCCAGCTCAGAAGCGGCAGGGCTCTACCGCCGAATCAGGGCAACGCCCCAAAAGGGAAGGAAAAACAAGTCGCTAACGAAGAAGATGGCAGAGAGCTGGCTCATGAAAATTCGAGTCCTTCCTCGGTGGAATATAATGTCTCGGCTCATCTCCGAAAGCTTCCGTCTCTCCTGAGCATCTACGATGCCTTGGTTCTATCTAAAGAGCTTAGAGATGTTCTCATTCACGCTTTATAAAACTCCGAGCAGTACCAGGCTCACTTTGAAGAAATTAATATGAAAGAAGCCCAGTACACCTTGCATACCGCCATGGTCACGTTTAAGGACGAAGACCTGCTACTGGGAACAGCTGAGCATAACCGGCCGCTTTACGTGACAGGGTACAACAACGGAGATCGGATTAATCGCATATTGATTGATCTGGGATCCTCAGTGAACATCATGAACTTGCGGACTCTGAAGAGTTTGTCAATGGACGTCCGACACCTGTTAAGGGAAATGATTGTCATTCAAGACTTCAATCAAAATTGCCAGCAAGTTCTGGGGTCTATAGCTCTGCCAATCAAATTTGGGGATCTGCAAACCGAAGCTAAGATATACATGATCGACGCTGACACATCTTATAAGGTTCTCCTTGGACGGCCGTGGCTCCATGATTACGGCATCGTTCCGTCAACTCTCCATCAGTACATGAAATATACCAAAAACGGAGAAGAAAGACGCATTAATGGAGACATACAGTCGTTCGGTGTGCATGAAGTCTGATATGAAGATTCTTGGTACTTTGTGAATCTCCAAAGTGCTGAGCCACAGCTCACCAAAGACAGAACGGTCCCGAAAATCAAAGGCAAATCTGAGCCGGCTGTCACTTTCGAAAGCAAAAACCCCTAAGTGCTTCCGCGTTTCGGCAGTGACACTGATGAGTCCGATGCTGGAAGTCCATCCTTCCGTAAAACATGCCCTCATTTTGGTAGCGATACGAACGAATCTGATATCGAAGGCTCTTCCGATAGCAAAATTCGCCCTCGTTTAGGCAGCGACACTGAAGAGTCGGAGGAAGAGAACCTGCCTTGCAACAGCTATACAGATTGGGCCCCCACGCAACAAGAAAAGCTGCGAGAGACTTTCGAAGTTGCAGAAGGGTCCCTAGCCGTCATAAGGGTGCCGGAGCAGATGTGCAAAGAGCTCGATGCATTGTCAGTCTCCACCGTGGACCAGCTGAAAAGTTTCTACGTTCCCGGAAGGAAACGTGGACAGAGGGGCATCCTGTTTTATGGGTCAAATCCTGTTGTGCACCCAGACGATTTGTCTGTCGCGTGCCTTCCCTATGAGAGAGGCATAAGAGCCGTCCTCAATCCCAGATACTATGCGCCCGAGATGCGGGAATATTTCAAAAGGTGCGGATGCCGGTTATATCAAACGGAGTCCGAAGCAAAGTTTTATGAAGGGCTATGGCATCCGCCTCGGGTCCGAGCACTCATCGATGGACGAATTCCAGATAAACGGGGCATAGGTTTCATCCAACCTGATTCCAAAGCATGCTACATGATCCATGTTGGTGAAGCCAGCGAAAGGTCAAATGATGATGACGAGATAGCCGAGCCAGAAGAAACCCCTCAAGATCTCGAAGATGGTGGACAAGCAACCTTCGATGAGCTAACCGAGATCGATTTGGGAACACCTGATAATCCAAGGCCGACCTACATCAGCTCACTCTTGTCAGAGAAATTGAAAGAGTGGATAATTGCCTTGCTGCATGAGTTCATCGACTGCTTCGCGTGGACGTACAAAGAAATGCTTGGCCTCTCCCCTGAAGTGGCCGTGCATAAGCTGGCCATATCTCCTGATGCCAAGCCTGTCTAACAAGCTCCTCTAAGAATGAGAAGGGAGCTGGAAGAAAAGGTCATCGAGGAAATTAAGAAACTTATCGATGCTGGCTTCATCAGGGAAAAGAAATATGAAGAATGGATCGCATGCATTGTCCCAGTAAAGAAGAAAAATGGGCAGATCCGGGTTTGTGTCGATTTCAGGGACCTTAACAAGGCATGCCCTAAAGATGATTTCCCGCTTCCAGTCATGGAAATGATAGTCGATGACACATCAAATTTCGAGCCGTTCACCTTCATGGACGGTTCGTCTGGGTACAATTAGATAAAAATGTCGCCTGAGGATGAGAGGCATACAACATTTCGATCCCCGATCAGCATATACTGTTACAAAGTGATACCGTTCGGACTGAAGAACGCCGGTGCTACATATCAAAGGGCAATGTCCAATATCTTTGATGACCCAATCCATAAAGTCGTCGAATGTTATGTTGATGATATGTTCGTCAAGACTAAAGCCAAGACCGATCACATCTAAGATCTTATGACCGTTCTCACTAGATTGAGAGAATATGATCTGAAGATGAATCCTCTGAAGTGCACTTTTAGCGTGTCATCGGGAAAATTCCTGGGCTTCATAGTCCGACATCGAGGGATCGAAGTTGACCCATCCAAGATAAAGGCCATCATGGAGATGCCCCCTCCGAAGAATCTGACGCAGCTAAGATCTTTTCAAGGCAAGCTTGCTTATATACGAAGGTTTATCTCAAATTTATCGGGGAGATGTAGGCCCTTCTTAAAGCTCTTGAAGAAAGGAACTCCTTTTGTCTGGGATGCCGAATGTCAAGAAGCGTTCGAAAGCAACAAACAGTACCTGTTGCACCCTCCAGTGCTTGCTTCCTTGATTCTAAATAAACTGTTGATTCTCTATACCTCCGCGCTAGATGAGTCACTCGGTGCGCTCCTTGCCCAGAACAACGAGGAGGAAAAAGAAAATGCCCTCTACTACCTCAGTCTAACTTTAGTCGGGACGGAACACAACTATTCCCCGATCGAAAAGCAATGCCTGACTCTGATATTCACCGTGAAGAAGCTGAGGCACTATCTGCTCGCTCATCAGGTTATACTGATCTCCAAGGTCGACCCGCTCAAACACTTGATGACCAAAGCAAGCCTAGCCGGTAGAATGGCGAGATGGGCTGTCATGCTGCTTGAATTTGACATAATCTATACTCCTCAGAATGCAGTAAAAGGGAAATCCCTCGCCAACTTCCTTGCTACTCATCCCATACCAGAAGGGTCGCCGCTCAATTGCGAGTTGCCTGACGGACAAGTGCTGCACCTCGAGGATGACAAGCCATGTCGGGAGCTCTACTTCGACGGAGCCTCATCAATAAGATCTTCCAGTAAATCAAGCGTCCCGGAGATAAAAGCAGGGATAGGATTGGTGTTCGTCACGCCATCGGGAGGAACCCTATGACATTTTTTCGCTCTCACCGAGCCTTGCACAAACAACGAGGCTGAGTACGAAGCTCTGATAGCTGGTCTGGAGCTCGCCATAGAAATGGAAATCCTTCGGCTATGGGTTTACGGTGACTCCCAGCTTGTCGTCAACCAAGTTAGCGGTGACTATAAGATATACAAACCCGAGTTAGCTCGATATAGAATCCGAGTGGTGGAACTCATAAAACGGTTCACTCACATTGAACTAATGAGAGTCCCCAGAGCGTTGAACTGAAAAGTCGACATACTCGCTCGCCTAGCTAAAGAGCTAGCTGATCCTAACATGGACGAAATTCTAATCACAGTTAGAAGCTAGAAAATTCTGCCTCCAGTCTCTTTGCGTGAAGAAGAATGCGTAGAACAAGTGAACAATCCTGCCGAAGAAGCTTCGATCATTCAAGACGAGCCCGATTGGAGAGAACCCTTCATAGAGTACCTCCGATACGACAAGCTGCCTTAAGAAAAATCTGCGAGGATTTAGCTGAAGACAAGAGCTCTCTGATACGTTTTTGTAAATAATACGCTATACCACAGATCATATGACCAACTTTGGCTCAGGTGCCTATCATTGGCCGAAGCCCAAAAATTCATGAAAGAAGTTCTCTCAGGCGTCTGCAGAGCTCACCAATCTGACCCTAAAATGCGGCTTCAAATTAAATGGCTTGGGTATTACTGGCCTACCATGATAAGGGATTGCGAAGAGCATGCGAAGAGGTGTCATCTCTGCCAAATTCACGGTGACTTCATTCATAAGCATCCCAATCCGCTGCATCCTACGGTGGCGTCATGGCCTTTCGAAATTTGAGGCACCGACATAGTTGGTCTAATTGATCCTCCGTCATCCAAAGGCCACCAGTTCATATTGGTTGCAACAGACTACTTCTCCAGATGGGCTGAAACTGTCCCGCTAAAAGAAGTCAAGACAGAAGATATTTTGATATTCTTCCGCCATAATATTCTATACCGCTTCGGTATACCAAGAAGAATTATTTCTGACAACGGGCCTTCTTTCAAGAGCTTCAAAATCTCAAGGTTTGCTACTTAGCACGAGATAGACTGGAGATATTCCTCCATCTATAATCCAAGAGCCAATAGGCTAGCCGAAGCCTTCAACAAAACTCTATGCAAGCTCCTGAGGAAAAATGCTTCAGCCAACAAGAGAGACTGGAATCTCAAACTTCATGAGGCGTTGTGGGCATATCGTACCACACACCGTACTCCAACTCAGTCCACTCCATACTCATTACTCTTTGGAGTGGAGGCGATCCTCCCCTTCGAAGTCAAAGTTCTAAGTTTAAGAATGGACGTTCAGCATGAGTTGATGGAGGAGGAAAATGTGCTCCTTCGGCTCAAAGAGCTCGACGCCCTCGAAGAAAAGAGGCTCGCGGTACAGCAAAATCTGGAGTTGTACCAAGCCCAAATGTCACGGGCCTATGACAAGATGACCCGTCTCCGTTTTTTCAAGAAAGGCGAATTGGCGTTGGTCCTTAAAAGGTCGATCATCCCCAATCGACATACCAAAGGAAAATTCGATCCAAACCGGAAAAGACCATACGTCATCGAGAAAGTGTTCGATGGAGGATCCTACCAACTAATAAGTGCCGAGGGAGAAAGGCCCATGCCACCCATCAATGGCCGATATCTCAATAAATAATGTATGTGAATGCTCCAAGTCACAGACGAATTGAGCACACTGGCCCTACGGTTTGGATTATACATCCTGTAAAACCGTATACAATCTACGGGCGTAAACGACCCCTATCTCTCCCAAGTCCTAACAGTGAGACTACATTTAAAGTCCCACCAGTGATGAAGATCTGCCAATGTAAAAAAAAGTATGTCCACAAGCAAAACGGGCACGGATGAAAACCCGAAAGGGCTCCGTGAGTAAAAACAGCAGGACTGCCGGCAAGTTTGTGAAAACCTGAAAGGGTGCAAACTCGTAAAAAAGAAATGAAATACACTCGCAAAGTATTCTCGACCTTATGAGGAGAAAATCCCCGCGTGAGATCCTTACGACTCACAAAGGACAACACACTTAGGAATCCCCATGATTCGTAGGGAGAAATACACCTGTGAGAACCTCTTGACTCGTAGGGAGAAAATACTTTTATGAGATCCTTACGGCTCATAAAATTGAAAAGCCTTAGGTGATAGAGATCTAAAGTTTTCTCCTAAGCCATCGCTCCCCAACGGGCAACGACAAATGATGAGTCACTCCTGACATTGCTTCAGTGTTAGCGGTGCTGATGCCGACCCAAAACCTAAATCCCAAGTCTTCCCAACGGCAAATGATGAGTCGCTCCTGGCATTGCTTCAGTGTTAGCGTTGCTGATGCCGACCTAAAACCTAAATCCCAAGTCTTCCCAAAGGCAAATAATGAGTCCCTCCTGGCACTACGCTTCAGTGTTAGCGGTGCTGATGCCGACCCAAAACCTAAATCCCAAGTCTTCCCAAAGGCAAATGATGAGTCACTCTTGGCATTGCTTCAGTGTTAGCGGTGCCGATACCGACCCAAAACCTAAATCCCAAGTCTTCCCAAAGGCAAATGATGAGTCGCTCCTGGCACCACGCTTCAGTATTAGCGGTGCTGATGCCGACCCAAAACCTAAATCCCAAGTCTTTCCAAAGGCAAATGATGAGTTGCTCCTGGCATTATTCCATTGCAGCAATGCTGATGCCGACCCAAAACCTAAATCCCAAGTCTTCCCAAAGGAAAATGATGAGTTGCTCCTGGCATTATTCCAGTGCAGCAATGTCGATGCCGACCCAAAAACCAGATTCCAAGTCCTCCCGGGGAAAATGATGAATTGCTCCTGGCATTATTCCAGTGCAGCAATACTGATGCCAAATAAGATCCAAATTCCAAGTTCTTCTTAAATTCAAAGGTCCCGCCAAATAAGGCAGAAATCAAACAGATCAAATTAATGTCCCACCCGGTAGCGCTTCCAAGCTGAAAAGTCCCGCTGGACGGGTAGGGAACTCCCAAAATAAATCAAATCAAACAAATCAGCCCTGACGCCGTAGAAAGCGGAGCAAGTCAACTTCAACCCCGACACCGTAAGAAGTGGAGCAAGTCAAATCAAGCACCGACTGTCCAAGTCGTAAAAAGGGCAGAACCGACCGTCCACGTCGCTAAAATGGCAGAACCGACCGTCCAAGTCGCTAAAAGGGCAGCACCGACCGTCCAAGTCACTAAAATGGAAACACCAACCGTCCAAGTCACTAAAAGGGCAGCACTGACCGTCCAAGTTGCAAAAAGGGCAGAACCGGCCGTCCACGACGCTAAAATGACAAAACTGACCGTCCACGTCACAAAAATGGCAGCACCGACCGCCCAGGTCGGTAAAAGGGCAGCACCGACCATCCAAGTCACTAAAAGGGCAGTACCAACCGTCCACGTCGCTAAAATGGCAGAACCGACCATTCAAGTTGCTAAAAGGGCAGCACCGACCGTCCAAATCGCTAAAATGGCAGAACCGACCGTCCACATCACTAAAATGGAAGAACCGACCGTCCATGTCGCTAAAATGGCAGCACCGACCATCCAAGTCACTAAAAGGGCAGCACCGATCGTCCAAGTCGCAAAAAGGGTAAAACCGACCGTCCACATCGCTAAAATGGCAGCACCGACCGTCCAAATCACTAAAAGGGCAGAACTGACCGTCCACGTCACTAAAATGCCAGAACCGACCGTCCAAGTCGCTAAAAGGGCAGCACAGACCGTCCAAGTCACTAAAAGGGCAGCACCGACCATCCAAGTCGCAAAAAGGGAAAAAACGACCGTCCACTTTGCTAAAATAGGAGCACCGACCGTCCACGTCGCAAAAATGGCAGCACCGACCGTCCACGTTGCTAAAATGGAAAAACCGACCGTCCACGTCGCAAAAATGGTAGAACCGACCATCCACATCGCTAAAATGACAGAACCGACCGTCCATGTCGCAAAAATGGCAGCACCGACCATTCACGTCGCAAAAAGGGCAGCATCGACCTCCACGTCGTCAAAACGGTAACCAAATCAAGTCAATCTCCACGAGAAAAAAGATCCATCAATTTCATGCACACAACCCACATATGTGGTGTGCATTTATTGGTGGGGGCACTTTTTTGGGGTCAAAAATTACACCCCAGTTGACCAAGTCAAATCCAAGGTCAACCCCAAGTCAAGTGGGCCCGAGCCCGAGCCCAATTCATGACCAAGCATGGAAGGGGCCAGCTCCATGCCAAAAAGGATGGAATAAATTATTCTAAATGTAATTTTTAGAAATAAATATATGTAAAGTGGGCAGAAAGCCAAAATTTTGTAAACCCCATGGCTTATGTGCAAGAAAAAAAAGAAATAAGCGCATAAGGCATGGGGTGACACAAGTGCCATTTAGTAAAGCCTAAGGGGCTATATGTAAAATGTGTAGCATATAAAGGCAACATGATGAAAAGATCAATGATAACTTTTTCTCTCTCAAAAAAATTAGGGTTCTGTGCCTCTTTCTCCTTCCTCAAGCTTCTAAACCCTCTTTCCCTTTTTGAATTAAATCAATGGTTTTACTCTTCCTTTTCCAAAAATAAACATTTTTTCATCATAGAACCCTTGAAGGGAAACCCAGATCTTCCATCAAATCTCCAAAAGGGGAGATTTTTAAAATCTCACCCTCTTCTTTCTTCTAGCCAATAGAGAGGAGGAAGAAGAAGACCGACCTCCAAAAATCCTATTTTGGGGAAGATGCAGGGCTCAAGGGAAAAGAAAGGGTTCCTCTTTCATCAGCTCCAAAAATATCTTAGGAGTTTAACTCCTCAAAAAATTATATATATATATATATATAATAATAATAATAATAATAATAATAATAATAATAATAATAATAATAATAATAAATCTTTTTTTTGGGAGTACAACTCCTAGTACTGGGGCTAAGCCCCTTTGTCCTCTTTGTCAGGAGTTTAACTCCAAAAGTCAATCGGGAGTACAACTCTCACTGTAGGGGCTAAGCCCCTTTTCCTGCTGATGCCCAGCGCTCGCGTGCTAAGCACGTGGGGAGCAGGCGCCCAGCACCCACGTGCCACACACGTGGGCCCCCAATATATCCAAAACCCCTCAATGCACAACACACGCACAATGCACAGTGAGTTCGCATGACCAGTTTGACCCATCAATCGGAGGTTCCCTCACTCCAAAGGCGAGGAGTAATTAACGACAGCTTAGTCCGCGGCTGCCGGAGATTCGGATTCCCACAATCAATAAACTCCCGTCTACCCTACACAGGGGGAATCTGTAGTACGCCTGACAAGCGACGCGTATTCCCATCTCAATGGGGTGACGAAAAACACCCTACACCCGGTAAGTATTGCCATTTTGGTCAGCATTTCCTGGAGCTTTTATTGTTTCTCCTAAGCTTTTTTTAGTGACCGAGTTTGCGGTCGATGACTTACGGAAGCATGGCTTTCTTCTTTCCCGGAAGCCATGTGGACCGTATATACAATCATGTCCCCAGACTTAGGGCGTTTGGGTCCATCGCCTTTGGAATTTGCCGCCGGCGGTGGGATTTTCTCTGGCCTCATCTGTTTGTGGGAGGTCGAAGTTGAAGGAGCCGTTGCAACAGGAACCTGTGTAGAAGAAGCCCCTCGCTGTATGATGGAGGGATGGCCTTTTTCATACCGAGCTTTCAATTTCTTCAGCCGATGAGAGTGATTCAGGTCAATCACAGAGTCCTGGACTTTTCGCCAGACCCTATGAATTTGCAAGGAGAGCCGCTGATGGGACTGCTCTGGCTTTACTTATGCTGTAATTTCTGTAGGCGGGGGCAATTTATTTAGCACCGTCATTGGAGAGTTCTTGCGTACTCTCCTGAGTAGATCAAAGTTGTTCCTGGTTGGAACAGCAGTGTCAACTTCTACCATTGGAGCTGGTGGGGTAAGTCCAGAGGAGGAGTTGCCCACAACTTTTCTTACTCGGAGTCACTGGCGACATCGAGCGTGTCTTGCAAAAGGGACCGCCTCAGTTTTGGAAGTGGCTTCGTCATTCCCCCAACTTCGGTGAGGGGTTGCTGTTGGCGTCAGCCTGTTGAAGATCGACGTCCTAGTTTGGGAAGGGCCGACTAATCTTCTGAAGACCGATCTTCTGATTGGGGAAGCGCTTTTGACGGCTTCACACCTGTAGGAGTTGGGAGGGCTATCCGTTTTGGAGTAGCCTTCTCAGGTATCATGGGATTCTTTGCGGGCCCGTTTGTGCTTTGGCTCAGCATGTTGAAGACTGAGATGCCGACTTTGGACGGCCTGTTGACAGGGACCGTTGTAGTTACCAGTCGATCGAAGACTGACCTTTTAGGAGCTTCTTCTTGCGGTGCTGAGGCACCGAAACTCACTGGTGGGATTATAGTCCTGAAGAACAGTCCAGTAGTGGCTTGCGTAACTTGCCCCACCGGCATCGAGAAGATAGAGGCCGCATTAGGCCCGTAGATTACTCCTCCAGCTGGGGTGGAGCGAGAGTTGCTATTGCATGAGGTGTAGCTCGAAGCCATCGATTTCTCTCTTCTGCATAGGAGTAAGACACCAAATTTTAGTACCTCGAATCCAAGGGCAACCATAGAGAACCGCAATTTTGTTCGCGAAACACGACACACGAAGTGTGGAGTGGAAAGAGGAAAAGGTCCCATCGGGCGTGCCAGAATCTGTTTACCGCTAGAAAACATAGACAAATTCGGGATGGATCATCTTGTTTGAATTTGGGGGCAGATGCCATTTAGATTTATCCGTCCACCTCTCTGAAGATGCCTAGTTGATTTATGCCACCGTATATCGGAGGTTTGGACGGATGCGGCCGTTGTAGCGTGACTTCATCAGATTCCCCCTATTTTTATGAGGCGTTTTTAATTGTGGGTGTTTCCCCCAATCAGAGCAAGGCTCTGTTTGAATTTCAAAAATTTAAATTTTGAAGCAACGCTTCAAATCCTCTGCGCTGCGCGCAAAGCGCCACGTGTCAGAAGTTGATGCGTCAGCACAGCGCCCGAGGCAGTGCATCCAATCAGAGCAAGGCTCTTTTAAAACAAAAAGTAAAGGAAGCAACGCAAGCGCTGCGCTGCGCGACACGTGTCTGCGCAGTTGCGCAAGCACAGCTGCGCAAGCGCTGCGCTGCACGACGCGTGTCTGCAAGCACAGCTGCGCAAGCGATGTGCTGCACGACACGTGTCTGCGTAGTTACGCAAGCGCAGCTGCGCAAGCGCTGCGCGACACGTGTCACGCGCTGGGGCGTTTGCGCAAAACAGAATTGAAATTTTAAAGAAATCTTTTCTGTTCTTGTTAAAACAAGAAGATTTTCTTCTGTAAAACAGGGGTCCTTGGATCAAAAATCCAACGGTGGGGAAAATTCCCCAAATCACTCAGAGAAAGATCTCTTCAACAAATTTAACTAATTTATGGGCACTATAAAAAAGGACCCCAGACCTCAATTCAAAGGCATGAACATTTCTTGAAAAATCAAGAGCTTCAAACAGAGAGAACTCTGAGAAAAGTTTCAAGAAAAAGGTAAAAACCTTCACAAGAGAGAAGGAATTTCTTCTAATAGATCATTGATCTAAAAACCGGATCAATGATCTTCATATAATAAACAGTGCTTTACACTTCTTATGAATCACTGATTCTTTAAAACAAGAAGAAAAAACAAAAATAAAAAAAATAGTGCTTTGCACTTTAATGAACCTTTGGTTCTTGAAATAAAAAGAAAAACTTGTTTTTCGTTGATCTAAATTAGATCAAGGAAACGAATAGTGCTTTGCACTTTTATGAACCATTGGTTCTTGAATCTAAAAGATTCTTAAATCATAGTGCCTTGCACTTGCAAACTGCGCTGTTGCGCTCTTGGATTGGCGCAAGCCACCAGAGCGCGCCACGGGTCAGCAGCGCAGGCGCAGCGCATTAGCGCAGCGCACTGTGCTTGCGCGACACGTGTCAGCACTACAAGCGCTTGCGCTCTCTGATTGGCGCAAAGCGCCTGATAAATGCAATGCATTTCCTAAAGGGTCAGGCCCAAGTCAAAAGTCTAAACAGACCAAGAATAATGCTATGCATTATTTAAAGGGGCAGAGCCCAATTGAGAGGTCCAATAGACCAAAACAAATGCTCTGCATTATAATAAAAAGGGCAGAGCCCAGTCAAAATGGGCATAAATGGCCTGAAGTAATGCTATGCATTATCCTAAAAAGGGGAAAGCCCAGACAAAGGCCAAATGCAAACAAAATGTGGACATTTTCAACTGGACTTAGCCCAATTTTGGCCGTAAGTCCTTAAACTAAATTGACTGAGCACGGCTGCTCCCTAAATCAATTTATGACCGGTTCGAGGGTACATCTCCGAACTCCTCTGACGCCCATCGTTGTAATCCTTCAGCGACGTCGGAGAGGTGACAGGTCCCGACGACCACACATCAATATGGACTGCGGGGTCCTTAAACCCGTGGACCGAAACGTCCTTAAACTAATGTTGGACCGAAAC
The DNA here is from genome assembly GCA_030015575.1 of Agapanthus africanus. Lineage (NCBI taxonomy): Eukaryota > Viridiplantae > Streptophyta > Magnoliopsida > Asparagales > Amaryllidaceae > Agapanthus > Agapanthus africanus. Next base: position 20,668,522 of record CM057338.1, on the reverse strand, counting down.
GTCCTTAAACTAATAATGGACCACCGCGTCTCTAAACTGGAACATAGACCACCACGTCCCTAAACTGGAATTAATGCGGACCCCCACATCCCTAAACTGGAACACGGACCACCACGTCCCTAAACTGGAACATAGACCACCACGTCCCTAAACTGGAATGCGGACCACCACGTCTCTAAACTGGAACATGGACCACCACGTCCCTAAACTGGAACTTGGACCGCAACGTCCTTAAACTACCTATGGACCACTACGTCCCTAAACTGGAACAATAGAGCCCCCGAATGCTCTTTTGCCGGATCTAAACGATCCCGTTTAAGTTGATCTTAGCCTCAAACACGGCTAACGTATCCTTAAACATTCAAATGGACTATAAAACTCCAAATCAACTTTGGTTCAAGGGTACATCTCTGAATTCTTCTGACACCTGTCGTTGTAATCCTTCAACGACGCCAGAGAGATGACGAGTCTCGATGGCCATATATTAAATGGATCTAGACGATCCCGTTAAGTTGATCTTCGTCTCAAACGAGACTAACGTATCCTTAACGAACGTTTAAGTTGATCTTAGCCCCAAGCATGGCTAATGTATCCTTAAACTAAAAACACCAAACCTAAATCTAAGTAAATACGGATTTGGACTAATCCACGTCCTACGGGCGACGGCATTACTCAGTCTCCGTATACAATCCACGGGCAGCCACAAACAAAACAAACACACACGACACGAAGTGAAATTCTGGAGAAGGAGAAAGTTGTTACCGCGATGCGGTAGCGTAATTAACTGCAGGGGCTTGCGCCTGCAGGGAAGATCGTCCCCATAATCAAAAACCCCTCAAGCAAGGGGGAATCTGACGAAGTCTGCTACATCGGCCGCATCCGTCTAAACCTCCGATACACGGTGCCATAAATCAACTTGGCATTCTCGGAGAGGTGGACGGATAAAACCAAATAGCATCTGCCCCGAATCCCAGCGTCAGGACCTCGCGGTCTTGTGCGCCGCCATTCGGAGGGGAACAGATTCTGGCACGCCCGGTGGGACCTTTTCCTCTTTCCACTCCACACTTCGTATGTCGTCCTCGCGAACCAATCGCGGTTTGTTAAATGGTTGCCTTCGGATTTCAAGTTACTAAGATTTGGTCTCTTTCCTGGCGCAGAACTCAAGATTCAATGGCCTCTAATTGCACCAACTGCTCGAAGTGCCACTGCAGCGGACGCTCCACCTCCTCCGGAGGTATAGCATACGGATCCCAAGCGGCTTCCTTCCTCGCTCTGCCGGTAGACCAGGTGACCCAGGCCACCACCGGCCTGTTTTTCGGGACCATGATCCCACCTACAAGCTTCTCTATGCCAATACCTGCATTGGAAGTGAACAAGAAGTCGGTCTTCGACCGGCTCACTACTACGACGACCCCTGTTAACGGGTCGCCCACTACCAAACCAACAGCCTCTGTTTTCGCCAGGCTGGATCAGAACTCTAAATTGGCTGTTCCAAGGAAGGAAATAACTGCTGCTCCAGAAGTCGTCAAGGCGGCTTCCCCTGTCAAAGAGTCAGTCTTTTCAAGACTGACGATTCCTGCTCCTGCCCCTGCTCGAGGATCTGTCTTCGACAGGTTGAATATCATCCCTCAAAAGACAACTTCAGTCTTTAAGAGGTTAGCACCGGCGGTGCCCCATTCAGACAGGGGGCAAAAAGAAACTATTTCTATCTCCGAGCCAGTCCCAACGGCTCGTAGGGCTCGACGTCGCCATTGGCGACGAGTGAGGAAGGCAGGGGGCAACTCCCCCTCAGGGCTAACTCCACCGGCTCCAGTGGTGGAAGTCAACGCTGCTGTTCCAACTGGGAACAGCTTTGAACTGCTGAGAAGGGTACGTAAGAACTCTCCAACCGCTACACTGAAAAGATCTCCTCCGCCTACGGAGAGAGTTCCAGAAATGAAGCAAGAACAGCCCCCTCAACGGCTGTCCTCAAGAATTTATAAAGTTTGGCGGAGGGTTCAAGACTCTGTAATTGACCCAGATCGCTCTCGTCAACAGAAAAAGGCGAAAGTGGAAAAAGAAAAAGACCGTCTGATCAAACAGGAAAGGATGACAGTCACCAGGGTGCCCAAAGCAACGGTCCCCTCAACTTCTACGGCCCATAAAAGAAGAAGGCCGGAGAAAATGCCAACGCCGGTGACGGATATCAAAGGTGGTGAACCCAAACGCCCTAAGTCAGGGGGCATTGTAGTTCATACCGTCTATGTGGCGTCTGGTAAGGAGGACAGTCGCATATCTACGGGTCATCGACCGCTTACGCGATCAGTGACCAAAGCGCAGGAGCAGCAGCAAAAGCTCCAAGAGATGATGAACGCTATGGCCGCACTTACTGGGCCAAAAGAAAGCCCTAAAACGTCTTCAAATGAACGCCAGGAGCAAGAAACCGTCGCCGAATTCCTTCGACGAATATTGGAGAAGAAGGATAAAGAGGCTGCTGAACAAGAAGCCAACATAAAGCGTATGGGCCTCCTGTTCCAAGACATGGTAGGGATGATGATCCAGCAAGATCCTCCGACCGAAGATCCCCCGATCGTCCTTGAAGACGATAGGGGAGAGACATCAAATCCTCCACCAGCTCTGTCGACGGCTAAAGAGGATACAATCTCCAAAGTTGATTTGGACGAGTACATCGCCCAACAAATACGGGTTCATCATGCGACGAAGCAGCCGGCCAGGTCGTAAAAACAGGGCGGCTATATCAAAGTTGGTATGATCAAATCAAGTACCCGCCAGGTTATACAATTCCCAAGTTCCATGTCTATAAGGGGACGGGCAATCCTCACCAGCACGTTGCCCAGTTCAGGGCACTCTGCGGCAACACCGGCAGTGATGACAAGCTTTTGCTTCGCCAGTTTGTTGGAAGTTTATCAGATACGGCGTTCGGGTGGTACTCTGAGCTCCCAAATGACTCTATCAAGACCTTCACGGAGATGGAGCTGTTGTTTACTCAGCGTTTTGCAAGCGCCAGTGAACGCACCCCGATGACGGCACTAATTAACGCCAGGATAAAACCCGGCGAGACATGGGTTCAATATGCTATATGGTGGCGGAACTTATGGTCGAAGTGCGAGCAGCGCATTGAAGAAGCTCCCGCGGTGGGTATGTTTGTAGGAACCCTTGATCCGCAAGCAACCATCTCGCAATTTATGATGTTTTTCAAGCCGACTACCTTCCAGGCCTTGATTGACAAGCTAGCGCAAATGGATCAGATGGGCCATAAACCCCCTCTTCCGAAGCCGGACTCCCGAAACGACAAAGGGAAGGGAAAAGCGATAGTCGTCGCTAATGCTCAACAACAACCGAGCAACTCAAAGCCGGTTGTGCGTCAAAATAATATGCGCCCATACGTAGACCTTGAGGAGAGGCTAGGGCGTCCTTACTCTTTTCCCCGTGATAAAACGAGAAGGTTATTCAAGCTGGCGTTGCGCAACCGACTCATAAATCTACCGGATCCAAAATACCCGTTGCAACCAAGTGATGTCAATGAGCCCAACTACTGCCCTTATCATCGATACTGGGCCATCCAATCGAAGATTGCTATGTTTTCAAAAATTGGCTTGAAAACCAGTACCGACAGGGCAAATTCGCGTTATCTGACAAATGGAAGGTGAATCCCCCGCAGCCCCACACCTCTAAGGGGAAGAATACGCCGGGGAAAACATGCTCCGTCGTTGAAGAAGCCCCTTGGGAGGTTGTATTATCAGCCAAGACAAAGAGGATGCTAAACGATCTTCATACATGTCCAGTGATCAAGTGGAAGAACCCGTTGGAACCGCAGGTCATTGAGGGAATATTGAAGCCACGTACAACTCCAAAGACCGATGGTGGAGGCTCAAGCACTCGCAACCAGCCGTCAAAATCTTCGAAAAAGAAGAAGAAGAAATCTAAGAAGCCCGTGAAGCCTGGCGACAAGCGCACGGACTTGCAAAAACAAATTGACGCGCTAGAAGAATACAACCAGAAAGCACGGACTCCCATTACACTCCAAGAGTTCCTCAATCATGTCTTTCAAGAGGAAGATGAGGGAGAAAGTTCATCTAATGAATCTGAAGAATATGTGGCAAGCTGTCATGTGATTTCCCATTCGTTCATGGATGATGAGGAAACTCCTTGTACTGAAACGCTAGGGGCAGATACCGAAACAAAAATTCTGGGGCCATCAGATGAGATAATTGACGCATTCCTTAATGAAGCTCGGTTGAAAAGTAAAGCTGATCGAGAACGCGAGACGACCATATTTGAAAGGGCCAAGCGCCAGCGAATTGATGAAAGAGCTGAGACAATCCCGCTGGAGCAAAACACCTCCGCTACCGACAAAAGCCAATTCAAGATGAGGAAAAAGTTTGCTAAGGCCATATCAATGGGCATAAAGCTACCATCCTCTGAAGGAAGTATCACCGATGAAATAGAAATGCACCCGTCCTATTGCTTATATCATCAGAAGGTTTCGCACCCCACTCAGGAGTGCAAAGCTTTCGACAGATGGTGGCAAGGATACGTTGCTCATCGACAACGCATTAAGCGGGAAAAGCGTAAAACTCGTCGGGAGCAAAGAAATACAACTGAAGAGCTTAAAAGAACCACCGACGATTGTCGCATGGTTAACGCCGGGGGATCACAAGTGCCTATATTCGGGAGCGATTCTGATGAGGTGCTGGAACTTGCCCCTCTCTTTAAAGAGTCCATTTCGGGAAAAGACGAAGAGCCGAAGGTCTGCGAAAATATTCGGCTGCGGAATCGGACGCTGCCTGAAAGGAATCTCGGACCCTCAAACAGAAAAGATAAAGGGAAAGAAAAGGTCTCCGAAGATATCGTCTTAGATGACCAAGTTCTGGAGGAGCTAAGCGCCAAGGACCTGCCGAAGAAGAATAAGGTGGATTACAACGTCTTAGTGCATCTGAGGAAGCTACCCTCATAGCTCAGCATTCTTGAAGCCCTTTTGCTATCAAAGGAGGCGAGAGATTCGTTGATCAAGGCACTACAAGATCCGGAACAATTCCAAGCTTGCCTGGCCGAGGAAAAGATGAAGGATGAATTGGAGGAAGTGCATACGGCCGATGTCACTTTCGGCGACGAGGACCTTCTCCTTGGGACGTGCGAACACAATCTCCCCCTCTATGTCTCAGGATACTGTCACGATATAAAGATAGGCAAAATCCTGATCGACAATGGATCCTCCGTTAATCTCCTCAATGTGCGGGTCTTAAAAGAAATCTGCTTGAGCGTCCAGCACCTTGCTCGGGACAAGATTACCATTTCCGGGTTCGACTCCCAGTCATCAAGAACTCTTGGGTCTGTAATACTGACGATACGCTTCGGGCTACTCGTCACGGACATTAAGTTCAACGTCATAGACGCCAAGACATGCTACAACGCTTTGCTCGGCCGACCATGGTTACACGAGTACAACATCATCCCTTCTACGCAACATCAGTGTATGAAGTATTTTAAGGATGGTTTCGAGTATACCGTGACGGGAGAACTGAACCCTTTCTCTGTGAACGAGGTCCGCAAATACGAAGATGCCAAATACTTCTTACCGGATTTCGACGATACGGAGAAGTGTCACAAGCCGGAGAACAAAGCTAACACCACCATCCCTGTCTTCGGCAGTGATACCGAGGAGGAAGAGGAGATAGTTTATTCGGGTCCATCCCAACACAACAAGCCAGGGCCGTTCGCTCCTACGTTGGTCTTTGATAGCGACTCGGAAGATGAGATCCATGCTGTATTCTCTGCTTGACCTTCAATACGAACGTCCGCTGACGAAGAGCAAAGTCTACAAGTCGCCATGGTGCCGCTTAAACACCATAAAGAACTGGATGCACTTAATATTGACAATGTAGAAGAGCTGCAAACGTTCTATATCCCTCCCAGGTGAGAAAGCGAAAAAGCAATTCTGTTCTACCGCTCTGAAGAAACCAAAGTGGAGAAAGAAATCTGGCATGGCGTGGATCCTACGCTCGACAGGCTTCGGCCTATCCGTCTTCCCAGATATTATACGGAAGGTTTGAAAAAACTGCTGAAACGCCAGGGGATATCCTTTAAGCAGACCGTTCGAAAAGCCAAGTTCTATGACAAAGTCTGGAACGTTCCCGGGACTCAACGCAAACTGCCTAATGGGAAAATGGAGACAATCGGGCTTGGATACATCTGGTCAAAGGAACGAGAACTACTAAACAGCTGCTATGTCATGTATGTCTTCGATGAAGAAGCGGATGCTCAATGGAAGGACGCTAATCCTGAGACAGTGAAAGTTCCAGATGCAAAAGTGCCAAGTCCGTCGTTCGAAGAACAAATGGACAAGCTTATAAAGGAAGCGGGTCAAAAAGTCCGGGACGATCATAACCGCGAAATGGTCATCTACGAGAAAGCCAAAACGCAACGCCTCCTCCAACAGGCCGTGAAAGATGAAAATGCCGCTCCTTGTCAACCTGTTATAAAGAAGGCTCGACGCAAAAATAGAAACAAGACGAAATGCGAAAAAGGCGCTCAACAGCAACAAAGCAGGGCTAAGAAGCCACGCAAACGGGAGTCGAGCGTTATTGATCTATCCCTCATGAAGAAAATGGGTCGAGCGTACTCGTTTCCTCGGGACAAGACGAAGAAGATACTTGATCTTGCTCTAAAACATCAAATGCTTACACTGCCGGAGTTTAAACCCACCGGTGTTGGCTGCTCCGGTCAAGGGAAAACCCTTCATTCTTTATACAACCGCCCTCGAAGGTTCCTTAGGCGCATTATGGGCACAAGAGAACGATCAAAGGAAGGAAAGAGCACTCTACTACTTAAGTCGAGTTCTGCTGGGGGCAGAAAGCAACTACTCTCCCATTGAAAAACACTGCCTGGCGTTGATCTTCGCGATAACAAAGCTCAGGCACTATGCGTTGGCGCATGAGGTCCGTCTCATTTCAAAGGTGGACCCCCTTAAATACTTGATGTCGAAGGCCATATTGACGGGACGACTCGCTAAATGGGCCCTGCTCTTGATGGAGTTCTCGATAACATATCAGCCTCTCAAGGCAGTAAAAGGCCAGGCCATCGCCGATTTCCTCGCTGAGCATCCGATAGCCGCCGATTCTCCTCTAAATTGCGATCTTCCAGACGAACATGCGTTTGATGCGATCGACGGTGGTGATACCCGATGGGAGCTTTATTTCGATGGAGCATCTTCCGTAAAGAAGCGTGAACAAAGTACTCCTATAATCAAATCGGGGGTATGACTCATCTTTGTAACTCCACAAGGAGGGATAATGCGTTTTGCCTTCTCCCTAACAGAGCCAAGGACAAACAATGAAGCCGAATACGAAGCTCTGATAGCAGGCCTCGAGATCGCCATTGACATGGGAATTGAAAACCTCCTCATATACGGAGACTCCCAACTGGTCGTTAGTCAAGTAAACGGCGACTACCAAACGTGCAAACCTGAGTTGGTGAAGTACGGCGAAAAGGTGCAGCAACTGTTGACCCAAATTTCCTCCTATACTTTGGAAAGCATACCGCGCGCGGAAAACAGCAAAGCAGACGCGTTGGCCAAACTTGCTAAAGAACTGGCTGACGAGAACCTCGATGACGTTAGAATCGTGGTACAAAGCCGTCGGGTGCTTGCCCCAGCATAAATATCTCCGGAATCATCCGAAGAAAAAGGAGCGAGCGAGCAGACGACCCTGCAAGTAAAAGATTGGGAAAATACCGAGGATTGGAGAGAAGTCTTCATAGACTACTTTAAATCCCACCGAATGCCTGAAGAAGCTTCCACAAGACATCAGCTCACGAAACGAGTTCTGTCCTTTGCCTTCGTCAACGATACTCTGTACAAGAGGTCATTTGATTCTCTGTGGCTGAGATGCTTAGGACCTGACGAAGCGAGAAGGGTCGTCCAGGAAGTTCATGACGGACTCTGTGGTTCTCACCAAGCAGGCCCAAAGATAAAGTTGAAGATCAAACGGATGGGCTACTACTGGCCCACGATGATCCAAGACTGCTTTGAGTATGCGAAGCAGTGCTACTCATGTCAAATTCACGGGGATTTCATCCATCAGCATCCAAATCCGCTACACCCGACGGTGGCTAGCTGGCCGTTCGAAATGTGGGGAACTGACATAGTCGGCCCCATCGAACCAGCATCGTCTAGAGGACATCGTTTCATCCTGGCGACGACCGACTACTTCTCCAAATGGGCAGAAGCGGTACCACTGAGGGAAGTGAAGACGGAGAATATCCTCCATTTCTTCAAGACGCATGTCATATATCGATTTGGAACTCCGCGACGGATCATCTCCGATAACAGGCCAGCTTACAGAAACCACAAGATCAGTCGCTTCGCGCAACAGCACAATATAGACTGGAGATATTCCTCGGTTTATAATCCGCGAGCTAATGGTCTAGCTGAAGCCTTCAATAAGACCCTGACAAAAATCATGAAGAAAACGGTGTCCCGAAATAAGAAAGACTGGCACGAGAGACTGCAAGAGGCTCTTTGGGCGTATCGAACTACGTTCAAGACGGCCACGAACACAACGCCGTACGCGTTGGTGTTCGGTACAGAAGCAGTACTTCCCCTCGAGATAGAGCTACCCTCTCTACGAGTGGCGGTCCACTACGAGCTAACGGACGAAGAAAATGCTCACCTTCGGCTTGAGGAGCTTGACGCACTTGATGAAACCTGGCTCATAGCGCAACAAAATCTAGAAGCTTACAAAGCAAAGATGACGCGCTCATATGAAAGATTGACTCGACCGAGGACATTCCGCCAAGGCGAACTTGTGCTAGTGGTCAAAAGGCCTATGATTCCTAATCGCGCCAAGCAGAGAAAATTTGAGCCAAACTATGAAGGCCCGTACATCATAGATAAAGTTTACCAGGGTGGGGCTTATCTACTCATGGACATGCACGGTGAAATGACTTTCAGGCCAATAAACGGTCGCTTCCTAAAGAAATGCTGCGCTTAATGAGTCACAGCCTAGGTCAATGGTAGATGACGACGACTATGTCCGCTCGCTATCTTCCTAAGCTAAAGCTTTATAAGCAGTAGCCGGCCTTCTCCATGATGGACCGAAACGTCCTTAAACTAATAGCGGACCGAGACGTCCCTAAACTAATACCGCAGCATCCGTAGGCTGACAAAATAAAAAAAAATAATATAAAAAATATATATAAATAAAAACGGTATGTCCATAAGCAAAAAGGGCACGGATGAAAACCCGAAAGGGCTCCGTGAGTAAAAACAGTAGGGCTACCGGCGAGTGTTCGTGAAAACCTGAAAGGGCACGACCTCGTTAAAAAATACAAAAATAAAAAGAATAAAAAAAAACGGTATGGCCATAAGCAAAATGGGCACAGATGAAAACCCGAAAGGGCTCCGTGAGTAAGAACAGCAGGGCTACCGGCGAGTGTTCGTGAAAACACGAAATGGCGCTACCTCGTAAAAAAAAAGAAAGAAGAAGAAAATAAAAAGAATAAATAAAAAAAAAGGTATGTCCATAAGCAAAATGGGTACGGATGAAAACCCGAAAGGGCTCCGTGAGTAAAAACAGCAGGACTACCGGCGTGTGTTTGTGAAAACCCGAAAAGGCGCAACCTCGTTAAAAGACACTTATAGGATCCTCTCGACCTTGTAAGGAGAAACCACCCGCGTGAGATCCTTACGACTCACAAGGGAGCAACACACTTAGGGATCCCCACGATTCCCAAGGAGAAAATACACTTGCGAGATCCTCACGACTCGTAAGGAGAACTCTCTTATGGGACCCTCACGGCTCATAAGATTTGAAAGTCTTAAGTTACAGAGACCTAAACCTGTGCTTAAGCAAACCCCCCACAACTTCCGATTTTACCCTACAAGTGGTCCAATACTGGCTCTTGTATACAATCCACGGGCGCGAATAAACATTTCCCTAACCAAGTTTCATCCGTGATTGGGGATATGTGCGCATGATGAATAGCCCTTATAAGTCCTCTCGACATACAAGGAGAAAACCCTCTTGTAGGATCCTTACGACTTACAGAGGAATATACACTTAGGAATCCTCACGATTCCTAAGGAGAAAATACACCTACACGATCCTCACGACTTGTAGGGAGAAATACCTTTGTGAGACCCTTACGGCTCATGAAGTTAAAAGCCTTAGTCGACAGGACCTTAATCCTGTTCGCTAAGCCACCTTTGTTCGACATCGACGGAGGCAAATGATGATTCGCTCCTGGCATTATCCTAGTTGTAGCGGTGCTGATGCCGAAATCGGTTTCTAAATTCAGGTTTACGGTGAAAAACCGGTAGGCCGCACATGCATACGAAATAGCCGAAATGATAGGGCAACTTGCAATAAAAAGCAGCAAGTAAAAACATATGCATACAAAATAGCCGAAATGATTGGGCAACTCGCAATAAAAAGCAGCGAGTGAAAATAAAATAAATAGCCGAAATGATTGGGCACCGCGAAAAATAGCCGAAATGATTGGGCAATCGCGACCTTCGCGATATAAAAGCTGAAATGATAGAGTATCGCGGAAATAAAAAAAATGATAAAACTTTGGCCCTACAGTTAAGATCACATCGATCTCTGTATACAATCCAAGGGTGCAAACGAAGAGGGAACCATACTTTCCCAACAGGCTCCGCCAGAAAACGAAGCCAAACCTCGACGATTCATCCCAACTCCGAAGAAACCAGTGTCTTCGGCAAATACCTCAACTCAGGGAAACAAACAATCCTTGACGAGAGCCTCCTGATCCGCGTCGACTCGCAGAGCAACCAGTGTCTCTGTGGGAAATTCTCGACTCGTTTCAACACCAAGGAAACAAATAATCCTTGGCGCTAAGGGAAACAAATAATCCCTGGCAAATACCTCAACTCAAGGAAACAAACACTCCTTGACGAGAGCCTCCTGATTCGCGTCGACTCGCAGAGCAACCAGTGCCTCCGTGGGAAATTCTCGATTCGTTTCAACACCAAGGAAACAAATAATCCTTGGCGCTAGGGAAACAAATAATCCCTAGCAAACACCTCAACTCAAGGAAACAAACACTCCTTGACGAAAGCCTCCTGATCCGCGTCGACTCGCAGAGCAACCAGTGCCTCCGTAGAAAATTCTCGATCCGTTTCAACACCAAGGAAACAAATAATTCTTGGTGCTAGGGAAACAAATAATCCTTAGCAAACACCTCAACTCAAGGAAACAAACACTCCTTAACGAGAGCCTTCTGATTCGCGTCGACTCGCAGAGCAACCAGTGCCTCCGTGGGAAATTCTCGATCCGTTTCAACACCAAGGAAACAAATAATTCTTGGCGCTAGGGAAACAAATAATCCCTAGCAAACACCTCAACTCAGGGAAACAAACAATCCTTGACGAGAGCCTCCTGATTCGCGTCGACTCGCAGAGCAACCAGTGCCTCCGTGGGAAATTCTCGACTCGTTTCAACACCAAGGAAACAAATAATCCTTGGCGCTAGGGAAACAAATAATCCTTAGCAAATACCTCAACTCAGGGAAACAAACAATCCTTGACGAGAGCCTCCTGATTCGCGTCGGCTCGCAGAGAAACCAGTGTCTCTGCGGGAAATTCCCGATTTGTCTCAACTTACAAGATGAAGCCTCAGGCAGCAGGGACTAAAAAACTTACTTCCTGAACAATGGAACCCTGCAAGACGATCTAAAATGATCTCTTGCATACTATTCACGGTTCTCACTCTCCAAAGTCGATTTTCGACAAGGAGGGAAACAACCGCTTACGGGTCCTCTCGACTCGTAAGAGGGAAAAATTCTCTTGCAGGATCCTTACGACCTATAAGAGAAAATACACTTAGGAATCCTCACGACTCCTAAGGAGAAAGAAACCACCTACGAGATCCTCTTGATCCGCAGGGAGAAAAATCTCTATGAAACCCTCACGGCTCATAGAGTTGAAAAGTCTTAGGCGGCAGATCTGAACCTGCAGCCTAAGCCATCGCTATCCTGTGAAGAAATCAAGATGCTTACCCTATTATATGCTAATTCTGACAACATGCTGATAATAAGAGAAGGCAGACAGCAAAAGAGCATACAAGACATTGCAAAAGAAACTGTGTATCTTTATTCATTGATTTCAATCAAATACAAGATGAGTCGTGCAAAAGAATAAAGAATGGATACATATTTACAAAGGCAGCTACTGGGAAGGAAGCGTCTTAAGTAGCTTTATCAGTTGTTCGCACACTTCCTTCCATGCCTTTTCCCGATCAGCTATCACCGCCAGTTCGTCCTCTACTTGAGCCCGCTGCTGCATGAAGGATGCAAGCTGTTCCCCAACGACCTGCTGAGCTGCTTCACGGCCTCGGGCATCACGCTCGGCGACATCAAGCTTCCGCTTCAGTGCTAGCCCACTAGAGATACGCTCCAGGAGGCCTTCAAAGACAGCTTTCACCTCGGCAGCATTTGTCCTAACTTCAGCGCGCAGGCGAGCAGTTGCGCCTGAGGACTCCTGACGTTCCTTCAACCGTAAAGCTGCTTCTTGCTCCAAATGGAGGAAATAAGAAGTACTTTGCTCAAGCCAGGCTGTCCGTTGGGTGCTTATGGCCAAAATTTCAGGGGAAGGACGCGTCGACTCCAACCGATGTAGGCAGGCCTCGATCTCCCTGCAGTGGTTAACCCAAGATACGACGACGCCTTCGTTGTGAAAGTTTACGAGCGCCACCAACATTGGGTTAACCTCCACAGCGAAATCTGCGGCAGAGGGGAGAGCGTCCATATTAAGCTCTTCGATATACCCGCTCAGCATGCCCAAACTCATCACGGCACCCTTTGAAGATGGACGTTTCAAGAAGGGGCATGCCGGTGAAAGGACGCGAGACTCAAGAGGGACTGGAGCCGGAACGACAGCTGAAAAGACAAAATGCGATTAAATGATGATTCAATAGATATGGAAAAGTCATTGATAAGATAGTTTAATATACCGGTTGAAGCAGGTAGCAAGGCCGGAAGGGCCGGTGGTGCGACCGATCTTTCTTCTCCCCCTTCGATTTGTAACACTGCAGTCAGGACAAGAGAGAGTTAGAAATAATTCCATCACAAAAAAAGAAGAAGAGAGGTATCAGTCGGGGACTATACTCACCAGCACCGCCAGAGGGAGAAGCGAGTTCAGATGGGAAGGAGAAGTGTGGGAGCAACACTTGATATAGATGATCAAAAAGCACTCCTGAAAAGATACAGTGGTACGACGTTAGTACATGAATCATGCGGCTAAAAGATAAACTAATGAATCGCAGATCCATACCATCCAACATCTGCGATGGCTTAAGGGAAGGCTGGGATCTTGCCACCGCAGCACTCACGTGTGCGCCACGTGAGCGCAACGGTGGGGGGGGCATTTGTTTCCCCCAATCAGAGCAAGGCTCTGTTTGAATTTCAAAAAATCAAATTTTGAAGTAACGCTTCAAATCCTCTGCGCTGCGCGCAAAGCGCCACGTGTCAGAAGTTGATGCGTTAGCACAGCGCCCGAGGCAGTGCGTCCAATCAGAGCAAGGCTCTTTTAAAACAAAAAGTAAAGGAAGCAACGCTTCAGTTGCGCAAGCGCTGCGCTGCGCTACACATGTCTGCGCAGGTACGCAAGCACAGCTGCGCAAGCGCTGCGCTGCGTGACACGTGTCTGCGCAGGTGCGCAAGCACAGCTGCGCAAGCGCTACGCTGCACGATGCGTGTCTGCGTAGTTGCACAAACACAACTGCGCAAGCACAGCTGCCCAAGCGATGTGCTGCACGACACGTGTCTGTGCAGTTATGCAAGCGCAGCTGCGCAAGCACTGAGCTGCGTGACACGTGTCACGCGTTGGGGCGTTTGCGCAAAACAGAATTGAAATTTTAAAGAAATCTTTTCTGTTCTTGTTAAAACAAGAAGATATTTTTCTGTAAAACAGGGGCCCTTGGATCAAAAATCCAACGGTGGGAAAAATTCCCCAAATCACCAAGAGAAAGATCTCTTCAACAAATTTAACTAATTTATGAGCACTATAAAAAGGACCCCAGACCTCAATTCAAAGGCATGAACATTTCTTGAAAAATCAAGAGCTTCAAACAGAGAGAACTCTGAGAAAAATTTCAAGAAAAAGGTAAAAACCTTCACAAGAGAGAAGAAATTTCTTCTAATAGATCATTGATCTAAAAAACGGATCAATGATCTTCGTATAATAAACAGTGCTTTGCACTTCTTATGAATCACTGATTCTTTAAAACAAGAAGAAAAAACAAAAATAAAAAAAATAGTGGTTTGCACTTTTATGAACTTTTGGTTCTTGAAATAAAAAGAAAAACTTATTTTTCTTTGATCTAAATTAGATCAAGGAAACGAATAGTGCTTTGCACTTTTATGAACCATTGGTTCTTGAATCTAAAAGATTCTTAAATCATAGTGCCTTACACTTGCAAACTGCGCTGTTGCGCTCTTGGATTGGCGCAAGCCACCAGAGCGTGCCACGTGTCAGCAGCGCAGGCGCAGCGCATTAGCGCAGCGCACTGCGCTTGCGTGACACGTGTCAGCACTACAAGCGCTTGCGCTCTCTGATTGGCGCAAAGCGCCTGATAAATGCAATGCATTTCCTAAAGGGCCAGACCCAAGTCAAAAGTCTAAACAGACCAAGAATAATGCTATGCATTATTTAAAGGGGCAGAGCCCAATTGAGAGGTCCAATGGACCAAAACAAATGCTCTGCATTATAATAAAAAGGGCAGAGCCCAGTCAAAATGGGCATAAATGGCCTGAAGTAATGCTATGCATTATCCTAAAAAGGGGAAAGCCCAGACAAAGGCCAACTGCAAACAAAATGTGGACATTTTCAATTGGACTTAGCCCAATTTTGGCCGTAAGTCCTTAAACTAAATTGACTGAGCACGTCTGCTCCCTAAATCAATTTACGACCGGTTCGAGGTTACATCTCCGAACTCCTCTGACGCCCATCGTTGTAATCCTTCAGCGACGTCGGAGAGGTGATGGGTCCCGACGACCACACATCAATATGGACTGCGGGGTCCTTAAACCCGCGGACCGAAACGTCCTTAAACTAATGTTGGACCGAAACGTCCTTAAACTAATAATGGACCACCACGTCTCTAAACTGGAACATAGACCACCACGTCCCTAAACTGGAATTAATGCGGACCACCACGTCTCTAAACTGGAACATAGACCACCACGTCCCTAAACTGGAATGCGGACCACCACGTCTCTAAACTTGGAACATGGACCACCACGTCCCTAAACTGGAACATGGACCGCAACGTCCTTAAACTACCTATGGACCACTACATCCCTAAACTGGAACAATAGAGCCCCCGAATGCTCTTTTGCCGGATCTAAACGATCCCGTTTAAGTTGATCTTAGCCTCAAACACGGCTAACGTATCCTTAAACATTCAAATGGACTATAAAACTCCAAATCAACTTTGGTTCAAGGGTACATCTCTAAATTCTTCTGACACCTATCGTTGTAATCCTTCAACTACGCCAGAGAGATGACGAGTCCCGATGGCCATATATTAAATGGATCTAGACGATCCCGTTAAGTTGATCTTAGTCCCAAACGAGACTAACGTATCCTTAACGAACGTTTAAGTTGATCTTAACCCCAAGCATGGCTAATGTATCCTTAAATTAAAAACACCAAACCCAAATCTAAGTAAATACGAATTTGGACTAATCCACGTCCTACGGGCGACGGCATTACTCAGTCTCCGTATACAATTCACGGGCAGCCACAACAAAACAAACACACACGACACGAAGTGAAATTCTGGAAAAGGAGAAAGTTGTTACCGCGATGCGGTAGCGTAATTAACTGCAGGGGCTTGCGCCTGCAGGGAAGAGCGTCCCCACAATCAAAAACCCCTCAAGCGAGGGGGAATCTGACGAAGTCTGCTACGTCGGCCGCATCCGTCTAAACCTCCGATACACGGTGCCATAAATCAACTTGGCATTCTCGGAGAGGTGGACGGATAAAACCAAATAGCATCTGCCCCGAATCCCAGCATCAGGACCTCGCGGTCTTGTGCGCCGCCATTCGGATGGGAACAGTGGGGACACTCTTCCCTGCAGGCGCAAGCCCCTATAGTTAATTACGTTATCACGCTGCGATAACCACTTTCTCCTACTCCAGCAGTTCACTTCGTGTCGTGTGTTTTTGTTTTGGTTTCTCGTGGATTGTATATAAAGAATAATTTATGTCGTCGCCCGTAGGGCGCGGATTAGTCCAAATCCGTATATTTTAGATTTGGGGTTGGGTTTATTTAAGGATCGTTAATTTGGTTCGAGATTAAGACCGACTTACAACATTTGAGCATATAGGTTCAATTATTTTAGCTTAAGAACATCGCAGTCCATAATCGCCATATTTGAGGCGAATATTAGTTTAAGGACGTTTCGATCCAATATTCATCTTGCGCGCACGTATATTTGTTACGTGGCGGAGTGCAAGATGGTGACATGGAATGCGCCCAATTTGGGGTGCAATCCGATTTGAGGCGTGTATATCAATTTTGAAGTGCATCGATATGATGAAAGGAATTGTTGGTTTTCGGGACCCGCTAGCTCTCTGAAGACGTTAAGGAATTACAACAACATATATCAGAGGTATGGAAAGATGTACCCTTGAACCAAATCCCATATTTGAGGGAAAATGGGTTGTAGTGGACCTAAGAATCGTTAGTCATATTTGAGACTAAGATTGACTTGGGAGATATGAGATGAAGATCAGTTTGGATATCAAAAACACAAGCTTAGCCAGTTTGGGCTAAGATTGGGTTTTGGTTTTTTGAACTTAGGTTATACGTTCCTTTAGTTCAAAAAATGTTTGTTTGGTTTAAGGACCGTTAATTTAGTTTAAGATTAAGATCAACTTAAACATCTGAGCATTTAGGCTCATCATTTTCAGGATCATTATATTTCATTAAGAACCAACAACAAAGCATTTAGACTCAGTTGCAAAACTAAGAGACTTAGCCAATTTAGGCTTTAGTATGCTTGATCTTCTTCCCCCTTTTTTTGTTTGAAAAGTGCTAAACACTTATTTGGGCTCTGTTTATTCAGTCCCCTTTTTATTTAAAACTGCTGAGAACTTATTTGAGTTCTGACGCCCATATATGGAGCTTTCAGTCATGGGCATTGCCCAATAAGTATTACACATTTTAATCATTTTGTCTTTTATATGGAGTGATAGGCATTTTTTATGGCGTCCACGTGCTCTTCACGCTGCCCAAATGAGTGTTGAACACTCAGCCGTTTTGGCTGTTTATGGAGTGCTAAGCACTTTCCCCTTTTCTGTGGCGCCTACGTGAGAAGCACGTGAAGCGCTGGGCCCTACCCGATTAGTGTTGAGCACTTAGCCGTTTTCGCTATTTATTGAGTACTAAGCACTCTTTTCTTTTTCTTTTTTTGTGGCACCCACGTGTGGAACACGTGAGATGGTGGGCGCCGCCCACTCAGTGTTAAGCATTTAGCCGTTTTGGCTATTTATTGAGTGCTAAGCACTCTTGTTATTTTTATGGCGCCTACGTGGGGAGCATGTGAGGCACTAATTCCTTTGTTTTGGGGACCTTTTGGGCGTCCACGCTAAGTTCTTTGTTAATGGCATTTTTGCCATTAATGATCACCAAGATCTTTGTTTTGAAGATCTGGGATTAAGTTTTCTTTTAAGAACTAAGTCCTTTTAAGTTTTTTTTAGGGTTAAACCCTATTTTCCGAGGAATTAAATCCTCATAGGATACATTCATTTTCCTAGTTCTTTTCTGAATTTTTGATTCTCAAGAACAAGATCTTCCCGGTGAGAATTAAATTCTCAATTTGCGAGAGACTTGTCTTGTGGATCTCTGATCCAGAGAAAGAACCGAGTTCTTTGAGAAGGGTTAAACCCTTGGATGTATAAAAAGAGATATTTTTGATTTCTGTGGTTTTCTTTTTATTTAGGGTTTTTTCTTTGAAGATGGAAGTCTTATCCTTTGAGAATTCAATTCTCTATTCCCTCTCTCTCTCTCTGTATGTCTTTTTTTCTCTTTCTCTTTCTCTTTTTTCTGTATCTTCCTTTCTCCCCCTTTGTGTCTCCGTGAGACTTGAAGTCCCGGGTCATTTATATAGGAGGCAAATTGTTAATTTGTTTTGAGAAAATCTCTCATTGAGAGATTCCAATTGATTTGGGGAATTTTACCCACCATTGGATCTTTGATCCAAGGGTTTCTGTTTTTATTGAATATATTTTCAAGATTAGGGAAATATTTTCCCATATACAAAATTTTATTCTGTAAAAATGATGATTTTTAATTACCATTGGATCTTTAATCTAAGGGCTTTTTCTTTTACAGAAAAACAATCTTTTTTGTTTAAAAAGATTGAGGGAATATATTACCAAAATAAAATTTTATTCTATTATTGGATCATTGATCCAACTGAGAGTATTTTTCTTATTTAGAAAGATTTTGAAGATATTTTCTCCTAATAGAATTTAATTCTGTATTTTGATGATTTATCATATTTCATGGATCTTTGATCCAACGGCTCTGTTTAATAGAGGATATCCCAACTTTGTTAGGAAAATGTAGAATTTAATTCTTATGATAGGTATTTATGTGCTTTGTACATTGGCGCCCACGTGATAAGCAAGTGTGGCGCCATATAAGAATTTAATTCTTATTAAGCAAGCATTTCTGTGCTTTACACACTGGCGCCGGCGTGAGGAGCACGTGAGGCGCCACCATAAGATTTAATCTTATAAGATTGGCTCTGCCACCGGCGCCTTCGTGGAGAGCACATGAGGCGCTGCCTCATTAAGTTTGAATAGAGTTTTTCTCTTTTATTAGGTTAAATATTGGGGGAACAATCCACAACCTCAACCTTCATCCCAAATCTCAACCGTTCAGCACCGCTTGTAGCAAAATCGACGGAGAAGAACACCGAGAGAGATTCCGATCTCTATCAGTTGGTACCGTATGTGGGAAAGCTAAAAGATTTTCCACCCCAAAAGTTGATATTCCGCCTTCGATTCAATGGTCAGCGATAACCGCGACGATCCCAGCACGAGCCATCCCATCCTCCATAATGGAGGCGGGAGCGGTCCTACTCTATCTTCCAACGTTGTCAACACCTTATCTGCATGGATCGATAAGCTCATAGCGATGGTGGACACGCTCGCTCGTATTCAAACAGCCAGCCACGTCCGCCAAACCGCTGTCCCCACCCCTCGGAATGACGACATGTGTGGGACGATGGAGGGGCACGTTCGAGACCTTGACCTCGCTCACGCTCATCTTGATGTCACCGAACACCGGCGTGCCAATTCCGGCAGTCATGACCCGCGTACAAGGAATGATTCCATCATCCGTTGGGCGCCGGACAGCTTGACATCAAGATCTCAGGGGAGATCGGGTTATCACTTCAACGCCCGCTGCGCTTTCTTGCCCCTTGAAGAGATGTCGGTCAGGTCTCCTGATTCCAGGCAAGACCGACGTCGCCACTCTCATCAAAGCCACGCATATGGCGAACGTCGGAGCCATCCACGAAGGGTCCACCCTGAAGATTTGATGAACGCGATAGAGCGAAGCCGGAACTGCTCCATCGTACAAGCCCGGACTAAGGAAAGCAGGCACTCCGACTATGGAGAATTCTCGGGGTACCAAAAACGAATCGAGGTCCTCAAAAAGAAAATTGAAGACATGCGACACGATACCCGTTTGGTCGGCGGGGTGGCGAAGTACTCCGCTGATTCGCTCACGAGGCCCTTTACAAAGCAGCTACTAGGTGAGCGGATCTCGTCCAGGAACAAACCGCCCTCTTCGATGGGAATTTCGACCTGAAGGACCACTTGGACATATTTACGGCGGGAATGAGCTTCTAAGACAATTCAGATGCAGCTCAGTGCCAAGCCTTCCCCACCACCCTCATCCGGGCTGGCCGGTATTGGTTCCGTGGGCTTGCGCCATGCTCTATCTCGACCTTTGATGAGCAAGCGACCCAATTCATCGGTCATTTTGTCGTTAACCGACGATAGAAAACGACGATCAACTATCTGTTCACCATCAAGAGCGGAGACATGGAATCCTTCAAAGGATACGTCACCCGCTTCTAAAATGCCCTCGTAGAAGTCCCCAAGCACCGCGACGAAACGGTTATCACCGCCTTGAGGTCGGGTCTTAGGCACAAAAGGTGGCTCCGCTCTTTTGCATTGGCACAATCTAAGACTATGGCTGAAGTAAAAGCCTGGACCGAGCAAGAAATCTAACTCGAGTCGGAGGTGAACACCAACCTACCCTGCAGCGACTTAACGGACCGAAAAAGACGGGACAAAGAGGAGAAAAAGAAGGTCGATCGTCCAAAGCCTTATTCTTCGAGGTATCATGAGCACACTTCTCTGAACGTCTCCCAGACCGAGCTAATAGAGGAGGCTAAGGGAAAGAGGTTTTTTGTAAATCCCCGTTTCCATCAATGGAAATCCTTATATATTTTTCTTAATTCCCCGAGTTTTTCCTTTTCTTTTTCCCTCGTATTTTTGTAGGAAATTGGTTGCTAGATTTGTCGTATTTAAATTTGTCTAGACCGTTAAAATCAAAACCCAAACTATGTTTACATTTCCCTAAGCAAATAGAAAACTAATAAATTAAACTCACAACATTAACCCCCAGCCCAAACTTTCTTCCTCAGCCCGTTTCCCTTTTATTAAAAAACCCCATTTCCGCCGGCCCATCCCCTCAGCCCAAGCAAATTAAATTAAACTAAAACAATTAAATTAACCCAAACCCCCTTAGCCCAGCCCTAAGCTCAGCTTCCCACCAAACCCGACCCATTTCCCTACCCTTCTTCCCCACGTAACAAAAAAAGAAAAAGAAAAACTTCCCGCTCGAATTTCTTCCATTCCCATGTCCCCGAGCTCCCCACGTCGCCTCGTCGCCCACGTCTCCGTGCTCGTCGCCCACTCCGCGTCTCTCCAACTCTATCGCCTCCATACAGGGGCGAACACCTTCCCCTCCCCCCTCCCCCCGCTGCAAATTTTTCCAGCGCCATACTCCCTTTTCTCTCCTTCTTCCACCCACTTCACCTCGCTCAACCCCCACTGCCGGCAATGACTACAACCCCTCACCCTCCTCCCTCGCTCTCTTCTCTCCATCAGCATCGCCCCACACTCCTCCACCACCGAGCTCTCTCAACCCATGCCGACCTCACTCGCACCCAACCATGGCCACCGCCTGCACCCAAGGCCGGCGATCCCCCACTGCCCTGAATCATCCCAGTCGACACCTCTGCACCCTCTACATCTTCATCACCTTCTCCTACACCCACACCCGAGCCCCACCATCTCTCTCTCTTTCAAACCTCGTTGCAAACCTCAGCCCCGCTGCTGCCCATCGCCGGAGCGACACCGCCGACCATCGTCGACCCCAGCGCACTTACAGAGATCCGCAGAGCACCCCCTCCGCTTCCGGTGACCAAGAGTCGTTCCCGGGACAACTCCGACGACGAAACCGAATCCGAGCCGAGGCCGTGAATCCAAACCGCGCCGTTCGTCGCACGTCCGTTCCGTTGACGCTGCCGTGCATCGCCAAAACGTCTCCAGGCAAGTACCCTACTTGCTACTTGCTAATTTATGTCTGTTACAAACTAAAATCGTATAAATTCCGTGTTTACAATTCACGATAAATTATGGGACATAACTGTTCGATGCAAGATCCCAATGAAAACCTTCTTTTAATTTGACGGAATTTGATTGCATATTCTGGCCCGTCTGGCAATGAACCTTATGTAGAAATTTCACTGGAAAATATGACTGTTAACGACTTAAACGAACACCCCCAAATACACCCGTAAAATCTGGGAATTTCCGGCATCTGAAAATTGTTAAAATCACCATAAATTGTGTACATATTGAAATGAGGCGTTCGAGGGCTCAAATCGAAGACAACTTGACGACCTGTAATCCTATGCAAGTTTTTAATGGTTTCTGTACTGAAATTATGACAATAAGTGGTTCGGAGAGCGGCTCTGGACTGCAGTCCTGAGCGACTCTGATTATTGTTTTCTGCCCCGTAATGTTGACCACCTTATTTGCTGAACTCGTATGTTGCAGAACCCTACACCTTATTGAAGATGAATATGTTAAATAAATAACACGAGTGGTTTCATCCCGTTTTATCGTCGTTTACTATTTAATCTGTAATTTAATGGAACAGGACGTATAACAGTCCCAAACAGAATCAGAATTGACATACTAGTGTTAAGCAGTGCATAACCTTTGACATACAGACGAGATTGAGAATCTGTCTGTTGCGTTGAAAACCCTATTGACAACCCTAGATTTCATTCAACTGTAGTATCGCTAAATTCTGATCCCAACTTGGTGAAAATCGTGTCGCGAAACGGACGTTCAGTTCAGAAACAGAATTTTCTGCAGCGAGCACTTAAAATGAAACGGCTGTAACTTGAATACCAGAAACCCGATTGAACTGAAACAAATTTTGATGAACTTATGATAGGATTTACTTGTTATTGTATTTGTATCTTTTCATTGAATTCTGAACATATGAATTACTGCAATTTTTGTAAGCTTATGACGTGCATATCGGTTCATATCGTACATGACTTGTTGACTGCATATATAAACATACCTTACCCAGTTGACATATACATAGTATTAGTGCGTGTCATTAATCAGTGGGCATTGCATTATCGTGCGTGAATGATATTGGTTTAGAAGTGTCAAGTACGCCAATGAAAAAAGTGAATGATTCGTGACAGTGATTAATACAGTGAACAGTGACAAAACCGTGCTATTGGCATACTTGTACACGACTAAATCATAATCATAACTAGTGTAAACCTGGGGAAAAGGGGAAATCGAAGTGGAAAGAGTATCGTATTTAGCGGGACCATGTTTTAGAGGATGATCATTCGAGCAGTGATATATATATTAGGTAGGATCTAGCGATCTGGCTGACAGGGTTATGTCCCGGGCATGTGGGCCGTTGTCTTGGGTATGTACGAGACTCCTGTTAAATATGATCCTCCTTTCCACTATATGATTTCAAACATGACTTAGAGACCGATAGGGACACAGATCATATTTTGCATCATTTAGTGACATAGTGATTACCCGCATTCTACTTTCACTGTTATTACCTTATTTACCTATTTCACATCATTATTACAGCATTGCTATTACGTCGCTCTGACGACCTGACTATGCATGCTCAGATCTCGTGGTAGAACCAGCGCATGAGTCGGATTTACCTTTCGAGCTGGCGGAGATCTAGTCTGGAGTACCTTTTCTTCTTTTCCGCTTTCCTTAAAGAGATTGTGTACTCGAACTTGGTTAGTAGCTCTTCTTGTTTATCTGTAATCTATGAACTTTGGAATTTGATGTAATATTTTAGTAATGTGTTTCCTTTACTGTTGTGCTTTGTTTACTGATTACCATGTAATGCTAGAAGCCGAAGTGTGACTACGGCAGGATTGTTCCTTGACCGTAGGAGCATGGCTGGCCTAGTCATCCCTCGTTTCCGTATTTTGGGAAGCGGGGCATGACATGGTTTTGTTGGTATCAGAGCCAGTTTTAGTAACAAGGGATAACATTAACTACACTGTATTACATTATTTTCACTCCACTATTCTTGATTTTCATCCTTGAATCTAATCATATCCTTTTGAATCTTCCAGCGATATGACGTCCCCGAACGACCACTCCTCGGACTCAAGTTCTTAGGATCGCACGGAAAGAATACTTAGTGTACTAACCTCTCTCGCAGAAGCTCAGGAGAGGAAGACAGATTTACTCGCCGAGGGACTCAGGGCTATCACCGCTGCAGGAGGACCCTCCGCAATCATTACCGCCCCCAAGGGCACTGCTCCACCAGCTTACACTGCCAGGGCTGGCACCGTATCAGATTTCCGGAGGTTGCATCCAGCTGCATTCACAGGGCTAGCCGAACCACTAGAGGCCGAGCAATGGCTAGTGAACATGGAGAACTTACTGACGGCCGCCAGGGTACCAGATGAAGATAGGGTGAACGTGATAAAGATTCAATTGGAAGATGAGGCCCGTACTTGGTGGACAGTGGAAGAAAGCAGACTGGAGAGGCCGATCGAATGGAGTAAGTTCAAGGAGTGCTTCCTGGACTATTATTTCCCTTCCACCGCCAAGGCAGAGATGGAGGAAAGATTCATTCTTTTGAAGCAGAATGGACGTCCAGTAGACGTATATGCGGCAGAGTTCAACCGTCTGAGCCGTTTTGCTTCGTACATGGTCGCTTTAGAGGCCACCAGGGCCAGACGCTTCTTGCAGGGACTTGATTTCGAGCTGCAGCAGTTGATCGCATCATTGGAGTTGCAGACTTTTGCACAGGTACTCAACATGGCAAGAATTCAGGACCAATTGATCAACAAGTTCAGGAAGCCCCCAGCCGTTCCAGCACGTACCCATGCACCTTCTCGAGGAACCATACCAGTTCACAGGCCTGGAACGACTCAGATGAAGCGCCCATTTGTGCCACAGCATCGCCCCCAGAGACTGAAAGTAGTTTGCGGCTACTGCAATAAAGATGGGCATACCCAGAAGGACTGTCGTCGAGCCAAGGGGTAGTGCTTGATTTGTGGATCCAGTCAGCACAGGATTAGCGGTTGCCCAGAGCGAGCAGAGGTACAGGGAGGTTCTGGACCGCAGCAGCAGAGGCCACATGAGCAAAGGCAACCCTATGTGGGTCGCGGTCAGGGACGGGCTTTCACCTTGACCGCCGAGTAGGCAGAGGCTTCAGGGGAAGTTGTCACAGGTACTCTACTCGTACATTCCTTTCCAGCTAGAGTACTATTTAATTCTGGAGCATCGCACTGTTTCATATCCGAGCATTTCATTGATACACACTCCATACCACATGAACCACTAACCAAGGGCTGGGAGATACATACGGGTAATGGCATTATAATATCTAGTCGAGAATGTAGATCATGTCCGGTTGTAGTGTGTGGCAGGGAATTCTATGCGAATTTCCTTTTGATCAGGACAGGCAGTTACGACGCAATTCTCGGGATGGATTGGATGAGTACCTTCCATGCAGTTATTGAATGCCAAGCAAGGAATGTGATCTTCCGCATTCCCAATCACTCGGAGTTCATTTTCGAGGGCGGAAGCGAATCTTTGGAGCCAGCCAAATATAAAGCCAAGCCAAAAGAGCTGACAGCTATGGAGATTGATGACAGCCCAGCCCCAGAGATTGTTCGGGACTTTCTGGACGTGTTTCCTGAAGATTTACCAGGTCTACCACCTCCACACGTCTTGGAGTTCTCGATCGATTTGACTCCAGGTACGGCACCAGTATCCAAGGCCCCGTACAGAATGGCACCGGTTAAGTTGGCGGAGTTGAAGCAGCAAATTGAAGAACTATTGGAGAAAGGGTTCATCCGGCCGAGCGTTTCACCGTGGGGTGCGCCAGTTCTGTTAGTAAAGAAGAAGGATGGATCGCTGCGGATGTGTATAGATTATCGGGAGCTGAACAAAGTCACAATAAAGAACAAGTACCCAATTCCGCGCATCGAAGATTGATTCGATCAGCTAAGTGGGGCCAAGGTATTCTCGAAGTTGGACCTCCGTTCAGGATATCATCAAATCAGAGTAGCAGCCGAGGATGTATGCAAGACGGCTTTCAGGACCCGATATGGACACTATGAGTTTCTCGTGATGCCGTTCAGTGTTACTAATGCTCCAGCGATATTCATGGACCTGATGGACAGGGTGTTTGCAAAGTACTTGGACACGTTTGTCGTTGTATTCATCGACGACATACTTGTCTACTCGAAGATCCGGGAGGAGCATGTTGAGCATTTGCGCACGGTCCTACAAATTCTTCGGGAAGAGAAGCTGTATGCGAAATTAAGCAAGTGTGAATTCTGGCTCGACAATGTTCAGTTCTTGGGACACATTGTTTCGGGCAAAGGCATCTCAGTGGACCCGGTAAAGATAGAATCTGTCAGAGATTGGCTAACGCCTAAGTCAGTGGCCGAGATCAGAAGCTTCCTGGGATTGGCAGGTTATTATCGGAGGATCGTCTAAGACTTTTCAAGAATCGCTGAACCATTGACGAGGCTGACACGGAAGGATGTACCATTTGCGTGGACAAAGGAGTGTACCCAGGCATTTTACACACTGAAGCAGAAGTTAACTACGGCGCCTATTCTTACAGTACCAGATGATTCCGGTGGGTTGGTGATACACGGTGATGCCTCATGGAAGGGATTAGGCTGTGTTCTGATGCAGCACGGCCGAGTGGTTTCTTACGCCTCTCGACAACTGAGAAATCATGAGAAGAACTATCCTACGCATGACTTGGAGTTAGCTGCAGAAGTCTTTGCGTTGAAGATTTGGAGGCACTATCTATTGGGTGAGAAAGTGGAGGTGTACACGGAACATAAAAGTCTGAAGTACGTCTTCACTCAAAAGGAACTAAACATGAGGCAGCGCCGATGGCTAGAGTTGATGGCAAACTATGACTTGGACCTTCAGTATCACCCGGGGAAAGTGAATGTTGTACCAGAAGCGCTCAGTCGCAAGCCAGCGGTCATGATGTTGACCAGTCAAAGGAGCATTATTGAAGACTTTCAGAGACTCGAACTTGAAGTCGTTACACCGAGCGCACTCAGTCAATTTTGGCAACTACAGGTACAGTCTTCCCTTATGGATCGCATAAAGGCTGCACAATCGGATGATCCTTGATTGCAAAAGTTCAGAGCGCAAGTAGAAACCGGGCTGAGATCGGACTTAATCATACATGAAGATGGCTCTTTGAGATTCGGTAGCAGACTCTGCGTACCTCAAAGGAGATGTTCGAGAAGAAGTACTGGCTGAAGCGCATAGTTCAGCTTATTCTGTGCATCCGGGAGGTACAAAGATGTATCGGGATCTAAAGCAGCATTTTTGGTGGAACGGAATGAAGCGGGAAATTGCGAGGTTCGTATCCAGGTGCTTGGTATGCCAGCAGGTGAAGGCGGAGTATCAGAGGACAGCAGGATTGTTGCAACCACTTCCGATACCAGAATGGAAGTGGGAGCACATTACCATGGATTTCGTGACGGCCTTACCGCAGAGCCCTAGGGGCAATAACGCCATTTGGGTTATCGTTGACCGACTCATAAAAGCTGCACACTTCTTACCATTCCGAGTGGGACAGTCGACAGAGTCACTGGCGGAGAGATACATGCAGGAGATAGTGCGACTTCACGGTGTTCCGGTCAGCATTGTGTCAGATCGAGACACCAGATTCGTGTCGCACTTCTGGAGGAGCTTACAGGAGAGTTTGGGTACCCGCCTCAAGTTCAGTACAGGCTATCACCCGCAGACGGATGGACAATCCGAACGTACGATTCAGACGCTCGAGGATATGTTGAGAGCCTGCATGTTGGACTTTCAGGTTCTTGGGAAGACCATCTGCATCTAGTCGAGTTTTCTTATAACAATAGTTATCAGGCTAGCATTCAGATGGCTCCTTTCGAAGAACTTTACGGGCGGAAGTGTCGATCCCCAGTGTGTTAGGATGATGTGGGAGAACGAAGACTACTGGGCCCCGAGCTCATTGTTCAGACAGTCGACAAGGTCCAAATGATCAGGCAGCGTATTAAGACAGCTCAGGATCGAGAGAAGAGTTGGGCAGATACCAGCAGGAGAGTACTAGAGTTTGAAGTCGGAGATCACGTGTTCCTGAATATTTCCCCTACACGTGGAGTTATCAGGTTCGGAGGTCGGGGAAAGCTCATTCCCCGTTTCATCGGACCTTTTGAGGTGCTAAAGTGAGTAGGAGAGGTGGCCTACCGACTTGCCTTGCCTCCATCGCTATCTGGTGTACACAATACCTTCCACGTGTCACAGTTGCGGCGTTATGTTCGGGATGAGAGCCACATTCTGGACTATTCGGAGCTAGTTTTGGGTACCGACCTATCATACGAGGAGCAGCCCACTACCATCCTCGACCGCAGAGAGAAAGTGCTGAAGAACAAGGTTATTCCGTTAGTCCGAGTGTCTTGGGGTGGTCGTTCCCCAGGAGAATCCACCTGCGAGCGGGAGGAAGATAACCGTGCACGTTTTCCACATCTCTTCGTTTAGTACTTTTGTTTCTTTGTATCCTTGTTAAATTTCGAGGACGAAATTTTTGTAAGGGGGGTATGATGTAAATCCCCATTTCCATCAATGAAAATCCTTATATATTTTTCCTAGTTCCCCGAGTTTTTCCTTTCCTTTTTCCCTTATATTTTTGTAGGAAATTGGTTGCTAAATTTTTCATATTTAAATTTGTCTAGACCGTTAAAATCAAAACCCAAACTATGTTTACATTTCCCTAAGCCAACAAAAAACTAATAAATTAAACTCACAACATTAACCCCCAGCCCAAACTTTCTTCCTCAGCCCGTTTCCCTTTTATTAAAAAACCCGATTTCCGCCGGCCCATCCCCTCAGCCCAAGCAAATTAAATTAAACTAAAACAATTAAATTAACCCAAACCCCCTTAGCCCATCCCCAAGCCCAGCTTCCCACCAAACCCGACCCATGTCCCTACCCTTCTTCCCCACGTAACAAAAAAAAAATAAAAACATCCCGCTCGAATTTCCTCCATTCCCACGTCCCCGAGCTCCCCACGTCGCCTCGTCTCCTACGTCTCCGTGCTCGTCGCCCACTCCGCGTCTCTCCAACTCTCTTGCCTCCATACAGGGTCGAACACCTCCCCCTCCTCCCGCTGCAAATTTTTCCAGCGCCATACTCCCTCATCTCTCCTTCTTCCACCCACTGCACCTCGTCCAACCCCCACCGCCGGCGACGACTACAACCCCTCACCCTCCTCCCTCGCTCTCTTCTCTCCATCAGCATTGTCCCACACTCCTCCACCACCGAGCTCTCTCAACCCACGCCAACCTCACTCGCACCCGACCACGGCCACCGCCTGCACCCGACGCCGGCGATCCCCCACTGCCCTGAACTGCCCCAGTCGACACCTCTGCACCCTCTACATCTTCATCACCTTCTCCTACACCCACACCCAAGCCCCACCATCTCTCTCTCTCTCTCTCTCTCTCTCTCTTTCAACCTCGTTGCAAACCTCACCCCTGCTGCTGCCCGTCGCCGGAGCGACACCTCCGACCATCGTCGACCCCAGCGCACTTACAGAGATCCACAGAGCACCCCCTCCGCTTCCAGTGACCAAGAGTCATTCCCGGGACAACTCCGACGACGAAACCGAATCGCGAGCCGAGGCCGTGAATCCAAACCGCGCCGTTCGTCGCGCGTCCGTGCCGTTGCCGCTGCCGTGCATCGCCAAAACGTCTCCAGGCAAGTACCCTACTTGCTACATGCTAATTTATGTCTGTTACAAACTAAAATCATATAAATTCCGTATTTACAATTCACGATAAATTATGTGACATAACTGTTCGATGTAAGATCCCAATGAAAACCTTCATTTAATTTGACGGAATTTGATTGCATATTCTGGCCCGTCTGGCAATGAACCTTATGTAGAAATTTCACTGGAAAATATGACTGTTCACGACTTAAACGAACACCCCCAAATACACAAGTAAAAACTGGGAATTTCCCACATCTGAAAATTGTTAAAATCACCATAAATTGTGTACATATTGAAATGAGGCGTCCGAGGGCTCAAATCGAAGCCGACTCGACGACCTGTAACCCTATACAAGTTTTTAATGGTTTCTGTACTGAAATTATGACAAGAAGTGGTTCGGAGAGCGGCTCTGGACTGCAGTCCAGAGCGACTCTGATTATTGTTTTCTGTCCCGTAATGTTTACCACCTTGTTTCCTGAACTCGTATGTTGCGGAACCCTACACATTATTGAAGATGAATATGTTAGATAAATAACACAAGTGGTTTCATCCCGTTTTATCGTCGTTTGCTATTTAATCTGTAATTTAAAGGAACAGGACGTATAACAGTCCCAAACAGAATCAGAATTGACATACTAGTGTTGAGCAGTGCATAACCTTTGACGTACAGACGCGATTGAGAATCCGTCTATTGAGTTGAAAACCCTATTGAAAACCCTAGATTTCATTCAACTGTAGCGTCGCTAAATTCTGATCCCAACTGGGTGAAAATCGTGTCGCGAAACGGACGTTCAGTTCAGAAACTGAATTTCCAGCAGCGAGCACTTAAAATGAAACGGATGTAACTTAAATACCAGAAACCCGATTGAATTGAAACAAATTTTGATGAACTTCTGACAGGATGTACTTGTTATCGTATTTGTATCTTTTCTGTGAATTCTTAACATATGAATTACTGCAATTTTTGTAAGCTTATGACTTGCATATCAGTTCATATCGTACATGACTTGTTGACTGCATATATACACATACCTTACCCAATTGACATATACATAGTATTAGTGCGCGTCATTAATCAGTGGACATTGCATTATCGTGCGTGAATGATATTGGTTTAGGAGTGTCAAGTACGCCAATGAAAAAAAAGTGAATGATTCGTGACAGTGATTAATAAAGTGAACAGTGACAAAACCGTGCTATTGGCATACTTGTACACGAGTAAATCATAATCATAACTAGTATATACCTGGGGAAAGGGGGAAATCGTAGTGGAAAGAGTATCGTATTTAGCGGGACCGTGTTTTAGAGGATGATCATTCGAGCAGTGATATATATATATATATATATATATATATATATATATATATATATATATATATATATATTAGGTAGGATCTAGCGATCCGGCTGACAGGGTTATATCCCGGGCATGTGGGCCGTTGTCTCGGGTATGTACGAGACTCCTGTTAAACATGATCCTCCTTTCCACTATATGATTTCAAACATGACTTATAGACCGATAGGGACACAGATCATATTTTGCATCATTTAGTGACATAGTGATTACCCGCATTCTACTTTCACTGTTATTACCTTATTTACTTGTTTCACATCATTATTATAACATTGCTATTACGTCGCTCTGACGACCTGAGTATGCATGCTCAGACCTCGTGGAAGAACCAGCGCAGGAGTCGGATTTACCTTTCGAGCTGGCGGAGATCTAGTCTAGAGTGCCTTTTCTTCTTTTCCTCTTTCCTTAAAGAGATTGTGTACTCGAACTTGGTTAGTAGCGCTTCTTCTTTATCTGTAATCTGTGAACTTTGGAATTTGATGTAATATTTTAGTGATGTGTTTCCTTTACTGTTGTGCTTTGTTTACTGATTACCATGTAATGCTAGAAGCCGAAGTGTGACTACGACATGATTGTTCCTTGACCGTAGAAGCATGGCTGGCCTAGTCATCCCTCGTTTCCGTATTTTGGGAAGCGGGACGTGACATTTTTCAAACTCCCACCGGCTACTCAGAGGCAGGGTAAGCGATTCCGCGGCCCATACTGCGCCTACCGTAGGTCACAGGGACATCCGACTGAGAGCTGCAAACAACTCCATGACTATATTGAGGAACTGATATACTCTGGTCACCTGGCGAAATACTTGCGAGACAAGCAGCATGAAGAGCGGGAGCAAATAGACCAACTCCCACCCAGGGAGTCGACGATCGGGCAGATCATGGTCGTCTCAGTAAATTTGGCTCCGGATAATGGGTGGACCGCCGCCTCCGACCGGTCATGACTATGAGTGATCCGCCCAATAAGAAGTGCAAGAAGGACGATATGATCACTTTCACCGACGAGGATCTTCACGGCATATCACTCCCGCACAATGACCCCTTATGATAACAGCCCGGGTTAACCGATACGAGATCCGGAGAATATTGGTCGACTCAGAGAGCTCGGCGGATATCCTATTTTACGACTGTTTCCAGCGTATGGGTGATTCGTGTGTCAAAAACTATATCTAAACCGCAATCAAGAACGGCGTCGCATGAAGCTAGCCGGTGAGTACGGGTCGGTCCACAGGGATGTTGTGAATCTCCTATTCGCGCTAACGAGTTAATTTCGAAAGGTGTTCAGATTGATTATTAAATCTAAAAACCTAAATTATTCTATCTACGATTATCTAGATCTATTCTTACTAGGGTTAGGTTTAGGGATGGTTTGGAAATGCAAGTAAATCTCAACGCTTTCATACCCGAATGAAGATCTATAAGGAGTTATGGTAATTATCAATAAAGGGGATTAGATCCATTCGGGAAGGTGTTCCTTCCTCTAGGTTCTTGTCCTTCCTTTAGAGATCCTTACCCTAACCTCCATGGAAAACGCGCGCAACCGGGCTTTTACACTACGGTGTCACTGCTACCTCGAGGGATAGGATGCCGTAGGACGCGGTGTGTGCGTGGATGCATGGAGTCCTATTCAAAATGTATTATGGGTAAGAAAGGGATGAGAGATCTCATGTCTCAAAAGCCTTCCCCAAAGCTAAACCCTAAACAAGTTCCTAGGGCATGAAATTTAATCTACCTAGGGCAAAGAATTTAAATCTAAACTAGGGCGAGGAATTAAATCTACTTACAGATGCATTTCTCCAATCATTAATGCAAGGTTGTCAGATCTGAATTTCTGAATTGAAGAGAGGCACCGATGCTCTCCATAAAGGATTTCTGAATTTTTATTAAAAGGAGGCATAAGGTTTACAATGATTTAGAGTTCTATTTATAGGAAATAGAAACCCTAGGTTACATTTTGATCCGCATGTTTACAATTACAAAAATACCCCTAAGAAAAGACCTATTCAGCGTAGCCTCAGACTTTGGAAAAAAATTCTCGAAGTACGGGCACAAGATGGCCGCGGAACCGCGGCAATGGCGGGCTTGGGCCGCGGTTCCGCGGCCCATTGGAGGGTTCATTTCCTCATTTTTTCTGTGCTTCCTTTGGTCTTTCTGGGCTCTGTTATTCTTTAATTCTTTTCTCAATTGGGCTACCAAGTTGGTTCCAGATCTCCAGTGAACAAATTGCTAAGAATTTTTTTAACCATTTGCCTTGTAATCTTGGACCTTGCATTGCTTTGTATTTTGTGAATTTTATCTTTGATGTAGGCTTCATCAAGAGTCTTCTGTTTGTTGGTTAAAATCCACTTTTGCATCGTCTTTCATCGTCTTCATTGTTTTAGATCCACGAACCTGTAACCTGTAACATGTAGCAAACATGCATCAAAAGCACCTGTTTATTTATTAAACGAATAAGAATGGGGAATATAATAATGCAATATTCTGGTGTGAACAAATACCCCCAAACTTATCTTTTGCTCGTCCTCGAACAAACTTATTTTTATTCACTACAAAAAACCTAACCGCACTTTCGCAAGGAAACGCGATTGCACTGAGCACGTGCAACAAGACGTTAAACCTCTAGGTGTCCCTAGTAAGAGGAGTGTTGTCTCCTGAGGGTTTTCAGCGGATTACACCCACAAAATCCTATCAATTCGGCCCATTGACTTTTGTTCTCCAATTAAGTTTTCCAACAAGGAATTCTATTATCGTCGACTCGTAAATTATCCACCCATATTCTTCACACTTCTTCATCATCTAACTTAAGATTATATATGTTCTATAGACTTACTTAGCTTTCGGCATTTCTTAAGTTTTCCTTCTAGGGTTCCATCTCCACTTTTCTATCAACTCTACTAAAGATATAAGTTCTATTCTTCATTCCTTTCTCTCATCTAAATTCCAATCACATATCCCCACGTGTGTGTATAAATTACCTCTACACTTGGAAATTCAAATCAAGCAATCATGCCCTTGTCCGTTGTCCAAAGTACTTATTAATTGGTGATTTTTAAATGAATTTTGCTTACACATCCTTCATGCGACCGTTAATACTTCTTGAGGTACCAACGACCGATTACAAAATGCGTTTGCACTTTAAAGTGTAATTCCTAGTCTTGCAACACCTAAGGCTTTAGCAGTGACTCCCAAACCAGTTGGTCTAAGGCACTAGGTGATGAAGCACCCTCGCTAAATATTTTTCTATTTTTGCAGCTTTAAGTAATCATAAAAACCAGTGTTCATTTTTTCTTCTTTATTCACATTTTTTTCATTTTTCATCGTACTAAGGACTTTAGACAAGAGCATTTCAAGGTCTCTTCTACTATTCCAACTTTCAAGGTGCGTGATTGTGCAAATTTTAGGGTATACGTTTTCAGAATCTAAACTTAAGTTA
Source organism: Agapanthus africanus (assembly GCA_030015575.1). Taxonomy (NCBI): domain Eukaryota; kingdom Viridiplantae; phylum Streptophyta; class Magnoliopsida; order Asparagales; family Amaryllidaceae; genus Agapanthus; species Agapanthus africanus. Next base: position 20,634,379 of record CM057338.1, on the reverse strand, counting down.
GGAATTATTTTTCAAACTTATACTCTAATAAAAATATCAATACTTTTCTTTTGTTTCGACTTAACCCAAAAAGTTAACTCAAAATTTGCCTATTTCTAAATAAACTACAAAGACATACACTTTCTACCGTTAAACTTTAAGGAAGGTTATTTTTAGGGTTTTAATTTACTAAGTCTAAGATCTAGTTGTTCCTAGCTAGTTAACCTATTTGTCAAACTCAAATCAAATATGGCCAAAATTGAATACAATAAATTTTATAATTTTTGAAATTTTTCAATTTTTTATGGGTTTTCAAATAAGTATACAAATGCAAAAATATGTACAAATGAATGCGAAGGAAGAAGACGTACCGAGCATACCCCCAAACTTGAACTTGACAGTGTCCTCACTGTCATGCTAAACCAAGAGGGTTAAAATGTCGGCACTCCCCTGTTTATTTATTTATAATTTTTTTATTTTTTTTTATTTTTTTATTTTTTTTATTTTTTATAGAAAAAGAAAACAAAAATATATATACATATATACAACGGTTCCCCCCCAAACTTAAGCTTGGCCTTACACAAGCCAAAGATTAGCACCAACCATTCAAAAATCTTATCGTGGTAATGGTATAGTTGGTTCAAGAATGGAGTAGAAAGAAAAGAGATGAGAAACATACGAGACCGAATGGGAAGAAGAGAATATGGTCTCGGTGGGGGAGAAGAATGGCGAAAAGGAGAAAGAAGGGTCGCGCGATCTTGAGGGTGTAAATCGAGTGAATAAATTAGCGCAATTTGTGATAACCGATGTGTTAAAAGCGATTGCACTACCCTATCAACTCGTCGAGAAATGGGATCAAATCCCTAAAGATTCGCAAGAAAACATGGGTACGCCGAACTTGGTATTTGAGATGAAAGCGTAACGATCTCTTGTACGGTCGGAACAATGGGAAAGACGAAAGGAAGTGAATTAGGGATAGTATCATTCTCACCGTAGTAAACCGTCTCGAACTTGAAAGATTCCATTAATGGTTCGAAACTACTGTAAGCAACCGAGTCTGATGGTTCAACTAACTCATCTGAAAATGTAAAGGACTCAAACTCGGGCGGTGAGTCATCAAAATCGTCCGAAAAAGTGAAACACTCGTAAGTGTTATCATCTGTGAGAACAATATCAGATTCAAAGAAAAAATTTTCAAGCTCACAGTCTTCATGCGGGGTTGGAACGATGGGAAGGAGGGAGGGTGATATAACAGTCAAAGGTTCAGGAGGATGAATTGGAAAATCCAACACATCAAACAAAAATGGTTCAACCTCAATATGGTCCTCAAAACTCTCCTCAATACTATCCTTATAATTCTCCTCAACATTTATCTCATCCATGCCATTATCATCAAAGTCGAGACGCATATGAAGTTCAGGAGAAACATTTAATAACTCGGGATGATGATTTGCACATAAAATTTCAATTAAATCGATAGGTTTATCATCCGAAATATTCCCGGCGTCTATATCCTCAATCAAGTGAAAATCAATTTTCTTAGACACCTCATCAAAAGCATGGATATTTATCAATTTAGGTTCTAGATGGGAGGTGTAAAGATCGAAATGATTAGGTGCGGTTTCACTCGAAAGGGGTTCCTCACAATTTGGCAAATCAAACACTACAAAATCACACAACTCGTTTTTATTTTGAACTTGTGAAGCATTTAGGACATTCGATGGAAAACTGGAGTTGTGGGCTTCAATTGGGTAAGGGTAGGTTTGATTTGGAAATCATCTCTCCTTCTCACTCTGTCCAACCGCCTCCTTATACATTAAAAAATTTGAAGCTAGCGGGAAACTAGCTACTGTTTCACTAGGTTGCATAAGGGCGGCCACGGACGCTTCCACATTCCTAGTCATTTTGTTTGTTGCTGCGATATATGCCTCCAACGACTCTTCCAAACTAGACTTGGGTGGTAAGGGGGTTTCGGTAAAAGATTCGAAATCGTGTGGATATGCAAAACTCCCTAATGGCTGTGTGGAAACAGTGTCTAGTGAGGGTGGTAAGGTCGGGTAGGACTGGTAGGAAGTGGGTGATTGAACAGGGGTAGGGTCAACATATGGATAACAAGGTGAATAATCGTGTGGATCCCTAGAACTAGATGAGTGGAGAGGGGTAGAAGATCGACTGCGAGATTGAGCAATATGCTCAGCAATGGACATCGGCTTAGGAGTGACATAAGGACTTGAAAAAGTGGTATCAACATATGGAGGTGGTAAAGGTTGACTTGGTGGACACAAAGTGGGTTGAAAAGTCAAACTGTTTCTCCTAGACGCCTCTATGTGATCTTTCAAAGATATTTTAGGCAAGGAAGGATCGTTTTTAAATTGACCGAACAAATTAACGTACGACGCAAGATTAGGTTCGGGATACCATAGTTCGGCAAGTGATTTATTATGTGGGGTACCCATGTTGTAAGAAAGGGGGAAAGAAGGAAAGTTGGTTGGTGCAAGGATTTATTTACGGCAAAAGTTTGCAAGTTTCTAAAAAGATTTTTCCTTTTTCCTTTTTTTTCTTTTTATTTGGAAATTGTTGCAAAAAGGTTTTGATAAAAGATGTGCAACAGCAAAATATTACTTGCAATCAATTTTTATTTTAAGCGGGGCCCAAATATCCTGCACAAGATTGTTATTTGGAAGGGGAAATATTTTTATAGCGCAAGGAATCCTGCAGGAATTTCCAGAAAAGATATTGAAATTTTTGCAGAGGAGAGAGACAAAAATCTTACAGTGCAAATTTCGTGCAGAGAAGACTCTAGAAGACCGCGGTTCCGCGGTTTAATGCGAGTCAAGGCCGCGGTTCCGCGGTGGTCAAGAGGTATCAGGTTCTGAAAAAATTGGTATGGCTCTGTTGAGGCACTCTCCCTCTGTTTTGATGTACCCTTTTCTGATTTGCCTTCTGGAAATCTACAGATCCGTCTCGATTGTATCTGCAAGATTCACACAACAAAGTATCCTTTCCAAAAAATAACAATTGATATATTTTTATAATTTTTTGGATTTTTTAGATTTTTATGATTTTTTAAAATTTTGATTAACCCGAAATTGCGAAAAGGAAAGTTCTACGCCATCCCCGGCAACGGCGCCATTTGATTCGTGTGTCAAAAACTATATCTAAACCGCAATCAAGAACGGCGTCGCATGAAGCTAGCCGGTGAGTACGGGTCGGTCCACAGGGATGTTGTGAATCTCCTATTCGCGCTAACGAGTTAATTCCAAAGGGTGTTCGGATTGATTATTAAATCTAAAAACCTAAATTATTCTATCTACGATTATCTAGATCTATTATTGCTAGGGTTAGGTTTAGGGATGGTTTGAAAATGCAAGTAAATCTCAACGCTTTCAAACCCGAATGAAGATCTATGAGGAGTTATGGTAATTATCAATAAAGGGGATTAGATCCATTCGGGAAGGTGTTTCTTCCTCTAGGTTCTTGTCCTTCCTTTAGAGATCCTTACCCTAACCTCCATGGAAAACGCGCGCAACAGGGCCTTTACACTACGGTGTCACCGCGACCTCGAGGGATAGGATGCCGTAGGACGCGGTGTGTGCGTGTATGCATGGAGTTCTATTCAAAATGTATTATGGGTAAGAAAGGGATGAGAGATCTCATCTCTCAAAAGCCTTCCCCAAAGCTAAACCCTAAACAAGTTCCTAGGGCATGAAATTTAATCTACCTAGGGCAAAGAATTTAAATCTAAACTAGGGCGAGGAATTAAATCTACTTACAGATGCATTTCTCCAATCATCAATGCAAGGTTGTCAGATCTGAATTTCTGAATTGAAGAGAGGCACCGATGCTCTCCATAAAGGATTTCTGAATTTTTATTAAAAGGAGGCATAAGGTTTACAATGATTTAGAGTTCTATTTATAGGAAATAGAAACCTTAGGTTACATTTTGATCCGCATGTTTACAATTACAAAAATACCCCTAAGAAAAGACCTATTCAGCGTAGCCTCAGACTTTGGAAAAAAATTCTCGAAGTACGGGCACAAGATGGCCGCGGAACCGCGGCAATGGCGGGCTTGGGCCACGGTTCCGCGGCCCATTGGAGGGTTCATTTCCTCATTTTTCCTGTGCTTCCTTTGGTCTTTCTGGGCTCTGTTATTCTTTAATTCTTTTCTCAATTGGGCTACCAAGTTGGTTCCAGATCTCCAGTGAACAATTTGCTAAGGATTTTTTAACCATTTGCCTTGTAATCTTGGACCTTGCATTGACTTGTATTTTGTGAATTTTATCTTTGATGTAGGCTTCATCAAGAGTCTTCTGTTTGTTGGTTAAAATCCATTTTTGCATCGTCTTTTCATCGTCTTCACTGTTTTAGATCCACGAACCTGTAACCTGTAACATGTAGCAAACATGCATCAAAAGCACCTGTTTATTTATTAAACGAATAAGAATGGGGAATATAATAATGCAATATTCTGGTGTGAACAATGGGATTAAATCCGTCTGACCTCCTAACGACCTCCTACGTCTTCTCTGGGTTCACGAACCATTCCGTCTTGGACGAGAGATCGATCACCCTCCTTCTCAACATCGGGGAAGCAGGCAGAACGCGAACCATACCAGTGAACTACCTCATTGCCAAGATCCCGTAGTCCTATAACATCCTCCTGGGATGCCCCACCCTAAACACCCTCCGGGCTTAGATCTCAACCTACCACCTTATGCTTAAGTTCCCTATAGAAAACAGAGGAAAGGTCGGGCCTACGGAGACCAGTAATCCGCCAGAGTCTGTCTCGCCTCAATATCTCCCGCCGTGGAAGAGGGTGATGATTTTGAAGACGTGCACGATCCTCAGGGGTTCCTTGACACACGCGACGACCGAAAAGGAATTTGAGGCATCTTAAAGGAAGCTTTAGTAGAAGTTTCCCTCAAGGAGGGAGTTGACGGCCGGACTGTCCAGATCGGCTCTCTCTTGACAGGAGGCGCTCGCGAGGATATGATCCAGTTACTCTGGAACAACTCCGATGTGTTCACTAGGACCCCAGCAGACCTGCCCGGGATTGACCCCAAGGTGATCTCCCACAAGCTCGGGGTCGACCCAAAAGCCCGACCAATCCGACAAAAGAAAAGAAATTTCACGCCAATGAAACAAAAAGCTATAGAGGAGGAAGTGGACCGACTGCTCGCGGCCGACTTCATCAGGAACCTGGACTACTCGGATTGGCTGGCGAACGTGGTCATGGTCAAGAAAGCGAACGGGAAATGGTGCATGTGCATCGATTTCACTGATCTAAAAAAGGCCCGCCCTAAAGAAAACTACCCGCTCTCTCGAATAGATCAGCTAGTAGACAGTTCGGTCGGTCACGAATTACTAAGTTTCATGGATGCCTTCTCTGGTTATAATCAGATCCGAATGAATCCGGCCGATGAAAATCTAACCACCTTCACCATCGATCGGGGAATCTACTGCTACAGGGTAATGCCTTTCGGCCTTAAGAACGCAGGGGCCATATACCAGCGACTGGTAAACAAGCTGTTCAAACCACAAATTGGGAAAAATATGGAAGTCTTCGTCGATGACATGCTCGTAAAATCCGCCTCATTAGCCGAGCACACTACAGACCTATGCGAAACATTCGACGACTTGTGGAAGTATAAGATGAAGCTGAATCCAACAAAATGTGCATTCGGCGTCACAAGCGGGAAATTTCTTGGATTCATGGTTACCCACCGAGGAATCGAAGCGAACCGGAGAAAATCAGGGCCATCATCAACATGGCGACGCCCAAGAGCAATGTTGATATCATGAAAATCACCGGTAGGGTGGCTGTTTTGAGTCGGTTTATGTCCAGATCCGGAGAAAAGTGCCTGCCTTTCTTCAGAGCCTTAAAGAAGATCCCGATGTTCGAATGGTCCGAGGAGTGCCAGAAATCTTTCGAACAACTCAAGGCACACCTGATGACCCCGCCGCTTCTCACCCGACCAGTCGAGTGGGACGAGCTATTACTATATCTAGCCGTTTCCAACCAAGCCGCCGGCATAGTGCTCATCAGAGAATTCGAAGGTATACAGAGACCAGTGTACTACGTCAGCCATGTTTTCAAGGACGCAGAGACCAGATACCCAGCCATAGGAAAAATATACCTTGCGCTTGTCATCACCTCCAGGAAACTGCGACACTATTTTAAAGGTACACACGATCTTCGTCCTCACTGAATGACCTTTAGGGAATATCCTCAGCTCCCCCAAATCGTCGGGCCGCTTAGAGAAATGGAGGTGGGAGTTGTCCCAATTCGACATCAAATACCGACCAAGATAGGCTATCAAAGCATAGGCCTTAACCAATTTCATGGTCGAATGCACTATTCCCACTAAGGTAGGAGCGGCAGCACGGGGCCCTAACTCACGACCCTCATTCGAGGAGACGCTCAGCCCAATCCCGGATTGGGTATTCTATGTGGCGAATCCTCCACAAAGGAGGGGAGTGGGGCCAGTATAATCATCCGCGGCCCAAATAAGGCGGAGATGGAGTACTCTCTAAAGCTTGGCTTTAAGGCGTCGAACAACGCAGTAGAATATGAAGCCTTATTGGCTGGGCTACGAATCGTCTTCAGAGTGGGGCTAAAGACGATCAGGATACACAGTGACTCCATGCTAGTCTTCAGTCAAGCGACCGGGCGTTTCGAAATCCAGAAACCACTAATGATAAAGTACCTGGCGGAGGTAAGAAGATTTTGGAGAAATTTCGACGAGGTCTAAGTGGAGCGGATTCCCAGAAGCTTAAACGTTGAGGCCAACGTCCTGAGCAAACTCACCACTTCCTATTCGGCCAATCACAAAAGAAACATCCTTTTCAAAGTCCTGCCACGACCCAGTGTGGAATATGTAGAGGCAACACTCCATATCTACACGACTCGAGGGGATGTCCCGGATTAGAGAAAGCCCATTGTAGAATTCTAATGGACGGAGTACTCCCTGAAGATCGGGTCGAGGCTTGCCGGCTTTGAGAGAAAGCTCGCCACTTCGTATGGAGCAAACGAAACATGTACAAGAAGTCTTACACTCAACCTATACACTGATGCGTTGATCCCCACGAAGCAGACTGTCTTATGAGAGATACACGAAGAGGTCGGAGGGGCACATCACGGGGCCCTTGTAGGGTGTTTTTCGTCACCCCATTGAGATGGGAATACGCGTGCGCTTGTCAGGCGTACTACAGATTCTCCTTGCTTAGGGTAGGCCGGGGTTTATTGATTGTGGGGATCCGAATCTCCTGCAGCCGTGGACTAAGCTGCCGTTAATTACCCCTCGCCTTTGGGGCGAGGGAACCTCCAATTAACGGGTTAAACTGGTCATGCGAACTCAATGTGCAGTGTACGTGTGTTTTGTTTTGGAGGGGAGGCTTGGATATATCGGGAGCCACGCAGAGGTTTTACGGGGGTCCCGCTACCCGGATAGCGGGCTGGGGGTCAAGGGGGCTAGCAGCCCTCTTGCGGGGTGCGGGGCAGCTCCCTGGCCCAAAATTTTTTTCGGAGGGAGAGTGTTGTAGAGTATGTGTGTGTGTATATTTATATATACATATATAAAAAAAAAGAAAGGGAAAGGGCATCCAAAGGATGCGTGGGGTCAGCGTCTTGAGCGCTGTGCGCTTAGGTATTGTGCGCTCAGGCGCTAGCGCGCCACGTGTCGGCATGTGGGCGCTTTGCGCTTGAGCGCTGGGCGCTTGAGCGCAAGCGCGCCACGTGTCGACACGTGGGCGCTTTGCGCTTGAGCGCAGGGCGCTGAAGCGTAAGCGCGCCACGTGTCGGCACGTGGGCGCTTTGCGCTTGAGCGCTGGGCGCTGGAGCGCAAGCGCGCCACGTGTCGGCACGTGGGCGCTTTGCGCTTGAGCGCTGGGCGCTGGAGCGCAAGCGTACCACGTGTCGGCACGTGGGCGTTTTGCGCTTGAGCGCAGGGCGCTGGAGCGCAAGCGCGCTACGTGGGCGCTTGAGCGCAAGCGCGCCACATGTCGGCACGTGGGCGTTTTGTGCTTGAGCGCAGGGCGCTGGAGCGCAAGCGCACCACGTGTCGGCACGTGGGCGCTCGGCGCTTGGGCGCCGGCGAGAAAAAGGGGCTTTTAGTCCCAGAACCAGAAGCTATGCTTCAGAAAGGAAATATTTATTATATATATATGTATGGAGTTAAACTCCTAAGATATTTTGAAGCTGATGAAGGGGGTTCTTCTTCTTCCTCCTGTTGTTTGGTCGGATCTTGAAGATCAAGAAGTAGGAGATTTTAAAAATCACTTCCTTTTGAGATCTGATGGGAGATCTGAGTTCCCCTTTGTGGGTTTTGTGGTGGAAAACTACTTGGTTTTGGAAAAAGAAAGAGAAACACTCTTGATTTAATTCAAAAGAAATGAGAAGGTTTAGAACCTTGGAGAAGGAGCAGGAGGCACAAAGAACCCTAGTTTTTAGGGGAATAAAAAGTATTACTTTATTCTTCATCATGTTGCCTTTTATAGGCTTACATATTTACATATAGCCCCTTGGGCTTTGCAAAATGGCATTTTGCCTATCCCATGGCTCATGTGTCATTTCATTTTTGCACATAAGCCATGGGCTTACAAAATATTGGCTTTATGCCCATTTTGCATACATTCATGTATAAAAAAATTACATAAAAATTATTTATTACATGATTTTGTTGTTGGCATGGGGAGGCTGGCCGCGGGCTCGACTTGGGCATGGGCCTGCTTGACCTGGGCTTGGGCCCACCTGGCCTGGGGTTGACCTTGACTTTGTCTCGGTCAACCGGGGTGCAAATTTTGACCCCAACAAAGTGCCCCCCATCAAAGAATGCACACCGCATGCAGGAGTTGTATGCACAAAATTGATGGAGCTTGAAGTTGGACGTCGAGGTAGAACATCATTCCAGGGGCGGAGTATCATCCCGGGGAGCATGATTCCTAGGGATCGGAGCATCATTCTGATTCGCGGAGCATAATTCCAGGGTCAGAGTATCGCTCGGGGAGCATGATTCCTAGGGATCGGAGCATCATTCCGATTTGCGGAGCATAATTCCAAGGATCGGAGCATCATTCCGAAGAGCGGAGCATGATTCCAGGGGTTCGGAGCATCATTCCGAAGAGCGGAGCATAATTCCAGGATTCGGAGCATCATTCCGAAGGGTGGAGCATGATTCCAAGGATCGGAGCATCATTCCAAAGAGCGGAGCATGATTCCAGGGATCAGAGCATCATTCCGATGAGAAGAGCATGATTCCAGGGATCAGAGCATCATTCCGAGGAGCAGAGCATGATTCTGAGGAGCGGAGTATCATTCCGAAGAGCGGAGCATGATTCCAGGGGTTTGGAGCATCATTCCGAAGAGCGGAGCATAATTCCAGGATTCGGAGCGTCATTCCAAAGAGTGGAGCATGATTCCAAGGATCGGAGCATCATTCCGAAGAGCGGAGCATGATTCCAGGGATCGGAGCATCATTCCAAAGAGCGGAGCATGATTCCAAGATTCGGAGCATCATTCCGAAGAGCGACAGACATTCTAACCGAAGCATAATTTCGATGCAGAGGTCGATTCCCAGGCGAAGAATAATTCTGATAGGGAAGGCAAATACTCCGAGGTGAAGCATGATTTCGACACGGGATACATTCTGAGATGGAGCTTGATTCCGGCGCAGAGCTTGTTGGCTGACTTGATTCCGAGACGAAGCATAATTTCGACAGGGAAGGCAGATACACCGAGGCGAAGCATTATTTTGACACGGGGTGCACATTCTGAGACGAAGCATGATTCCGACACAGAGCTTGTTGGCTGATTTGATTCCGAGACGAAGCATAATTTCGACGGGGAAGGAAGATATCCCGAGGCAAAGCATGATTTCGACATGGGGTAAATTCTGGGATGGAGCATGATTCCGCCGTAGAGGTTGTTGGTTTGATTTGATTTGGGTTGACATCAGCATCGCTACACTGGAATATGGTAGCAGGAGCGAAGCATCATTTGTCATGAGAGGATTTAGGAATTGGTTTTTTTTTTGTTTGGCATCAGCATTGCTACACTGGAATATGGTACCAGGAGCGAATCATCATTTGCGTTTGCTTATTAGGAAACGATGGCTTAAGAGACAGGTTTTAGGTCCCTATCACCTAAGACTTTTCAATTTTGTGAGCCGTAAGGGTCTCACAAAGCATTTTCTCCCTACGGGTCGTAAGGATCCCGTAAGTGTATTTTCTCCTTAGGAGTCGTGGGGACTCCTAAGTGTGTTGCTCCTTTGTGAGTCGTAAGGATCTCACGCGGGAATTTTCTCCTCACAAAGTCGAGAGGACTTTGCGAGTGCATTTCATCTCTTTTTCATGAGTTTGCGCCCTTTCGGGTTTTCACAAACTCGCCGGCAGTCCTGCTATTTTTACTCACGGAGCCCTTTCGGGTTTTCATCCATGCCCATTTTGCTTGTGGACATACCTTCTTTTTTTCTTTTTCTTTTTCCTTTTTTGTTGAATCTTCCCTGCCGGTGGGACTTTGAATGTGGTCTCGCAGGTAGGACTTGGGAGAGATTGGGATCATTTTACGCCCGTGGATTGTATACGGTTTTCCAGGATGTATGATCCAGACCGTAGGGCCATAAAAATTTTAGGACTTTGTTGGCGTCTGCATTGCTGCACTGGAATATGGTACCAGGAGCGACTCGTCATTCGCCACTTGGGGATTTGGATTTGGAATTTGGCTGGCGTCTGCATCGCTGCACTGGAATATGGTACCAGGAGCGACTCATCATTCGCCATTGGGGTATGGGATTTGGAATTTGGTTGGCGTCTGCATCGTTGCACTGGAATATGGTACCAGGAGCGACTCATCATTTGCCACTTGGGGATTAGGGAGCGATGGCTTAGGAGACAGGTTTAGATCCCTATCGCCTAAGGCTTTTCAATTTTATGGGCCGTGAGGGTCCCATAAAAGCATTTCTCCCTGCGAGTCGTAAGGATCCCGCAGGTGCATTTTTTCCTTAGGAGTCGTAAGGACCCCCAAGTGTGTTTTTCCTTTGTAAGTCGTAAGGATCCCACGAAGGTTTGTTCTTCTCATGCATCGTGAGGACACATGAGTGGGTCTTCTCAATGGAGCATAATTCCAAAGGCGGAGACCAGCCACGTAACTGGTGATTGCGGTGGGGCATAGGTATGATGGGAATTATTTGAGCCCATGGATTGTATACGGTAGTCAATTTGGGGACTAACCGTAGGGCCGGGAGAATTTTGGAAATTTGAATTTTTGTCGGCATCTGCATCGCTGCACTGGAATATGGTACCAGAAGCGACTCATCATTCACCGTTTTTTTACCGCGATTGCTCTATCATTTCATCTTTTCTTATCGCAAAGGTCACGATTGCCCTATCATTTCGGCAATTTATTCGCGGGTTCCCCATCATTTCGGCTTTATTTTCATTTTCATTTTCATTTTTACTCGCTGGTTTTTATTGCGAGTTGCCCCATCATTTCGGATTTTCTTTATTTTTCTTTTATTTACACATTTTTTTTTATATACACACACACACATTTTTTTTTACATTCCCAGTTTAACGACTTAGAGTTCGACTGTTCTCAGTTTAATGACGTGGTGGTCGATTGTTTTCAGAGAGAGGCGGATATCTGAGAGAATCAGTTTCACGAAAAACTTCGGTCTCCTTTTGTATGAAATTGGCGGTCGCAGCTGGACTGTTTGTTAACACGCCTTTAGACAGTTCTATCTCTCCTGCCTTGTATTGTTTTTCGACCCAATCTTTAAAGACGAAGTAGTCCTCAATGGCATGACCTATCACTCTGTGATAGGGGCAGTATTTGGGGTCGTCGGTCCTATTCGCTTCATGCGGTCTTTTTGACTCTGGCAGTTGTAGACCGTTCTTCAGGGCGTCTTTGAATATTTTACGGATTTTGTCCCTTCTGAAGGAATAGACCTTATCCAGCTTCTCTTTCAGTGGAGATTCTCCCCCCTCTCCGAACATTGGCTTCCGAGGCTGGTTGGCACTAGGCCCGCTCATCCCTTGCTTATTTCGGTTAGCAGAAGTGTTGAAAGATTCAGAATCATCGGAGTTTCTGCCTTTGTGATTATCGTCCTTTCGGTTTCTCCAGGACCTATTGTTATTTTGGGAATCCGAGGAGGACTCCTGTTTTGAGCGCTCTAGCATCTGAACTTTCCTGGTCAGCTCTTGTAATGTTTTGAGACCCGCGGTGCATAGAAACGGGGCCATCCAATTGTTGAGATTTCCGACGAGGAGACTGACAGATTGGTCCTGCTCTATCGGCGGTTCGCATTAGACAGAGAGATTGCGCTATCGGGTTATAAAATCCGTGCAGCTTTCGTTGTTCTTGGGCTTGGTCCTTACGAGCTCGGCAATGGTGATCTTATCGCTGACGCTCATGAATCTTTGTCGAAACAAAGATTCTATTTGGACGAAAGTAGTAACGGAGCCATCCGGTATGCTCGCGTACCAGTCGAAAGCAACATCGGTCAAGCTATTAACGAACTGGCGGAGGAGAAGCGCATCATTGCCCCCAGTATTCCCGCATGAGGCTTTGAAGTGGGCGAAGTGTTGATTCGCATTTCCCGTCTCATCGAATCTTCCGAATTTGGGGATGACATAGCCGCTAGGAAATTCTACCAGATCATACTGAGCAGGATATGGTCTCCCACTACTGCTGATATCTTTTTACGCTTCGGTTTCGGCCACCAATGTTTTGACTTTGCTGGCAACCAAATCCATGATTTGATCTTGAGTTAGCGGGCTACTGTCATCAGTAGCCAAGACATTTCCTGAGATAGGATGCGATTGACTTTCATGCGGTCTGCCCACCTTTGGATTTGAGGGAATAGGCACCGGCTGTCTCGGGACAACGTTTCCCTGTTCATGAGCAGAGCCCTGTGCTTGATTGGACGGCTGAGAGGCAAGTTGAGCCGTAAGCCGTAAGAAGACATTTGTCAAGTCGTCAATCTTTGAGTAGAGCTTGGCCATCTCCTTGTCTTTGCCTCTGAGCTATTTTCGGAGCTCTTGGAGAAGTTGCTGCTCCGTATTCTTAGGCTGGAAAGTTGGCTCATCTTCGCTTTCCGAGCCCGACTCCTCATGGACCGAAGGGTCTTTCCGCCTATCAGCCTCATTGGGAGGATTTTCATCACCCAGCGGAAGCGGCTGTTCTTGGGAAGCGGCAACCAAATTCAAGCCAGATTGGATTGGAGATGTAGTGGCCCCGTCCTTGCTCTTGCTGCGCGTGCCCGCCATGTAGACAGTGTGGACCATATACCCAGCCATTTCCTCATCTTCAGCGGGGTAACCCTGTTCTTCGAACCTCATGAGGTTCAGCCTAGAAGGAGCCCTAGCCCTTTTGTTGGCTCTATATCTGAGCTTTTTCTGGCTTAGCTTCTCAATTTTAAAGGCTTGACGGGCATCCATTTCCTGGGAGGCCACCGTGAGTCGATTAGCGGGGAGCTCAGAGAAGACACCCGATCAAGCAGTTGTCAGGGGCACCGCCGGAGCTTGCTCGAGAGGCCTTGTTGCTTTGTTGGTGTTGATGGTCTTGCCCCCAGCTGGGGCCAAGGAAAGTTGTTCAGACACCGACTTGCGTTTGGGTTGGGGCACCCTCGAGATCACCACATTTCATCTCCTGCCTTTCAAGACCGGTCTGTCTGCCACCGGGGCTTGAGGAGCTAGGATGGCGTTAGCTGACACGAACAGAATAGTGCCAAATGGTAGCGGCAGCTCCTCCTATTGTCGCCCGAGACTGGCCAGAAGGACCGTCCTGGCGTCCATCTTCATCGTGTAGGAGATGGGAGCTATATCGAGAGCTGAGCTTGTCCTTGGAGACATTTTTGCTGCGACCGGAGATTGCAATTTGAAATTTGTTAGCCTGCACAAAAAAGCATGATTTCAGTATAGGAAGTCGACATGTATATTGATTGAGTTCGCATGAACGTTTAACCCGAGATATGGGAGGAGAGATAAGTCCCACCGGGCGTGCCAGAATCTGTAGGGTGTTTTTCGCCACCCCATTGAGATGGGAATACGCGTGCGCTTGTCAGGCGTACTACAGATTCCCCTTGCCTAGGGTAGGCCGGGGTTTATTTATTGTGGGAATCCGAATCTCCGGCAGCCGCGGACTAAGCTGCCGTTAATTACCCCTCGCCTTTGGGGCGAGGGAACCTCCGAATAACGGGTTATACTGGTCATGCGAACTCAATGTGCAGTGTACGTGTGTTTTTTTTTGGAGGGGGTCTTGGATATATCGGAAGCCATGCAGAGTTTTTACGGAGGTCCCGCTACCCGGATAGCGGGCTGGGGGTCAAGGGGGCAAGCAGCCCCCTTGCGGGGTGCGGGGTAGCCCACCGGCCCAAAAAAATTTTAGGAGGGAGAGTGTTGTAGAGTATGTGTGTGTGTGTGTGTATTTATATATACATATATAAAAAAAAAAGAAAGGGAAAGGGCATCCAAAGGATGCGTGGGGTCAGCGCCTTGAGCGCTGTGCGCTTAGGTGCTGTGCGCTCAGGCGCTAGCGCGCCACGTGTCGGTATGTGGGCACTTTGTGCTTGAGCGCAAGCGCGCCACGTGGGCGCATTGCGCTTGAGTACAGGGCGCTGGAGCGCAAGCGCGCCACGTGTCGGCACGTGGGCGCTTTGCGCTTGAGCGATGGGTGCTTGAGCGCAAGCGCGCCACGTGGGCGTTTTGCGCTTGAGCGCAGGGCGCTGAAGCGCAAGCGCGCCACGTGTCGGCACGTGGGCGCTCGGCGCTTGAGCGCAGGGCGCTTGAGCGCAAGCGCGCCACGTGTCGGCACATGGGCGCTCGGCGCTTGAGCGCTTGGGCGCCGGCGAGAAAAAGGGGCTTTTAGTCCCAGAACCAGAAGCTATGCTTCAGAAAGGAAATATTTATTATATATGTATATATGTATGGAGTTAAACTCCTAGGATGTTTTGAAGCTGATGAAGGGGGTTCTTCTTCTTCCTCCTGTTGTTTGGCCGGATCTTGAAGATCAAGAAGTAGGAGATTTTAAAAATCACTCCTTTTTGAGATCTGATGGGAGATCTGAGTTCCCCTTTATGGGTTTTGTGGTGGAAAACTACTTGGTTTTGGTAAAAGAAAGAGTAACACTCTTGATTTAATTCAAAAGAAATGAGAAGGTTTAGAACCTTGGAGAAGGAGCAGGAGGCACAAAGAACCCTAGTTTTTAGGGGAATGAAAACTATTACTTTATTCATCATCATGTTGCCTTTTATAGGCTTACATATTTACATATAGCTCCTTGGGTTTTGCAAAATGGCATTTTGCCTATCCCATGGCTCATGTGTCATTTCATTTTTGCACATAAGCCATGGGCTTAAAAAATATTGGCTTTATGCCCATTTTGCATACATTCATGTATAAAAAAATTACATAAAAATTATTTATTACATGATTTTGTTGTTGGCATGGGGAGATTGGCCGCGGGCTCGACTTGGGCATGGGCCCGCTTGCCCTGGGCTTGGGCCCACCTGGCTTGGGGTTGACCTTGACTTTGACTCGGTCAACCGGGGTGCAAATTTTGACCCCAAAAGCCCTCATCCTAGTTCAATTGAAACTGTTGCAAAAGTATTACTGGCCGGCAATACACCAAGATGCCGGAAAGCTGGTCAGAAGTTATAAGAACTGCCAACTCTTTGGCAGCATCTCTCGGCTCCCCGCCACTGAACTGACGCCACTAAGCTCCCCTTGGTCGTTTGCACAGTGGGGGATGGATATGGTGGGCCATCTCCCTACCGGCACGGGCGTACACAAATACATCCTTGTCGATGTAGACTACTTTATAAAATGGATAGAAGTCGTGCCGATCAGAAAACCAGACGTCATCTCTATGTTAAAATTTTTGCAGAATAATATAATCTCCCGATTCGGAATCCCGAGGTGCATCGTCACCGACCATGGAACCAACTTCGAAAATGACAAAGTTAGAGAATTTTGCAACGCCTATCACATATTGATGAAGTTCTCCACGGTCGCACATCCCTAATGCAACGGGCAAGCTGAAATAGCGAACCGAGGCATTATCCGCGGGCTCAGAACCAGCCTGGAGGGAAGACAAGGCAGCTGGGTCGAGAAATTGCCTCGGGTACTGTAGGCGTTGCGGACCGAGGCAATGGTCCCCTGCAAAAACTGGATTGCCCATTTATCGAGTCGAGCACTTTGATGAAGAGGCTAACACCTTGGCGTTACGAAGCGACCTAGACATCTTATTGGAAAAAAGAGATCGAGCAAAAATCAGGATGGCCGCTTATCAGCGGCAAACCGTCCGCTACTACAATGCCCGAGTTAAACATCGAGCAATCAAGACAGGAGAATTAGTCTTACGGCGAAAGGAATTTATGGACCAAGGGAAGCTACATAAGTTCTCCCCAAAGTGGGATGGGCCATTTTTTGTGATGGAGACATTACCCAGTAGAGCCTACCATTTCCAAGACTCCTGGGGGCGTGATTTTCCTCGGCCATATAACGCCGAAAAGCTTAAATTGTACAGATGAACTTGCACCCCTTTTTGAATAATAAAATTCTCTTTTGTGTCTACTAAAATGTCTAAGCTGAGCTCTCAAGCGAGTAGACTCCTGCTCCGCACTAGGGTCGACGGGTAGTCCCTACCCGCCGCACTCACTCAAAACAAGCACTCAACGGATGACAAAGCACGGAATTTATAGCATCCAGACACGGGCTTTCCCCGGGCAAGTACCCAAGCGCGCTCAAAAAGCGGCCGACCCGAGTCTAACTCTTCCTTCTTTATCTCGGCTTCAAGGTAAGGGGTAGAGAAAAAGTACAGGTTTGCCTACGCTTCAAAAAAGAAAAAAAGGAAAAAGAGAAAAAAATCGATGTTCCGTAATCACGAGCAATGAAAAGTCTTTTAGCCAAAGAAAATTTATTCGGATGTATTCTTGGCTTCTCGGCCTTACAAAGCAAAGGAAAAAGCTCATAATACATAAACTATTACAACAAAGGGGGAAATGAGTTAAGAAAACATTGACGATGATACTCGGAAGAGAGTTCCTCCAGCCGAGCCCAAGAAACCTCCACCCGCTCTCTCTATCGGTATCCATAGACCTTAGAAACTACAGATTCGCCAGGGGCCCCCATAGCCGAACACGACGTCACGACCAACCTCTGCTGGAAACATTCGAGAAGAATATTCGTCAAGCGTTCTCGCCAGCTCTTCGAGATCAGACCCAGTTCATGGGCCGTATGCACCTTGTCAAACGCTTCATCCATTATCTGAGGGGACAGGGCCTTGTAAAGGCCTAAGGTAGACCTCCATATCGCATAAATTAGCACCTGCAGGAGAGGGGATCGAAGGGGAACTAGACGCCCATAGTGGCCCTCCAGACGACCTATCACGGTCTCATATGTAACCTCGGAATGATCGAGACCATAGAAATATACGTCGTCTCGAGATTCGATCTCCTTGATGGTGTAAATGCGGCCCGTCATCAGAAAGAGACGAAACGGATAGAAAGATATCAACATGGATTTCTGAAAGGGAGGCCATCCCCCAAATATTTATAGCTTCAACAAAAGTCTTCCAACAGCTGAGATCTTCTCACGCCACAGCGCAAATCACGGAATATCGCATTTTCCCGATAAGGCACGGCCATGTGGCGTCTGATTACTGGCACGCTCCCCCCATATGGGTCAAGGAAGGTTGAACGACATCCTCAAGAAATCACAAGAATCAAGAAGGCCAAGATATAAAAGCCCTCGTCGAGAGGCGACCGAGTAGTTTCCTGCTCGGGTCATCCGCTGAGGGCAGCTTCCTGTCCGGCTAGTCTGCGGATCCAAATCACTCATCATGAGGTGACCGAGTAATTTCCTGCTCGGCTCATCCGTTGAGAGCAGCTTCCACCGCAGCTACTCTTCGGATTCAAAGCCCTCTTCACGAGGCGGACAAGTAGTTTCCTGCTCGGCTAATTCGCTGAGGGCAGCTTCCTGCCCGGCTACTCTGCGGATCCAAATCCCCCGTCACGAGGCGACCGAGTAGTTTCCTGTTTGACTAATCCGCTGAAGGTAGCTTCCTGCCCGACTACTCTGCGGATCCAAAGCCTCCTTCACGAGGCGACCGATTAGTTTCTTACTCATCCGAGACTGAGTCCAAAGACACCGATCCACCTATAATTGGCGTTCACTCGTTCGTATGGCACGCTCGATCGTTATCTCGACTCCGGGGTGAGGAAGGACGTTGATCCACCTATACTTGGTGTTCACTCGTTCGTATATCGTGCTCGGTCGTCACCTCGACTCCGGGGTGAGGGAGGACGCCGATCTACCTAAACTTTGCATTAGCTCATTCGTATGTCGCGCTCAATCGTCACCTCGACTCCGGGGTGAGAAAGGACGCCGATCCATCTATACTTAGCGTTCCCTCGTTCGTATGTTGTGCTTGGTCGTCACCTCGACTCCGAGGTGAGGGAGGACGCCAATCTACCTATACATGGTGTTCGCTCGTTCGAAAGTCTCACTCGCTCGATACTCGACTTTATATATACTTGGCGTCCGCGATACACCAGCCTATCTACACTTGCAAAAATAAAAACATTGGATGGGCGGGCTAAAAAAATTTATTTATATTCAACACTGTGTACAAGGTAGTATGGGCTCTCCAGCTTTACAAGGTATCCGGAGGCTTAAAAAATTTTAATAAAAAAAGAGGGGGTAGCTCAAGCTGCTTTCTCGGTCGCCACTTCTCCCTATTCAGTGCTTCCGTCAGGAGCTACGGTAGCGACCTCCGTCTCGGCGCTTCCACTCGCCACCTCGCCTCCCCCTGCTGGCTCGGCGCTGTCTCCCTGGGGCACTTCCTCGGCAAGGGGATACCTTACATGAAACTCCTGGTCATCAAATCCGAACATACCTCCTTGACGGCGTCACGGGCGTTGTGCCACCTGACAGCCGCAGAGTCGGCAAGATCGATGTAGAATTGATCGGAAGCCTTGTACTCCTCCACGGCCTTTTCCGCCGTGTCCTCGGCAATCTTCGCCGCCTCGTAGGCCACCCGGGCATGTAATATTTCAGAAAATATAAAACAATTTTTTTGGAATTTAAATAATAAAATAATAAATTTCACGAAAACTATATGTGTGTGGATTTGAGTTTTCGTAGAATGATATAATTATATACCTATACTTTGGAAAATAATTGGAAATTTAAAATAAATTATTAATTTTGAAGGCATTTTATTGGATTTGGGCTTTTATAAATTATTATACAATTATTTACATACAAGTTTATGTTAAACTTGATTAGTAGATTACTAATTATGCATTAAGCCAAATATATTTTTGTTAACCATGTTTAATGTGCCATGACACATTGCATTTTGTCTCATACATGGTTTCATTTTAAGTTGTTGTTTTGTTTTTAGACAAGAAAAAAGAAAAGAAAAGAAAAATGAAATGAAAGGAGACATAGATGTGACTACAATTTATGAGGACATAGAGAGTGAGAAAGAGAGAGAGAGGCATATAGTTACCCACAACCATTCATTTCTTTCTTCCTTCTTCATTTTTCTTCACCTCATTCTCCATCTCCTTCCTTTACCTCCACTACCACCTTGCACCGCCCCTAAATCCTCATTAAAACCTCTCACCGCCTTCATAAAAAATGTCCACAAGCTCATCCTACATCCCATGGAGGAAGCAAGTTGGAGTTTTGAGCACTTTGGATCATCTAGGAATTTTCTTGAGTTGCTCCATGAGGTAAAACCTACACCTTCCTTCAAGTTTTAAATTTCCTAAGCTTAACTGTTAGCTTAGAGTTAAAAAGTCTAAGTTTTGGTGATCTTAGAAAATTCTAGGATGAGAGTTGGTGGATGAAACTTGTAGTAGAGCTTAGTGGAAGTGTAGTGAGTGTCCCTTGGCCTAGTAGTGAGGATAGCATTTTCTAAAGTGAGCTTTGAAGTCCGAAACACGAACTTAGAATTTTCCGATATCGGGTTTTTGTTGAATTATGGTGATCAAATAGAATCTGCAGTGACTCGAGGAATCTGAAAAATATTTTGCAGATACAGTAGGATGTGCATGCTATTTGGAAGATACCATAGAAAACCCGAGCTCCCAACTCCCGCACTTGGCCACCAATTTATTCCCCATGGCCGCAATTTGCGGCCTGATCTTTGAGTTAGGGTTTGGGTTTGGTTCTATAGCGCAGATATATGATGAATAGACATATTCTATATGCAAAATGTCCTAATTTCACCCTAGGTAGAATCTGGAAGTGTTTTTCTAAGTTGCCGATTTCGTTTTGCGACTTTTGAAAATTTGAGTTTTGATATTTAAGTTTTGACTCGGTCGTTTGACGTTTGTACATCAACGCCAAGGGTTGTTTGGTTGTTCTTGTATGCATGGACCATAGGTTCTAACCTATGTGTGCTTCGCGTGCCGTATCGGTTTTCGGATTCGATTTTAATTTCATTACGATATACATTGAATTGTAGGTACCTTCGTGTGGACTTTCTGAATGATGAAGGAGAGCAAGGCGTTCATCAACTTCGGCTAGAGCAAGAATAGTAGGTGAGTAGATGCATATCTACGGGGAAAGTCGAGTAGATGACGTATAGCACCCCCGCAACCATAGTACTAAGAGATCAGAGATATAGTAAATATAGATATTTAGATGTGTATACCCAACTAACAGGGTTCTGTGACACTATAACCATAGTAGTGTACGTGTAGGAAAGTATGTTCCTAGTTCCAGTTTTCTTAGTCCATGAGATTTATGTACTTACACTTATATGTACATATATAACCATGAGGATAATTACAAGATGATATGATGAGATGAGGACATGATGAAACAAGATGACACGAGTCGATATGTTTGATATGAGGATATATATATATATATATATATATATATATATATATATATATAAGATATGATATGAGGTGATATATATGATGATATGAGATAATATGATTTACGTGACCATAGATCCGTACTTTGATTTGTTGATACCGTATGATATATTATACCGTACGTGATATGATGAGGATGAATCGCCAACACACACATATATACGACTCGAGGAATATGATTTTTAGGCCACTTAAGTAGATAATAAGATACATTTTGAACCATATCTATTTTCAAACTAACGAATCGTTAGGCGCTTTAAATGGCAACCTCAAGGGATGCTACGAATTTTTAAATGGTGTCTCTTTTTCAAAAACACCATAGCCCCATTTTCAAAATCACGGTCCGTATTATTTAAACTATAACCGTATGGTTCATATATAGTTACGTATTTTATACCATTCATATTTACGCTGTATTATTTTCCTTGCGACATACGTACTACGTTCCTGGTACTTATCTCGTATGACTTCGTCTCTTAGAACACACGCACCATTATCGATGATGCGCATGTTGCACGTACACAGACTTGCCGGCTCACACACACATCATCGGTAATTGCCATGCCATGTTCACATTAGAAACTGCTATATCGTCGCATTGTTCCCTAAATTGTAGAATTACAGTTATTTGTTCAATACTCTTTACAGCACATGCTAGTTTAGATATTGCACTTCCTTACCTAGTTACATGACATGCTTATATGAAAACACCGGTTATACCTTACAGTACTGTTCTTTACTCGCATTTACTATTCCATCATGGTTGCCTGATTATGAGATTCTGTTTTCATGAGATTGTTAGATTTGAAAACCGCAGATATATTTTTAAAGTCTTATAATTGTTTTAAAAACGCGGTTTCTCTTGATATGAAATTTCAACGTCTACCATGAGATTTCTCGGTTCTGAGCTATGATATTACCCGATTCGAGGAGTGAGGAGGCACCGTCTGCGAGTACATGGTGGACCCAGTACCGTACCCCTGGGTAAGAAGATCGTATAGAGAGACGTTGAGCCCGGCAGGAGAATACTACTTACCGGTGATGGTATTGGACTCGGTAGATATCCGGAGGATACCGATCGGAGCGATTGAGACAAATAGATATGATGTCCGATCCGATGAGACAACGCCTGAGATATGAGGATTTACGTGTCGATGCTGGATACGGGTTTTATGATATTTTTGATTGTCGATGCTGTACACTCGGGTTTCATGATGATTTGATGTGTCGTTGAAGGACACATTTTGGATGATACACGTATATATTTACGTATGACACAGATGACTTGGTACTATATACTAATACTGGCACGACTTTGTTATTATTACACTTATGTATACACGATCACCCTAGATACCACACGGTATAATATTATGTTATTACAGTATGACTTAGGAGATCGTTATACATTCGATTTCTACCTGCTGATATTTTCTACTCACGAGTTGGCAACTCACCTCCGTTGTGCCATAGTTTTCTTGCAGGATTGACAGCTCGGATCAGTAGCGGCTTGCTAGTACACAACTTTCTTCTGGGTAATTGCATTGGTAGGTGTAGTACATTTTGGATCGTGACCACCATTTGTATATATTATTTTCAGTTGTAATCTAGTTAAAAGCTCCATCAACCAGACTATATATATTTGGTAGACCTAAACACCAGACTTGTATATTCTTTGAGATTTAGAGCGAGATGGGTGTATTGTTCTTAATTTTAAGCTTGATGATGTCTTGTTCTTCTTTATTTTCTTTCTTTGATTGATTTTCGTCTTGGGCGTTGTATATTTTTATATTGCGTGGTTATGATTCCGCCAATTGGCGAAGAGCAAGCTCTCTCTTGGGGATGCCTATATTATTGTTGTGGTGTATTGGTTTTGGGTCAAAATTTAAAAGGGAGGTGCTACCCAAATTTCAAATAAAGAAAATGTTTCCAACTATAGTATATAACTCACTTGTATTTCTATATGTCATTACTTATACTTTTAAAGGAAGAACTTGATCACGTTACACCTTTATTTCAAAACATCACCTCCATTATTTTCCTAAAAAGGTTTAGATTTCTGGGTTTTCAGCTTACTTGGATTACGGTGGGGTCCTATAGACTTCACGTGATTCACGTGCCGGCCATGTGCTAATTCTGAGTCGTGACAAGGCATCCCTTTTAAATAAGTCCTTCTGTAACACCCGAGCCCAATAATACTATTTCTGTTACTGGTTGAGTGTTTGGCATTGCTCATTTCATTTATCTTGCTTGTTTGGTTCTTATTGCACAATTTTAACCGGCTAAGTCATTCTGCATATAACAAATTTTAGCACCTAAAATAAAATTGAAAATATTCTTCTTGGCCTACTTGACACCCTTAGCCTCGTGGTAGCGTCCGTGCATTGTATTCTCGTCCCGTTCAGTGAAACGGGCGAGTTTGGATGGCTACGTGCACGTGCGTGTGTCCGTTTTGGGAGTATGATTTTTAATCATAAAACATTTCATTTTAAAATTTGGAACCCGCTTAAAATCCTATTATTTGAATTTCGAATTTTTAGACCCAACCCGGGCGCAATTTGGAAATGTTTTATTTGGCGCCAAAATCCCAAATTTTAATATTATTAAAACCATCGCATATATTTTTCTAACTAACCTGATATCTTACTGTTCATTACCTATCTTTTAAATCTTTAAGTTAACCATATAATATTTTTACAATCTTTTATATCCTTCTTAATTTATTCTCTCAGCCAATCGCAACCTCCCCTTTAACCCCGTGGGCCCCACTTTCTCTCTCTCTCTCTCCACTTTTTCCTCTCTCTCCCTCTCCCTCATATATTCTCTCGTACTTCTCTTTATCATTCTTTCTCTTCTTGCTTCATGTTCCGTTTTTCATTTTTTTAACTGTTCTTTTGTTGTCGGAATTCCGTCGTGCCGGTGACGCTTCTCGACGTTCTAGTGAGGTACCCCGACCCGTGTGGTTCCTTTGTTCGTCGTTTGGGTTCATTCCGTGAACCGTGCGCCCGTCGCGAGTTTTCCCCGCCGACGGTTAACGTTCCGTTTTCCAGATTCGCGACCCATCGAGGCAAGTTAATCTTGCTACATACTATATACTTTTATAATCTTCATTTTATAATGATATACATTTGAAAATCTTATAGTTTACATATGAAACGTCGTTGAAAAATCGGATATGACAAATCTGAAATTTACTGTACACCTTATCTTATAAAATTCATTATAAATCATAGAAAAATCATTAGTATACGTTCTTTAGTTCGTTACGAAGCTAATTCAGAATACTATAACTCTATGAAGTATTTACTGGCAAAATAAATTGGTTAAATAACGTAAAATGCAAATGAAAATGTCTCCAAACTGCTGTCCAGGGAAATTCCAGCAGCAAACTTTCAACTTCGAATATTCATAACTTTTTGTAGGGATAACCTGAGATGCTTATACTTATAAAACTGAAAACTTTATTGAATTATCTTTGTTTTGGTATAAGATACGTCCCTTTTGGAGAACGTTTGTTATTTTTAAGCTATTTTACAAATTAGGGTGACGCTGAATTTCTGAACGGAATCTTCTTGTGCATGGTTAATCAATACAGCTTTTATAGTTACTAATCGCTTTGAATATGCTATCCATATTAATATTATTATATAAATATTTATATCACATATTGCTTAGTTGTACATCCCACACTACCATTTTATAGTTTTATAACTCTTCGGATACCCGTTTGCATCCATCGCATTTAAGATAAATATAATTGCATCCATAGATCACATTACTACATAATAATGTGATATTAATACTCCATGTTTAATAAATTGCATCCTAATTAATATTGGAACTATAAATGTAACCCTAATCGATAACTGTGCATCCATATCCTTGAAATTATATCTATTTGCATATCATATTACATGTTCCAGTTTATTGTTCTAATAGTACCCATGCTTGTTTATTTATACACATGTTTATGATAGTTTGATTATGAGCACCCACATGACATCTTGTGCTTCCTGACATGACCTGTTACACTTCCTACTTGACATGATATGGTACCGTACACTCTTGACATGACATGACACCTTTATACATTACCTGACCTGTTACCTGATCTCATGCCTAATGCCGACAAACCTGACCATTCCTGCTGTCTATCCAGACAGACCTACTTTACCTGATTTTGTGTTGGCATTAGTCCTTGACTACTGAATACCTGACCTGACATACATAGCTTAGGGGTATGGGGAAATCAAAGGTGAAACCGACTTGTAACTCAACAGTTCGATACTTGTTCTGATCAGTCTTACGGGCTTGGCCAGTCCGGGAGTGATGATGCTGACATCACTCGTCCATCCTACTACCTACTTTACTGCCTAGCGGCACGTCTCGGATTCAGCCCTGAGAATCTTGACCGTGGTCCCGGGCACGCACGGGATACTATTGAGTTACATCGACGATTCATCAATTGATTTCAAAGACTTTAGAGTAGAAAACTGATAGAACAGTTTAGTTACCCTTTGCACATTACCCTGCACTGTTGTTTTATAATATTGCTTATTTCATGTTCACACCTGCATTGCTTATTACCATGTTTATACTATATTATTTGGTTGACATGACGCGCTGACGTCTGGGTTTTGCATGGCCCAGATTCCTTACCTCTATCGACGACCGAGCAGGAGTACTTCAGCCAGCAGGCTGAACTGTGAGTTTCTTAGGGCTTAGTTTATTTATTTCATTTCATTTCAGATGTGAGCCCGCATTATGGGACGTACTGTTTATTTATTGTATTGGATCATTTGCTTCCGCACTTATTGTTTATTGATTCTTGTTATTATGGACTTGGACATGTATTAGATTAGTTTATTATTTTGTTCTTGATATCTCTACAACCGTAATGTGACTGTGGATGGATATTTCCTACCCACAGGTAGCATGGTTGGCTATGTCACGTGCCCAATCTTGCGTACTCTGGGAAGCGGGGCGTGACATGGTTCTTTTGGTATCAGAGCCATAGGTTAGTCGGGTTGATTCTTTTGTAGTTGGGTATTGTACCCAATATACGAATCAGAATACCCGTGTTTAGGAAACATGTCCAGCCACATTGACCGTTTTACCATTCTTGAATCACATTCTTCCTGATTATATCTTTTACGACGTGCAAACTTACTTTGCATGTCGACTCGGAAACCTGATTTCTTGTTATCCCTAGGACTTGGGCGACTTGGGTGGAGTTAAGTAATTGCGGCTATGATACCGCGGCATAGCTACAATGCAGTACTCTATTTAAGTATCTTGGAGTTCTAGCCTTGATCCATACTCAGAATCTATCATCATGCAAATGATGGGTACTTTGATTTCCAGGAATATGGCCGGTCAGAATTTGAAGATGGACCAAAGACGTGCGGTCTTAGCCGCCAGGCGTAGAGTGATAAGGGGATTACTGGAGAATCTAAAGGAACAGACCGAGCTGGAACCAGCATCTGCACTGAAACAAACGTCTGCACATAGAAGTATTCCGGTGAGCAGGAGCAGCGTAGCACCAATGAAGAAAACGATTGTGGGTGATCGGAACGGGAGCGTGATTTGTAACTACTGCCATGTACCCGGACATGTGCGAAAGGAGTGTCGTAAGAGGCTGGGACTCTGTTTTAGATGTGGAGCGGCAGATCACGCCGTTAGTGCCTGTCCGTCGAAGCTTCGTACAAGGGATGATATTCAGAAGCCTCCGCAGAGACCGTTCCAAGGGCAGAAACAGCTGACTCAGGGACCAAATCAGGCTCGAGCGTTCACGTTGACAGCTGAGGAAGCTAAGGCATCGGGAGAAGTGGTTTCAGGTAATTTACTCGTTCATGGTTTTCCGCATTGGCATTATCTAATTTTGGAGCACCCCACTGTTTTATGTCATCCAAATTTATAACTACACACTCGATTACCTGCACGACCCTGTCTAGTTTTGGGACATACACACTGGGAATGGGAAAATCATAACTAGTAAGGAATGTAGAGATTATACAGTTGTTGTTTGCGGACGAGAGCTTTTGCAGATTTCTTGGTGATAGATACGGGCAGTTATGAAGCAGTCTTGGGAATGGATTTTCTTGGCACTTTCCACGCCCACATTGACTGTAGGGCAAGGAAGGTAAATTTCCAGATTCCCGGACACCCTGAGTTTACTTTCACTGGAAGAAGCAGCTTTGTCGGGCCAGTCGAGTTTAGGGCTAGGCCGACAAACAGTGTTCTTGCGACAATGGAAGCGGATAGTAATGAAGAGTCGTCAGTTGTTCGTGACTTTATGGATGTGTTTGAAGATATATCAGGCTTACCGCCGAAGCGAGATGTGGAGTTTGCGATTGACCTTATTCCTGGTGCAGCGCCAGTATCAAAATCTTATTATCCGATGGCACCGATGGAATTGGAAGAAGTTAAGAAACAAGTTGGTGAATTACTCGAGAAGGGTTGGATTCGAAGCAGCAACTCACCTTGGGGAGCCCCATTTCTTTTAGTAAAGAAGAAGGACGGCACGAGAAGGATGTGCATTGATTATCGAGAGTCGAACCGGGTGACTATTAAGAACAAGTACCCGATCCCTCGCATTGGAGAACTTTTTGAGCAGCTTAGTGGCGCGAGGGTATTCTCGAAACTGGATTTGCGATCAGGATATTATCAGGTCCGAGTGAGAGCAGAAGACATTTGCAAGACGGCATTTCAGACTCGATATGGACATTTCGAGTATCTAGTGATGCCCTTCGGAGTGACTAATGCGCCGGCAATATTCATGGATTTGATGAACAGGATCTTTTCACCATTCTTGGACCAGTTTATTGTGGTATTCATTGATGATATTCTGGTATACTCGAAGAGTACGGAGGAGCCTGCTGAGCATTTAAGGATCGCACTGCAGACGCTGAGACAAGAGAAGTTATTCGCGAAGATGAGTAAGTACGAATTCTAGCTGGAAGAAGTGAAGTTTCTGGGGCATGTTGTGTCGGGCGATGGAATCGCCGTCGATCCCGAAAAGATTGCAGCAGTTCGAGATTGGCCTATTCCAAGGAATGTAGCTGAGATAAGAAGTTTCCTTGGATTAGCCGAATACTACAGGAGATTTGTGGAGAACTTCGCTCGTTTGGCAGAACCGATGACCAAGCTTACGCGCAAGGAGGTACCTTTTGTATGGACGGATAAGTGTGCGTTAGCTTTTGAGACGTTGAAGCAGAAGTTGATAACCGCCCCTATCCTGACCGTACCAGACAATTCCGGAGGACTAGTGATTCATAGCGACGCATCTAGGAAAGGATTGGGATGTGTTTGGATGCAGCATGGGAAGGTTGTAGCATACGCATCGAGACAGTTGAAGACCCATGAGAAGAATTATCCAACTCATGACTTGGAGCGTGCGGCTGTGATTTTCGCTTTGAAGATTTGGAGACACTACCTTTTGGGGGAAAGAGTCGAAGTTTTTACAGATCATAAGAGCTTGAAGTATGTGTTTACACAGAAGGAGCTTAACATGAGGCAGCGTAGATGGTTGGAGCTGATGGCTGACTACGATCTTGATCTTAAGTACCATCCGGAGAAGGTTAATGTTGTGCCGGATGCGCTTAGTCGGTTACCAGCAATTCAGGTGTTAACTACACAGGGGGAGATCATTGCAGATTTTCGAAGATTTGACTTGGAAGTTGTGCTACCACATTCTACGGGACAGTTGATGCAGTTGCAAGTACAGTTGTCCTTGGTTGAGAAGATTAAAACGGCACAATCGCAGGATCCTAGACTGCAGAAGTTTCGAGAGCGGGTTGAGGCTGGACTACGAACAGATTTACTGGTCTACGAAGATGGTTCGTTGAGGTATGGTAGCCGTTTGTGTGTGCCAAAGGGGGATGTTCGTGAAGAGCTTATGAAGGAGGCACACAGTTCAGCTTATTCTATACATCCAGGAGGTACAAAGATGTACCGAGATATTCGACAGCATTTCTGGTGGGAAGGCATGAAACGGGAGATTGCTCGCTTCGTGGCTAAGTGCTTGGTATGTCAGCAGGTCAAGGCTGAACACCAAAGGGTTGCTAGTTTGTTGCAACCACTTTCGATTCCTCAGTGGAAGTGGGAACATATAACCATGGATTTCGTGACGGCTTTACCGCGAAGTCCAAATGGCAACAATGCAGTATGGGTGATTGTCGATCGATTGACCAAGGCAGCTCACTTTATTCCTTTCCAGGTTGGTCAATCAACGGAGACTTTGGCAGAGCGGTACATGCAGAAGATTGTAAGATTGCATGGTGTACCGGTGAGCATCGTGTCCGATCGGGACACTCGGTTCTTATCACACTTCTGGAGGAGTTTACAGGAAAGTTTGGGGACTCGATTGAAGTTTAGCACAGCTTATCATCCTCAAACTGATGGTCAGTCGGAGAGAACGATCCAAACTCTTGATGATATGTTGAGAGCATGCATGTTGGACTTCAAGGGTTCGTGGGAGGATCATCTACACTTGGTGGAGTTTTCTTACAACAACAGTTTTCAGGCAACTATCCAGATGGCTCCGTTTGAAGCTTTGTATGGTCGTAAATGTCGTTCACCTATTTGTTGGGATGATGTCGGTGAACGAAAATTGTTGGGACCAGATTTGGTGATGCAGACAGTTGAGAAGGTTAAGACTATCAGAAATCATATGAAGGCAGCACAAGACAGACAGAAGAGTTGGGCTGACACATCGAGAAGACCTCTAGAATTCACCGTGGGTGATTTAGTGTTCTTGAAGATATCACCGACTAGAGGGGTGATTCGTTTTGGAAGGCGAGGAAAGATCAGTCCTCGATTCGTTGGACCTTTGAGATCGTAAAGCGTGTTGGTGAGGTAGCATATCGTTTGGCGTTACCGCAGTCCTTGGCAAATGTGCATGATATGTTTCACGTATCTCAACTCCGTAAGTATGTTCGAGATGAAACACACGTTTTGGATCATTCGGAGCTAACAGTACGAGAAGACTTGACTTTTGAGGAGCGACCGATTGAAATCGGGGATCGAAGGGAAAAGGTTCTTAAGAACAAGGTTATCCCCCTTGTGCTAGTCTCTTGGGATAATCGATCGCATGGAGAATCCACTTGGGAGCGAGAAGACGAGATCCGGCAGAAGTTTCCTCACCTTTTCCTGTAGTTATCTATCTTGAATTCTTGGAATTTCGAGGACGAAATTCTTTTTGTAGTTGGGTATGATGTAACACCCGAGCCCAATAATACTATTTCTGTTACTGGTTGAGTGTTTGGCATTGCTCATTTCATTTATCTTGCTTGTTTGGTTCTTATTGCACAATTTTAACCGGCTAAGTTATTCTGCATATAACAAATTTTAGCACCTAAAATAAAATTGAAAATATTCTTCTTGGCCTACTTGACACCCTTAGCCTCGTGGTAGCGTCCGTGCATTGTATTCTCGTCCCGTTCAGTGAAACGGGCGAGTTTGGATGGCTACGTGCACGTGCGTGTGTCCGTTTTGGGAGTATGCTTTTTAATCATAAAACATTTCATTTTAAAATTTGGAACCCGCTTAAAATCCTATTATTTGAATTTCGAATTTTTAGACCCAACCCGGGCGCAATTTGGAAATATTTTATTTGGCGCCAAAATCCCAAATTTTAATATTATTAAAACCATCGCATATATTTTTCTAACTAACCTGATATCTTACTGTTCATTACCTATCTTTTAAATCTTTAAGTTAACCATATAATATTTTTACAATCTTTTATATCCTTCTTAATTTATTCTCTCAGCCAATCGCAACCTCCCCTTTAACCCCGTGGGCCCCACTTTCGCTCTCTCTCTCTCCACTTTTTCCTCTCTCTCCCTCTCCCTCATATATTCTCTCGTACTTCTCTTTATCATTCTTTCTCTTCTTGCTTCATGTTCCGTTTTTCATTTTTTTAACTGTTCTTTTGTTGCCGGAATTCCGTCGTGCCGGTGACGCTTCTCGACGTTCCAGTGAGGTACCCCGACCCGTGTGGTTCCTTTGTTCGTCGTTTGGGTTCATTCCGTGAACCGTGCGCCCGTCGCGAGTTTTCCCCGCCGACGGTTAACGTTCCGTTTTCCAGATTCGCGACCCATCGAGGCAAGTTAATCTTGCTACATGCTATATACTTTTATAATCTTCATTTTATAATGATATACATTTGAAAATCTTATAGTTTACATATGAAACGTCGTTGAAAAATCGGATATGATAAATCTGAAATTTACTGTACACCTTATCTTATAAAATTCATTATAAATCATAGAAAAATCATTAGTATACGTTCTTTAGTTCGTTACGAAGCTAATTCAGAATACTATAACTCTATGAAGTATTTACTGGCAAAATAAATTGGTTAAATAACGTAAAATTCAAATGAAAATGTCTCCAAACTGCTGTCCAGGGAAATTCCAGCAGCAAACTTTCAACTTCGAATATTCATAACTTTTTGTAGGGATAACCTGAGATGCTTATACTTATAAAACTGAAAACCTTATTGAATTATCTTTGTTTTGGTATAAGATACGTCCCTTTTGGAGAACGTTTGTTATTTTTAAGCTATTTTACAAATTAGGGTGACGCTGAATTTCTGAACGGAACCTTCTTGTGCATGGTTAATCAATACAGCTTTTATAGTTACTAATCGCTTTGAATATGCTATCCATATTAATATTATTATATAAATATTTATATCACATATTGCTTAGTTGTACATCCCACACTACCATTTTATAGTTTTATAACTCTTCGGATACCCGTTTGCATCCATCGCATTTAAGATAAATATAATTGCATCCATAGATCACATTACTACATAATAATGTGATATTAATACTCCATGTTTAATAAATTGCATCCTAATTAATATTGGAACTATAAATGTAACCCTAATCGATAACTGTGCATCCATATCCTTGAAATTATATCTATTTGCATATCATATTACATGTTCCAGTTTATTATTCTAATAGTACTCATGCTTGTTTATTTATACACATGTTTATGATAGTTTGATTATGAGCACCCACATGACATCTTGTGCTTCCTGACATGACCTGTTACACTTCCTACTTGACATGATATGGTACCGTACACTCTTGACATGACATGACACCTTTATACATTACCTGACCTGTTACCTGATCTCATGCCTAATGCCGACAAACCTGACCATTCCTGCTGTCTATCCAGACAGACCTACTTTACCTGATTTTGTGTTGGCATTAGTCCTTGACTACTGAATACCTGACCTGACATACATAGCTTGGGGGTATGGGGAAATCAAAGGTGAAACCGACTTGTAACTCAACAGTTCGATACTTGTTCTGATCAGTCTTACGGGCTTGGCCAGTCCGGGAGTGATGATGCTGACATCACTCGTCCATCCTACTACCTACTTTACTGTCTAGCGGCACGTCTCGGATTCAGCCCTGAGAACCTTGATCGTGGTCCCGGGCACGCACGGGATACTATTGAGTTACATTGACGATTCATCAATTGATTTCAAAGACTTTAGAGTAGAAAACTGATAGAACAGTTTAGTTACCCTTTGCACATTACCCTGCACTGTTGTTTCATAATATTGCTTATTTCATGTTCACACCTGCATTGCTTATTACCATGTTTATACTATATTATTTGGTTGACATGACGCGCTGACGTCTGGGTTTTGCATGGCCCAAATTCCTTACCTCTATCGACGACCGAGCAGGAGTACTTCAGCCAGCAGGCTGAACTGTGAGTTTCTTAGGGCTTAGTTTATTTATTTCATTTCATTTCAGATGTGAGCCCGCATTATGGGACGTACTGTTTATTTATTGTATTGGATCATTTGCTTCCGCACTTATTGTTTATTGATTCTTGTTATTATGGACTTGGACATGTATTAGATTAGTTTATTATTTTGTTCTTGATATCTCTACAACCGTAATGTGACTGTGGATGGATATTTCCTACCCACAGGTAGCATGGTTGGCTATGTCACGTGCCCAATCTTGCGTACTGTGGGAAGCGGGGCGTGACACCTTCTGCCTTTTCATGGCGTTAAGAGCCCGTTGACCCCCTCCATCTGGGCTTGAATAGCCCGGTTAGAGTCGGACAGGAGTCGATGTGACTCTTTTAGTTTGGCGACCGTTAGGCCCTCCACGACCAACCTCGAGTTGAAGAGGGCCGCCTTAACTTTCGCCTGTTGCAGTTGGGTGAGAAGCTCTTCCTCTCGGGAGGAAGATTCACCGGCCTTCTTCATCGCCGGGGCCACCTCCTTGGCCTCCATGGAGGCAAGAAGGGCGCAATTGATCGCACGCTAAAAGCGTGTCGGATATTCAAAGTTATAAAGTTTACCGCGATCAGGACGGTGTCGCTATGTAGCTAGCCAGTAGAGCATGGGTCGATCCACAGGGAGATGGTTGTATGCCCGTTCTTGTTTTAGACGAGTCAATAAAGAATGTGTATATGTTTGTTCAATTCTATCCTAAGTGTTTTATATGCAAGTATAAAGTTGTTAAGAAAAAGATACGAAAGTGTAAGCTAAAGAAATCCGCACTCAAAACCTTTGAGCCGAGTCTTGACCAATTGAAGCTAGAGCAATTGGCAACAACGTGGATTAGGGGATTTAAGCACGGTATTCGTGGAATCCGGCTTATTTACCCTTGTCCTTCTGTTCTTGTCTCTTGCTTTCGCCTCCGGCCAAACCGAACGCAACCGGTCGCGGTTAGGAATCACCGTTGCCTTGGTAGGGTAGGGTGCCTAACGGAGCGCTTGCGTATCGTTTGGGCGGAGTTCAATGGAAAATATCGGGAAAAGGAAATGAGCAAAGAAATATTAACTTACAATATCGTATTTATTCTTAACACCAATAATTACAACCATTCACAAAAACGAACCAAAAAGAGCAAAAGAAAAGAAAAGATAACAAGTAAGTAAATGCATGGAATTTAAGTGCAAGAAAGCAAAGCATGAATGTAAAGTAAGTAATAAAAAGCAAGAAATAAATAAGCAAGAAAGTAATTACAAGAACATAGAACTCAAGACAAGCATGGGATCAATAGCCAACCCTTAAACTTGCAAGCTCAATCAAGAGGTTGCAAGATCAAGAGAAGGGTAAAGAACTCATGTGAAATGAAGCACTAATTCCATAAGAAGATACAACCCTTGAGATCAATAACAAACCCTTAAACTTTCAAGCTCAATGAAAAGGTTAAAAGATCAAGAGAAAGCAAAAATCTCAAGGGGAAGTTAAAACAAAAGAATGATACAAAAACCATCATCTTCATTTAACATCCACTCAATACTCTCACTACATTTTCATGGAGGAAAGATGAAGAAGAAGAAGAAGAAAACTAAAACTAGCAAAAAGAGGCTTAAGAATTTCCCCTCTTGGTTTGGCTCAGTTCTGAGGTATTTATAGGAGGGGAACTGGAAACCTAGGGCAAGAATCTGCCCCTACAAGAAAAGACCAACATGCCCCTGAAAAACGACAACGAGAGGAGACTAAATGGCCGCGGTTCCGCGGCCTAAGCGCGCTTATGCCGCGGAACCGCGGCCGTTTAGAGGAGTTAGGCCATGAAATTTGGTGGTTTTCCCTATTTTTAGTACTCTTCAGTGTGGTATATGACTTTTTCTCAGAAACTCTTCCCATTTCTTCCAGAATTTCAGTAGATCAAAAGGTGATGTGATGTGGATCTTTTGCCAAGATTTCCTCGAGCTCCACGTAGATATGTTGGATCTTGGGTTGACATTGATCTTTGTGCACGAAAATGACATCGATTTGCCATTTTGTCCCTTAAACTGGTGTGTGGCAACATACGGATAGAGAGCGGAGACCCGTGTTTTATCTGTTGTTGGCAGTAATCCGGAATTTGACGTACTTTTCTATTAATTTCACTGTCTAGAGCTGAGAACCAGTATCCTGTAAATATGTAGCGAACACTGATTAAAAGCACCTACCTATAAACACACGAGCATAAGAATGGGCGGTATAAAATGCAATATTCTGTTATGAACAAATACCCCCAAACTTAACTTTTGCTCGTCCCGAGCAAAACCAATTATTCACAAAATAAAATCCTAACCGCACTTTCGCAGGGAATGCGATTGCACTGAGCACGTGCAACAAGCCGTTAAACCTCTAGGTGTCCCTAGTAGGAGGAGTGTTGTCTCCTGAGGGTTTTCAGCGGATTACACCCACAAAATCCCGTCAAACTAGTGTCATAAGTTAACATCGACTCTACTCCTACAGTTTAGTATTTACGTTAGAAACTCTATCATCCTAAGTTAGAAATATCCAACCCTTATTTTTCACACCTCCTATCTATTTAACCTTGGTTCTCCTGAGTTTTCCTTCTAAAGTGCGGCCTCAAATCAGGGACTTTTATCAACTTTACAGAAAACACAAGTCTTATTCTTTATTTCTATCTTTTATCCAAACATCGATTGTATACCCCTACGTGTGTGTATATTTGCACCCCTACACTCAAGAATTCAATTCAAGCTATAATACCCTTGCCCTAATACCTAATACTACTTCTTTTCATTAAGGATGGACGGATTTGCTCACACACCTTTCATGCGACTATTAATGCTTCTTGAGGCACTAACGACCGATTACTGAATGTGTGAACTTTAAAGCGTAAATAGCAGTTTTCAGGTATTGACTTTATTCTATTTTTTCTTTTTCTTTTTCTTTTTCTTTTTCTTTTTCAAGACCGGATATATTTTTCAACATGCTCTTTTGGTGTTTATCTTTAAATACCGTTTTTTTCTTTCATAATAGGCTTTCAGGCAAGAGTATTTCTAGGTATCCTCTACTATCCCAAGTTTCAAGGTGCGTGTAAGTGCAGTTTGTAGGGTATATACTTTCTAAATTTGAACTCGAGAAAAGAAACTATTTTTCAGACTTATCCTCCAGTAAAGTTTCAATACTTTCCCTTCATCTTGACTTAACTCAAGAACTGAACTCAAAAAACTATTAAGACGTATACTTACCAAAGTTAGACAGAATGAGGGTTATTTTAAGGATTTTCAATTCCTAAGTCTAGAATTTAGTTATTTCTAACATATCAACTAAACTTTCAGAATAAAAAACTAAGTTACTCTATTAGCTAACTTGACGACAAAGTTTTTATATTTTTTGGAAAATTTTTGATTTTTGTGGGATTTTTAATAAGGTATGTAAATGAAAAATATACAAATGAATGCGAAGGAAGAAAGCTTACCGAGCACACCCTCAAACTTAAACTTGACAGTGCCCTCTCTGTCAGGCTATACCAAGAGAGTCAAAATTGTCGGCGCTCTCCCTAAAAACAATTTATATACAAAACAAAAACAAAAACATATATACAAAAGGGTCCCCCCCAAACTTAAGTAAAACAGTGTTTCCACTGTTAAGCGTTGAAGTTCAGGATTAGGGAGGAAAGAGAACAGTTTCAAACTATACCAGGCCTTACACAGGCCAAAAGAGAGCACCAACCATTCAAAGATTTTATCTCTATAATGTGCTGGTTGGTGAAAGAACGCGGAGAGGTAAGAAATGGAGAATACGCGAGACCGTATGGAGATAGAAGCGGGATACGGTCTCGGTATATGCGAAGAAGAATGGCGGAAGGGAACAAGAAATGGAGTACGAACTTGAGGGTGAAAATGGAGTGAATAAATTAGCACAATTTGTGATGACGGATGTGTAAAAAGCGATTGTGCTAATCTATTAACCCGTCGAGTAATGGGGTCAAATCCCTCAAGATTCGTAAGAAACCATGGGTACGCCGAACTTGGTAAACCAGACATATGAAATGAAAGTGAGACGGGTTCTTGCAAGGTCGGAACGATGGAAAGGATGGAAGGAAGTGATCGAGGAAGGGTATCTGTTAAGGGTTCGGGAGGGTGTACACAGTCAATGAAAGGGACAGGATGAATTGGAAAATCCGACTCATCATCTAGAACTGTTTCATCCTCAAAAATATCCTCAAAATTCTCCTCAAAGTTAAGCTCATCCATGCATATTTCATCAATATCCAGACGCATATGGGGTTCGGGAAAAACAGTTAATGACTCGGGATGATGAATTGGAGAGGAAAACTCAGCCAAATCTGCGGGTTCATCATCCAAAATATTCCCAGCGTCAATATCCTCAATCAAGTGAAAATCTATATTCTCAGACACCTCAACAAAAGCATGGATATCAATCAATTCAGGTTCTAGAGTAGAGGTGTAGAGGTCAAAAGGATTGGGTGTGGTTTCACTTGGTAAGGTCCCTTCACAATCAAACACTACAAAGTCGCATAACTCATTAATCATTCTATCTTCAATCGGTGAATCGTTGGGAACACTAGATAGACATTCAAAACTGGAGTTGTGAGATTCAAGTTGAAACGGGTAGGCTTGATTCGGAAGGGGGTACAGCTCACTCTCACCACTCAAATTCACAGCCTGTCTTACCGCCTCTTCATACATTGAAAAATTTGGAGCTAGTTGAAAACTAGCTACCGGGACACTAGGTTGTATGAGGGCGGCCATGGACGCATTCAAATCCATCATCTGTTGGTACGACGCTACCCTAAAGTCTTCCAATGACTGCTCCAAACTAGACATGGGTTGTAAAGGGGTTTCAGTAAAAAATTCAAAGTTGTTTGGATACTGAAAACACCCAAATGGCGGTTCAGAAGCAATGTCTAGGGAAGGTGCAAAAGTTGGGTAGGACTGGTAGGAATTGAATGGTTGGACAGGGATAGAATCAACATTTGGATAAGAAGGTGAATGAATTTGTTGATCCCAAGAATTTGAAGTGGTGACAGGAGTGAAAGATCGGCTACGAGATTGTTCAATACGTTCTGCAATAGACATAGGTCTTGGAGTTGCAACATGACTCGAAAAAGAGGTATCAACGTAAGAAGAGGTGAATGTTTGAAATGGTTGATACGAAGTGGATTGCGGAGTCAAATTGTTTGTCCTAGACGCGTCTATTCGATCTCTCAATGAAATTTTTGGCATGGATGGATCGTTCGAAGGTCGGCCAAAGCAAGAACCGTAAGAAGTAATGTCTGGTTGTGGGTACCAAAGTTCGGCAAGAGTTTTGCGAGGTGGAGTACCCATGATATGAAGAGAGAAAGAAAGAAAGGAAGAGAAAAGGAGGGGGAAAAGAATGTGATTTTTTTTTTTAGATATTAACAAAAGAATGAAATATACACACAAAAAAGAATATGGACAAAAACAATCACGACACAAAAATACCACACACCTAATCGTTCTAGGGTTCACCCAGGTAAACTAGACCTGCTCCAGAACTTGATTGTCGAAGTAAAACTGTGTCGAGAAACGGGCTCAAGATACACTGATCACGAGGCCAGGTAAGTGCAGAGATAAGGGGAGGTTTTCCAACGCTTTCGCGAAGTTCCTTAATTAAATAACCCTTTCTCTTTTGGCAGTTTCGCCGTTAACACTTTCCTAGACACCCCGTAAACAATATACCGTTAAGCGAGGTTCTAAACACAGTTGACTTCTCCTAGTGAGTGCGAAGTCCTTAAGGCTTAAAGTCTATTTTCTTTTAAATTTTGTGCGGGTAAACGTTATGCTCAAGTTCGTGATTTGTGGGCCACGGAAAAGGTGATGAAATCCTTTACCGTATGTTGTGGGGTTCGCTTGCCCTTAAGTCCGTATTAATGTATGCAATGCGTAATTCAATAAAAATTCTATAAAGAATCAAACAATCGTTTTTTATTTTAAGCACGGCACTGCAACAAATACGGGTTAGCCAATTTTTAGCGTTTGCTAGCGAACTTGCAAAGAATCCTGCAAAGAATAGTATATTGGATGCGTCGATTTGAGAAGAAGGTGTTAGTAAAGTACGTACCGTTCAGTTTTTGGGATAGAAAACCCCCGTTTAATCAAATCCGGTAAGCTTGAAAAGTTCGCTTGCGCGGGTCAAACTACCCGGATCTTTGGCACTGTACTTTGCAATCACCTTAGCCTTGAGCGTACACTTTGCTCCCCACAATCGCCGTTTGCAAATTCGCAAAAATCTGCAGACTTGCTCACAAAAATTATCAAAAAAAAAACAAAAAGATTTTTTTATTCATAAATATATACAAAAAGAATATTAACCCGAATAAAAAGAAAGAAAATACGCTAACGTGTCCCCGGCAACGGCGCCATTTGATTGTTAGCGTTTCTGCGTGTTCAAGTTTAGTTAATTACCGCAATCAAGACGGTTTCGCTTGTAGCTAGCCGGTTGAGTACGGGTCGTCCGCAGGGAGATGGGAATCTTTTTCTATGTGCTTTAACGAGTTAAGTCCAGTATTTCAGATTTTGTTGTGATTAATTAAGTGGTAAAATGATATGTAAAGAGAGCTTGTTAGGGTTAGGATTAGATTAGTTTGAGTTAGGAGTCTCCCACATCTTTCGTTGCCCCTCTTAATATCGGTGTTACGGTAATCGGCAACAACGGGGATTAGCACGACTAGGAAGGAACTTGCGAGTATAAGCTAGGCTTTCCAACGCATAAGTTCTTCCTTTTGGTGCTTGTCCGTCCGTTCTTGGCTCTTAGCCATAACCTCCGGTTAATTCAACCACAACCGGTCTCACTACGGAATCACCGCTATCATGGAGAACACGACAAAATTCATTTGATCGCACGCTAAAAGCGTGTCGGATGTTCAAAGTTATAAAGTTTACCGCGATCAGGACGGTGTCGCTATGTAGCTAGCTAGTTGAGCACGGGTCGATCCACAGGGAGATGGTTGTATGCCCGTTCTTGTTTTAGACGAGTCAATAAAGAATGTGTATATGTTTGTTCAATTCTATCCTAAGTGTTTTATATGCAAGTATAAAGTTGTTAAGAAAAAGATACGAAAGTGTAAGCTAAAGAAATCCGCACTCAAAACCTTTGAGCCGAGTCTTGACCAATTGAAGCTAGTGCAATTGGCAACAACGTGGATTAGGGGATTTAAGCACGGTATTCGTGGAATCCGGCTTATTTACCCTTGTCCTTCTGTTCTTGTCTCTTGCTTTCGCCTCCGGCCAAACCGAACGCAACCGGTCGCGGTTAGGAATCACCGTTGCCTTGGTAGGGTAGGGTGCCAAACGGAGCGCTTGCGTATCGTTTGGGCGGAGTTCAATGGAAAATATCGGAAAAAGGAAATGAGCAAAGAAACATTAACTTACAATATCGTA
Organism: Agapanthus africanus; assembly: GCA_030015575.1. Classification (NCBI taxonomy): domain Eukaryota; kingdom Viridiplantae; phylum Streptophyta; class Magnoliopsida; order Asparagales; family Amaryllidaceae; genus Agapanthus; species Agapanthus africanus. The sequence continues at coordinate 20,594,334 of CM057338.1, read as the reverse complement.
TTTATTCTTAACAACAATAATTACAACCATTCACAAAAACGAACCAAAAAGAGCAAAAGAAAAGAAAAGATAACAAGTAAGTAAATGCAAGGAATTTAACTGCAAGAAAGTAAAGCATGAATGTAAAGCAAGTAATAAAAAGCAAGAAATAAATAAGCAAGAAAGTAATTACAAGAACATAGAACTCAAGACAAGCATGGGATCAATAGCCAACCCTTAAACTTGCAAGCTCAATCAAGAGGTTGCAAGATCAAGAGAAGGGTAAAGAACTCATGTGAAATGAAGCACTAATTCCATAAGAAGATACAACCCTTGAGATCAATAACAAACCCTTAAACTTTCAAGCTCAATGAAGAGGTTAAAAGATCAAGAGAAAGCAAAAATCTCAAGGGGAAGTTAAAACAAAAGAATGATACAAAAACCCTCATCTTCATTTAACATCCACTCAATACTCTCACTACATTTTCATGGAGGAAAGATGAAGAAGAAGAAGAAGAAAACTAAAACTAGCAAAAAGAGGCTTAAGAATTTCCCCCCTTGGTTTGGCTCAGTTCTGGGGTATTTATAGGAGGGGAACTGGAAACCTAGGGCAAGAATCTGCCCCTACAAGAAAAGACCAACATGCCCCTGAAAAACGACAACGAGAGGAGACTAAATGGCCACGGTTCCGTGGCCTAAGCACGCTTATGCCGCGGAACCGCGGCCGTTTAGAGGAGTTAGGCCATGAAATTTGGTGGTTTTCCCTAGTTTTTAGTACTCTTCAGTGTGGTATATGACTTTTTCTTAGAAACTCTTCCTATTTCTTCCAGAATTTCAGTAGATCAAAAGGTGATGTGATGTGGATGTTTTGCTAAGATTTCCTCGAGCTCCGCGTAGATATGTTTGATCTTGTGTTGACATTGAGCTTTGTGCACGAAAATGACATCGATTTGCCATTTTGTCCCTTAAACTGGTGTGTGGCAACATACGGATAGAGAGCGGAGACCCGTGTTTTATCTGTTGTTGGCAGTAATCCGGAATTTGATGTACTTTTCTATGAATTTCACTGTCTAGAGATGAGAACCAGTATCCTGTAAATATGTAGCGAACACTGATTAAAAGCACCTACCTATAAACACACGAGCATAAGAATGGGCGGTATAAAATGCAATATTCTGTTATGAACAAATACCCCCAAACTTAACTTTTGCTCGTCCCGAGCAAAACCAATTATTCACAAAATAAAATCCTAACCGCACTTTCGCAGGGAACGCGATTGCACTGAGCACGTGCAACAAACCGTTAAACCTCTAGGTGTCCCTAGTAGGAGGAGTGTTGTCTCCTGAGGGTTTTCAGCGGATTACACCCACAAAATCCCGTCAAACTAGTGTCATAAGTTAACATCGACTCTACTCCTACAGTTTAGTATTTACGTTAGAAACTCTATCATCCTAAGTTAGAAATATCCAACTCTTATTTTTCACACCTCCTATCTATTTAACCTTGGTTATCCTGAGTTTTCCTTCTAAAGTGCGGCCTCAAATCAGGGATTTTTATCAACTTTACAGAAAACACAAGTCTTATTCTTTATTTCTATCTTTTATCCAAACATCGATTGTATACCCCTACGTGTGTGTATATTTGCACCCCTACACTCAAGAATTCAATTCAAGCTATAATACCCTTGCCCTAATACCTAATACTATTTCTTTTTATTAAGGATGGACGGATTTGCTCACACACCTTTCATGCGACTATTAATGCTTCTTGAGGTACTAACGACCGATTACTGAATGTGTGAACTTTAAAGCGTAAATAGCAGTTTCCAGATCTTGACTTTATTCTATTTTTTCTTTTTCTTTTTCTTTTTCAAGACCGGATATATTTTTCAACATGCTCTTTTGGTGTTTAGCTTTAAATACCTTTTTTTTCTTTCATACTAGGCATTCAGGCAAGAGTATTTCTAGGTATCCTCTACTATCCCAAGTTTCAAGGTGCGTGTAAGTGCAGTTTGTAGGGTATATACTTTCTAAATTTGAACTCGAGAAAAGAAACTATTTTTCAGACTTATCCTCCAGTAAAACTTTAATACTTTCCCTTCATCTTGACTAAACTCAAGAACTGAACTCAAAAAACTATAAAGACGTATACTTACCAAAGTTAGACAGAATGAGGGTTATTTTAAGGATTTTCAATTCCTAAGTCTAGAATTTAGTTATTTCTAACATATCAACTAAACTTTCAGAATAAAAATCTAAGTTACCCTATTAGCTAACTTGACGACAAAGTTTTTATATTTTTTGGAAAATTTTCGATTTTTGTGGGATTTTTAATAAGGTATGTAAATGAAAAATATACAAATGAATGCGAAGGAAGAAAGCTTACCGAGCACACCCCCAAACTTAAACTTGACAGTGCCCTCTCTGTCAGGCTATACCAAGAGGGTCAAAATTGTCGGCGCTCTCCCTAAAAACAATTTATATACAAAACAAAAACAAAAACATATATACAAAAGGCCCCCCCCCCAAACTTAAGTAAAACAGTGTTTCCACTGTTAAGCGTTGAAGTTCAGGATTAGGGGGGAAAGAGAACAGTTTCAAACTATACCAGGCCTTACACAGGCCAAAAGAGAGCACCAACCATTCAAAGATTTTATCTCTATAATGTGCTGGTTGGTGAAAGAACGCGGAGAGGTAAGAAATGGAGAATACACGAGACCGTATGGAGATAGAAGCGGGATACGGTCTCGGTATATGCGAAGAAGAATGGCGGAAGGGAACAAGAAATGGAGTACGAACTTGAGGGTGAAAATGGAATGAATAAATTAGCACAATTTGTGATGACGGATGTGTAAAAAGCGATTGTGCTAATCTATTAACCCGTCGAGTAATGGGGTCAAATCCCTCAAGATTCGTAAGAAACCATGGATACGCCGAACTTGGTAAACCAGACATATGAAATGAAAGTGAGACGGGTTCTTGCAAGGTCGGAACGATGGAAAGGATGGAAGGAAGTGATCGAGGAAGGGTATCTGTTAAGGGTTCGGGAGGGTGTACACAGTCAATGAAAGGGACAGGATGAATTGGAAAATCCGACTCATCATCTAGAACTGTTTCATCCTCAAAAATATCCTCAAAATTCTCCTCAAAGTTAAGCTCATCCATGCATATTTCATCAATATCCAGACGCATATGGGGTTCGGGAAAAACAGTTAATGACTCGGGATGATGAATTGGAGAGGAAAACTCAGTCAAATCTGTGGGTTCATCATCCAAAATATTCCCAGCGTCAATATCCTCAATCAAGTGAAAATCTATATTCTCAGACACCTCAACAAAAGCATGGATATCAATCAATTCAGGTTCTAGAGTGGAGGTGTAGAGGTCAAAAGGATTGGGTGTGGTTTCACTTGGTAAGGTCCCTTCACAATCAAACACTACAAAGTCGCACAACTCATTAATCATTCTATCTTCAATCGGTGAATCGTTGGGAACACTAGATAGACATTCAAAACTGGAGTTGTGAGATTCAAGTTGAAACGGTAGGCTTGATTCGGAAGGGGGTACAGCTCACTCTCACCACTCAAATTCACAGCCTGTCTTACCGCCTCTTCATACATTGAAAAATTTGGAGCTAGTTGAAAACTAGCTACCGGGACACTAGGTTGTATGAGGACGGCCATGGACGCATTCAAATCCATCATCTGTTGGTACGACGCTACCCTAAAGTCTTCCAATGACTGTTCCAAACTAGACATGGGTTGTAAAGGGATTTCAGTAAAAGATTCAAAGTTGTTTGGATACTGAAAACTCCTAAATGGCGGTTCAGAAGCAATGTCTAGGGAAGGTGCAAAAGTTGGGTAGGACTGGTAGGAATTGAATGGTTGGACAGGGATAGAATCAACATTTGGATAAGAAGGTGAATGAATTTGTTGATCCCAAGATTTTGAAGTGGTGACAGGAGTGAAAGATCGGCTACGAGATTGTTCAATACGTTCTGCAATAGACATAGGTCTTGGAGTTGCAACATGACTCGAAAAAGGGGTATCAACGTAAGAAGGGGTGAATGTTTGAAATGGTTGATACGAAGTGGATTGCGGAGTCAAATTGTTTGTCCTCGACACCTCTATTCGATCTCTCAATGAAATTTTTGGCATGGATGGATCGTTCGAAGGACGGCCAAAGCAAGAACCGTAAGAAGTAATGTTTGGTTGTGGGTACCAAAGTTCGGCAAGAGTTTTGCGAGGTGGAGTACCCATGATATGAAGAGAGAAAGAAAGAAAGGAAGAGAAAAGGAGGGGGAAAAGAATGTGATTTTTTTTTTTAGATATTAACAAAAGAATGAAATATACACACAAAAAAGAATATGGACAAAAACAATCACGACACAAAAATACCACACACCTAATCGTTCTAGGGTTCACCTAGGTCAACTAGACCTGCTCCAGAACTTGATTGTCGAAGTAAAACTGTGTCGAGAAACGGGCTCAAGATACACTGATCACGAGGCCAGGTAAGTGTAGAGATAAGGGGAGGTTTTCCAACGCTTTCGCGAAGTTCCTTAATTAAATAACCCTTTCTCTTTTGGCGGTTTCGCCGTTAACACTTTCCTAGACACCCCGTAAACAATATACCGTTAAGCGAGGTTCTAAACACAGTTGACTTCTCCAAGTGAGCGCGAAGTCCTTAAGGCTTAAAGTCTATTTTCTTTTAAATTTTGTGCGGGTAAACGTTATGCTTAAGTTCGTGATTTGTGGGCCACGGAAAAGGTGATGAAATCCTTTACCGTATGTTGTGGGGTTCGCTTGCCCTTAAGTCCGTATTAATGTATGCAATGCGTAATTCAATAAAAATTCTATAAAGAATCAAACAATCGTTTTTTATTTTAAGCACGGCACTGCAACAAATACGGGTTAGTCAATTTTTAGCGTTTGCTAGCGAACTTGCAAAGAATCCTGCAAAGAATAGTATATTGGATGCGTCGGATTTGAGAAGAAGGTGTTAGTAAAGTACGTACCGTTCAGTTTTTGGGTTAGAAAACCCCCGTTTAATCAAATCCGGTAAGCTTGAAAAGTTCGCTTGTGTGGGTCAAACTACCCGGATCTTTGGCACTGTACTTTGCAATCACCTTAGCCTTGAGCGTACACTTTGCTCCCCACAATCGCCGTTTGCAAATTCGCAAAAATCTGCAGACTTGCTCACAAAAATTATCAAAAAAAAAAACAAAAAGATTTTTTTTATTTATAAATATATACAAAAAGAATATTAACCCGAATAACAAAAAAGAAAATACGCTACCGTGTCCCCGGCAACGGTGCCATTTGATTGTTAGCGTTTCTGCGTGTTCAAGTTTAGTTAATTACCGCATTCAAGACGGTTTCGCTTGTAGCTAGCCGGTTGAGTACGGGTCGTCCGCAGGGAGATGGGAATCTTTTTCTATGTGCTTTAACGAGTTAAGTCCAGTTTTTCAGATTTTGTTGTGATTAATTAAGTGGTAAAATGATATGTAAAGAGAGATTGTTAGGGTTAGGATTAGGTTAGTTTGAGTTAGGAGTCTCCCACATCTTTCGTTGCCCCTCTTAATATCGGTGTTACGGTAATCGGCAACAACGGGGATTAGCACGACTAGAAAGGAACTTGCGAGTATAAGCTAGGCTTTCCAACGCATAAGTTCTTCCTTTTGGTGCTTGTCCGTCCGTTCTTGGCTCTTAGCCATAACCTCCGGTTAATTCAACCACAACCGGTCTCACTACGGAATCACCGCTATCATGGAGAACACGACAAAATTCATTTGATCGCACGCTAAAAGCGTGTCGGATGTTCAAAGTTATAAAGTTTACCGCGATCAGGACGGTGTCGCTATGTAGCTAGCTAGTTGAGCACGGGTCGATCCACAGGAAGATGGTTGTATGCCCGTTCTTGTTTTAGACGAGTCAATAAAGAATGTGTATATGTTTGTTCAATTCTATCCTAAGTGTTTTATATGCAAGTATAAAGTTTTTAAGAAAAAGATACGAAAGTGTAAGCTAAAGAAATCCGCACTCAAAACCTTTGAGCCGAGTCTTGACCAATTGAAGCTAGTGCAATTGGCAACAACGTGGATTAGGGGATTTAAGCACGGTATTCGTGGAATCCGGCTTATTTACCCTTGTCCTTCTGTTCTTGTCTCTTGCTTTCGCCTCCGGCCAAACCGAACGCAACCGGTCGCGGTTAGGAATCACCGTTGCCTTGGTAGGGTAGGGTGCCTAACGGAGCGCTTACGTATCGTTTGGGCGGAATTCAATGGAAAATATCGGGAAAAGGAAATGAGCAAAGAAACATTAACTTACAATATCGTATTTATTCTTAACAACAATTATTACAACCATTCACAAAAACGAACCAAAAAGAGCAAAAGAAAAGAAAAGATAACAAGTAAGTAAATGCATGGAATTTAAGTGCAAGAAAGTAAAGCATGAATGTAAAGAAAGTAATAAAAAGCAAGAAATAAATAAGCAAGAAAGTAATTACAAGAACATAGAACTCAAGACAAGCATGGGATCAATAGCCAACCCATAAACTTGCAAGCTCAATCAAGAGGTTGCAAGATCAAGAGAAGGGTAAAGAACTCATGTGAAATGAAGCACTAATTCCATAAGAAGATACAACCCTTGAGATCAATAACAAACCCTTAAACTTTCAAGCTCAATGAAGGGGTTAAAAGATCAAGAGAAAGCAAAAATCTCAAGGGGAAGTTAAAACAAAAGAATGATACAAAAACCCTCATCTTCATTTAACATCCACTCAATGCTCTCACTACATTTTCATGGAGGAAAGATGAAGAAGAAGAAGAAGAAAACTAAAACTAGCAAAAAGAGGATTAAGAATTTCCCCCTTGGTTTGGCTCAGTTCTGGGGTATTTATAGGAGGGAAACTGGAAACCTAGGGCAAGAATCTGCCCCTACAAGAAAAGACCAACATGCCCCTGAAAAACGACAACGAGAGGAGACTAAATTGCCGCGGTTCCGCGGCCTAAGCGCGCTTATGCCGCGGAACCGCTGCCGTTTAGAGGAGTTAGGCCATGAAATTTGGTGGTTTTCCCTAGTTTTTAGTACTCTTCAGTGTGGTATATGACTTTTTCTCAGAAACTCTTCCCATTTCTTCCAGAATTTCAGTAGATCAAAAGGTGATGTGATGTGGATCTTTTGCCAAGATTTTCTCGAGCTCCACGTAGATATGTTGGATCTTGTGTTGACATTGAGCTTTGTGCACGAAAATGACATCGATTTGCCATTTTGTCCCTTAAACTGGTGTGTGGCAACATACGGATAGAGAGCGGAGACCCGTGTTTTATCTGTTGTTGGCAGTAATCCGGAATTTGACGTACTTTTCTATGAATTTCACTGTCTAGAGCTGAGAACCAGTATCCTGTAAATATGTAGCGAACACTGATTAAAAGCTCCTACCTATAAACACACGAGCATAAGAATGGGCGGTATAAAATGCAATATTCTGTTATGAACAAATACCCCCAAACTTAACTTTTGCTCGTCCCGAGCAAAACCAATTATTCACAAAATAAAATTCTAACCGCACTTTCGCAGGGAACGCGATTGCACTGAGCACGTGCAACAAGCCGTTAAACCTCTAGGTGTCCCTAGTAGGAGGAGTGTTGTCTCCTGAGGGTTTTCAGCGGATTACACCCACAAAATCCCGTCAAACTAGTGTCATAAGTTAACATCGACTCTACTCCTACAGTTTAGTATTTACGTTAGAAACTCTATTATCCTAAGTTAGAAATATCCAACCCTTATTTTTCACACCTCCTATCTATTTAACCTTGGTTCTCCTGAGTTTTCCTTCTAAAGTGCGGCCTCAAATCAGGGATTTTTATCAACTTTACAGAAAACACAAGTCTTATTCTTTATTTCTATCTTTTATCCAAACATCGATTGTATACCCCTACGTGTGTGTATATTTGCACCCCTACACTCAAGAATTCAATTCAAGCTATAATACCCTTACCCTAATACCTAATACTACTTCTTTTCATTAAGGATGGACGGATTTGCTCACACACCTTTCATGCGACTATTAATGCTTCTTGAGGCACTAACGACCGATTACTGAATGTGTGAACTTTAAAGCGTAAATAGCAATTTCCAGGTCTTGACTTTATTCTATTTTTTCTTTTTCTTTTTCTTTTTCTTTTTCTTTTTCAAGACCGGATATATTTTTCAACATGCTCTTTTGGTGTTTAGCTTTAAATACCGTTTTTTTCTTTCATACTAGGCTTTCAGGCAAGAGTATTTCTAGGTATTCTCTACTATCCCAAGTTTCAAGGTGCGTGTAAGTGCAGTTTGTAGGGTATATACTTTCTAAATTTGAACTCGAGAAAAGAAACTATTTTTCAGACTTATCCTCCAGTAAAGCTTCAATACTTTCCCTTCATCTTGACTTAACTCAAGAACTGAACTCAAAAAACTATAAAGACATATACTTACCAAAGTTAGAAAGAATGAGGGTTATTTTAAGGATTTTCAATTCCTAAGTCTAGAATTTAGTTATTTCTAACATATCAACTAAACTTTCAGAATAAAAATCTAAGTTACCCTATTAGCTAACTTGACGACAAAGTTTTTATATTTTTTGGAAAATTTTCGATTTTTGTGGGATTTTTAATAAGGTATGTAAATGAAAAATATACAAATGAATGCGAAGGAAGAAAGCTTACCGAGCACATCGCACACTAAAAGCGTGTCGGATGTTCAAAGTTATAAAGTTTACCGCGATCAGGACGGTGTCGCTATGTAGCTAGCCAGTTGAGCACGGGTCGATCCACAGGGAGATGGTTGTATGTCCGTTCTTATTTTAGACGAGTAAATAAAGAATGTGTATATGTTTGTTCAATTCTATCCTAAGTGTTTTATATGCAAGTATAAAGTTGTTAAGAAAAAGATACGAAAGTGTAAGCTAAAGAAATCCGCACTCAAAACCTTTGAGCCGAGTCTTGACCAATTGAAGCTAGAGCAATTGGCAACAACGTGGATTAGGGGATTTAAGCACGGTATTCGTGGAATCCGGCTTATTTACCCTTGTCCTTCTGTTCTTGTCTCTTGCTTTCGCCTCCGGCCAAACCGAACGCAACCGGTCGCGGTTAGGAATCACCGTTGCCTTGGTAGGGTAGGGTGCCTAACGGAGCGCTTGCGTATCGTTTGGGCGGAGTTCAATGGAAAATATTGGGAAAAGGAAATGAGCAAAGAAATATTAACTTACAATATCGTATTTATTCTTAACAACAATAATTACAACCATTCACAAAAACGAACCAAAAAGAGCAAAAGAAAAGAAAAGATAACAAGTAAGTAAATGCATGGAATTTAAGTGCAAGAAAGTAAAGCATGAATGTAAAGCAAGTAATAAAAAGCAAGAAATAAATAAGCAAGAAAGTAATTACAAGAACATAGAACTCAAGACAAGCATGGGATCAATAGCCAACCCTTAAACTTGCAAGCTCAATCAAGAGGTTGCAAGATCAAGAGAAGGGTAAAGAACTCATGTGAAATGAAGCACTAATTCCATAAGAAGATACAACCCTTGAGATCAATAACAAACCCTTAAACTTTCAAGCTCAATGAAGAGGTTAAAAGATCAAGAGAAAGCAAAAATCTCAAGGGGAAGTTAAAACAAAAGAATGATACAAAAACCCACATCTTCATTTAACATCCACTCAATGCTCTCACTACATTTTCATGGAGGAAAGATGAAGAAGAAGAAGAAGAAAACTAAAACTAGCAAAAAGAGGCTTAAGAATTTCCCCCTTGGTTTGGCTCAGTTCTGGGGTATTTATAGGAGGGGAATTGGAATCCTAGGGCAAGAATCTGCCCCTACAAGAAAAGACCAACATGCCCCTGAAAAACGACAACGAGAGGAGACTAAATGGCCGCGGTTCCGCGGTCTAAGCGCGCTTATGCCGCGGAACCGCGGCCGTTTAGAGGAGTTAAGCCATGAAATTTGGTGGTTTTCCCTAGTTTTTAGTACTCTTCAGTGTGGTATATGACTTTTTCTCAGAAACTCTTCCCATTTCTTCCAGAATTTCAGTAGATCAAAAGGTGATGTGATGTGAATCTTTTGCCAAGATTTCCTCGAGCTCCGCGTAGATATGTTGGATCTTGTGTTGACATTGAGTTTTGTGCACGAAAATGACATCGATTTGCCATTTTGTCCCTTAAACTGGTGTGTGGCAACATACGGATAGAGAGCGGAGACCCGTGTTTTATCTGTTGTTGGCAGTAATCCGGAATTTGACGTACTTTTCTATGAATTTCACTGTCTAGAGCTGAGAACCAGTATCCTGTAAATATGTAGCGAACACTGATTAAAAGCACCTACCTATAAACACACGAGCATAAGAATGGGCGGTATAAAATGCAATATTCTGTTATGAACAAATACCCCCAAACTTAACTTTTGCTCGTCCCGAGCAAAACCAATTATTCACAAAATAAAATCCTAACCGCACTTTCGCAGGGAACGCGATTGCACTGAGCACGTGCAACAAGCCGTTAAACCTCTAGGTGTCCCTAGTAGGAGGAGTGTTGTCTCCTGAGGGTTTTCAGCGGATTACACCCACAAAATCCCGTCAAACTAGTGTCATAAGTTAACATCGACTCTACTCCTACAGTTTAGTATTTACGTTAGAAACTCTATCATCCTAAGTTAGAAATATCCAACCCTTATTTTTCACACCTCCTATCTATTTAACCTTGGTTCTCCTGAGTTTTCCTTCTAAAGTGCGGCCTCAAATCAGGGATTTTTATCAACTTTACAGAAAACACAAGTCTTATTCTTTATTTCTATCTTTTATCCAAACATCGATTGTATACCCCTACGTGTGTGTATATTTGCACCCCTACACTCAAGAATTCAATTCAAGCTATAATACCCTTGCCCTAATACCTAATACTACTTCTTTTTATTTAGGATGGACGGATTTGCTCACACACCTTTCATGCGACTATTAATGCTTCTTGAGGCACTAACGACCGATTACTGAATGTGTGAACTTTAAAGCGTAAATAGCAGTTTCCAGGTCTTGACTTTATTCTATTTTTTCTTTTTCTTTTTCTTTTTCTTTTTCTTTTTCTTTTTCTTGACCGGATATATTTTTCAACATGCTCTTTTGGTGTTTAGCTTTAAATACCGTTTTTTCTTTCATACTAGGCTTTCAGGCAAGAGTATTTCTAGGTATCCTCTACTATCCCAAGTTTCAAGGTGCGTGTAAGTGCAGTTTGTAGGGTATATAATTTCTAAATTTGAATTCGAGAAAAGAAACTATTTTTCAGACTTAGCCCCCAATACAGAGAGTATTGTCTACTCTAGCTAAAGCCGCATGGTTTTGTCTTTCGGAGCGAACCGGACCCGACCAGGGGCCACTTCCCAGGAGGTCACCCTTCCCAGAACTTCCCTGGCTCGAGCATGCTTAACTACAGAGTTCTCAATCTTCTATAGTACCGGTTCACTTAAAAGACGCCTCTGTATTGAAGAGTGGTATCATTCCATTTATAGTACATATCTGCCATCTTTTGGAATGTATTCTAAAGACTCCACATTGTTCTACAGTGGGTCCCACAGAATCAAGAGGTGGCCCCCGCCCCCTTGGTATAACACTTGGCGTAGCACTTTATTCCGTATGGCATTTTATTCCGTGGTCAGGAATCAGGTCCCGACACCGCTCATGCTTCAGCCCTCCTCTGCGGCGTTCCTTCGGAACGGGAGGGGCTGCGGAAACCCTGGTGGAAGGGGCTTGCCGAGGAGCCTTGCTCGGTGCGAATCGGAATGAGCTCGCGCCATCGCCCTTTCTCCTCTGCGCCTTGGCGGCCATGGCAGACATGATCTTCGAGCGATCCATCGGCTCTGCGAGATACACATAAGAAAAAGAAAGGAAGGGGTAAGCGACCAAAAACAGCAATATTATCATAAAATCATGCTAAGTCTAAATAGATCGGCGAAGCCTAAACTTACCCCCAAAGCGCGCGGGACTGAGTCCCACCCAGCTTAAAGCCTGCTCAGAAAGCATAATATCGGCCCGCTGGATCGGTTCCTACTGCGACACCACCCTCGCCTCTGGGGCATTCGACTATATGACCCTAGGGCAATCGAACCTATGCCACTTGATAGGCCCGACGAATACAAACTTCCTATTCCATTCGTGAATGGAGGAAAGGAAGACCACTACCCCAGACCCGGACACCCTACCCAAATATTTTTTGAAAGAAAGCTACACCCATCTTGGTTCGTCCTTGCTGGTACCCGGGTAATCTGTATAACAAAGAAAGGAGAGGAGAAGGCTTAAGTCGAAAGGGATCCGATCAATCTTCAACTGAACAGAAACCCGAGGACGATTTTCTACGAATTCGGCGCTAGCTGGCCTAGAGCGAGACGGAAACAATGGAGTACGGCGCAAACTTTACGCGATAAGGGCAGACGCATCCCTACCCGGAACGCTTCCAAGTACATAGAAATCTCATTGCCCTACACCTGGTTTGCCCTCTCGCCCTCTCTGGCCAGACGAAGTGAATAGCCAGGAGGAATGTCGAAATGAGCCCTAATTTTGGAAAGCTCATCCAAGTGGATCAAAATCAAGGGCGCATCGTGAGTATTTTTTATGCGCACCTTGGGGGCCCTCTTCGTCTCTCCCTTCCCCCGACGACGAAGGACGAAGGCATCGTCCCCTATGGGGGCGAACCTAATGCAGAAGACAAAGTTGAAGAGGAAGAAGAATTCTCTCGGCTATCGGAAGCTGAGAAGGAAGAGAAGGAAGAAGACCCACTGGACTCGGCTTCAGATGCTGAAGCCTCATCGCCCGACTCGACCCCAACTACATCAATACATAATTCGGAAGAAGACATCTAATCTGATTCAAGGAAGGATTGGTCGAAGAAGGATTTTTAGCCGAAGTTCCGACCTAAGCAAAGGTGCGCCAGGCAATTTTCAGACGACAAGAGACGGCTAGGGCAAAATATCTACCAAGGGATGACCTCCCCTATTTATACACTCAGCAAGAAAACATACAACAGCCCAAATCCGTTCCCGCCGAAATAAAGTGTCATACCTAATTGCCACAAGGAATCCACATGGAGACCGGCCATTGGACACCTCCCACTTATTCGGATTCGAATGAAAACTCCTCGCGTCCCGTCACCCTGCGGCGGACATGTGGCACTATGGCTAGCAGACTGAGCGAGCGAAGTGGTGTCCCCCTTAATCATTTCGCTGATCCGCTGACATCACTAAAGATACGCGTAGGAATTGAGGCGCTTCAGGAGTCGCCACATGGATCCAAGAATTCAAGAGGCGTAGCCGCCAAGAGTTGCATCTTCCTCGGACAACCCATTATGGAGAATTCTCGGCTGAATCGTTAAAACCGGGCAGGCCGCTCTCGACCCGACCTGTAACGCTTTAAAATTCATTTAGAATAATTATATATTTATTAGTGGTATAACAAGTGTTTTCCGTAAAACCTAGTTTATAATTATTTTCCACATCGACATAAAAATACTTATTTACTTATGTAATTACTTATTTATTTGTTTATTTAATTAGTTATTTATTTAACTACTTGTTTACGTAATTATTTCTTTCTTTATTAATAAAAAATATTTTAACATGCACATACACACTAATCTAGTGTTAAATAATTATCATAGGATAACAATAGGTTAATCATGATTTTGCAACCATGACACATTTTGCTTATGGCGAAGTCTTCTTTTAAAATGAAGATGGTTCTAGAGTTTTTGAGAAAAAGAGAAAATAAAAAATAAAAAAATAAAAAGAAGAGGCATGGTGCATTTATTGAAGTGAGAGGGTGACTATGGCAAGGGTTCTCTCTCTCTCTCTCTCACTCCCTAGAGATTTCTCTCTTCTCTCTTCTCCTTCACCTTAATATCAAAGAAATCCCCCTCTACTTCACAAAAACCAACACCAATTACCACTAATCACAACAAAATCCTTCACTAAACTTTTCTAAAAATCCTAATCCAACCCTCTTCGAGGGTTTTCTTCAAGCAAGTTTCTTCTCTTGGTAGCAAACCTTATCAAGTTAGGGTCTCATTCCAATATTTTTGAGGTATGAAAGCAATCCATAATTTATTTTGCTAATCCTTGCCTTAATTAATCTTAATTAGTTTATAGGGTAAGGTTTTAAGCAAGTTTAGGGTTTTAAAGAGAAGGTTAGATTAAGTTTAGGGTTTTAATGACTTATTAGGGTAATTAAGAGTAGTTAGTGGCTAATAGTCTTGCTAAACTACCAAAATTGCACTAAAACACCATAATATTTTAAATTAGTGTCTATTATAGCGTTTTAGTTAAGTTTAGTGCTCTTTTGTGATCTGTTGTTAACCCCGAGGTTGTATAGATAAGTTGCAATTATTGTGAGATAGTTATTACACTAGGAGTTCACCTACGAAGCCCGAGCCCCTAAACCTAACCTTTGGCCACAGATTTAAGCTTTCTGGCCAGACTAGGGGTTAAATTATGGTGTTTTGGTGGGGAGCTGTCTGCTGTATGGTTTGGATCTCTGGTGTGTGCAATTTTCCCTAGTTGCACCCCTATCAAAGTCTGGAACCATATTACCTTAAATCAAGTGTTTTATTAACGTACGATACGGACGTTTCAATTCTAGTTTGGCATTATCAGTGGAAAAAAGCCCTTAGGGGTGGTCTTAGACGTCGTTGTACACGTTTAGCGCACCTAGTTTATACGTGTCTAACTTGTGGGGTTTAGTTCTTTTGTATTGTTTTGACTTCGCGTTATAATGGATTTCTCGCCTCATGTGCTAAGTTTGTGCAATTTTAGGATCGGTTGCGGAGACGTCGGACGCGGCTAGAAAAGGCAAGGCGGTGGTCGGAGTCGATTAGCCGGGGCGTTCCAGTGAGTAGATTTACACATCTATGGGGGAATCGTCTGGATGGCGTAAAGCGCCCGATAGTTAGAATTAAATTATAATTCTTGTATTTATATGTTTATACCCATATCCATGTTGCATGCACTTCATCATGAGCATTGAGATTACCACCCTAGGACATTTTCACAATTACCAATGGTTCATACTGCATGCGCACTATTCTGTATGTACACACACGCCATTGGTAATTACTATGTCACGTACACTATAGAATTTACTTGATAACTTGCATGCTTGCATGTGTATCATTATGACATATACATCTTTAAGTCATTCATCTAGTTTCATCATATTGGTTTCATGGACATTCGCCATCATCGATATATTCATGTATTTTGATTTCTCAGAGATTTCCGTTTTCATGATTTCTGGATTTGGGGAAACCGCAAGTGATATTTATAAACTCATGATTATTTTTAAAAGAAAACGCTGTTTCTCGTGATATGATGTATGGCGTCCACCACGAGTTTTCTCGATTCTTGAGCTATGTATATATACCCGATTCGAGGAGAGAGGAGGCACCGTCTGCGGGTACATGGTGGACCCGGTGATGTACCCTGGGGCAAGAAGATCGTATAGAGTGACATTGAGACTGGCAGGGGAGCACTACCTAACGGTGATTTTTTGGCCCGGCGGAGATCCGGATGATACCGACCGGAGTCGTATGATTTAGACAGATTTGAGGGTCGATCTGAGAGACGGCACCTGAGATGTTGAGTGTCGATGTTTGACATATGATTCTTTTGTTTCTATTGATGATACTTTGGTTTTACCATACCGAAAATCTACTAAAATAAAACTCAGTTTTTTCACATCAGATTGTACCCAGATTTCATGCCTGATCATTTATTCATGTCGCATTCACACTAGTACATCGCATCATAGTTTTATACATAGATTGTGACGCATTTGCGTCCATACTTGCGATTGTCTCATTAGATGTTATTTACTACTCACGAGTTGGCAACTCACCCCCGTTGTGCCACAGTATCTTACAAGACCGACCAGTCGGCATAGTCGCGGTGGGCGCACTGCCACTTCTTCTGCTTCTGCTTGCTTCAACTTTTGGGCACGATACTTGTAGATGGGTCTGTGAGATATTCTTTTTTCATCCACCAGATATATTTATTTTTGCATCTACCACTTGTATATTGACCTAGAGACGGGACTGTGAGACTTGTATTATTTTTGTATGTGGTGTCGAGCTCGTGTGAGCCGACTTTTACGTTTGTTGTAGGCGATGTTGCTATTTCTACTCTTTTATTGTTTGCATACTATTATTATATATATTCTTGCCTGTGTTTGTATTCCCTTGGGGATGCCTTTTATCATTGTTTATGTATATTCATATTATGTACCAGTTGGTACCAGTTTTACAAAGAAGATGCTACCGAAATTTTTATAAAAACTCGAGCTTTTAAAAGATTTTCGATGTAAATCTTGAATTGTCTAAGTTAAATTTTTATTAAGTATTCATCACTCTATTTTATTTTACGGTTAAGATTTCTGGGATTTTGGATTACTTAGATTACGTTACGCTTCTAGACGTTGCGTGATTTAAGTGCCAGTCACGTTCCACACTCGGGTTGTGACAAAGTTGGTATTAGAGCATTAGGTTTTACTTTTCTGAGTGTAGCATGACTCTTGGTATGATGGAGTAGGTGACTTAAGCAGCGTGGCGTAGCGTGTGTATGTTCCGCGACATACTCACGATACGATACTCCGCCTAAGTGACCTTAGATATACATTTGCTTGCAATTCCTTCCTTTATTTCATGTATCCTTTTGTCCGTTTGCAACGTTCTTATCAAATACTATTTCTTGTTCCATCCACTATGCCGCCGAAGACTACGAGGGCTGCCGCCAGAGATGAAGTCAGGGCGGGCTCGTCTGAGACGAGGACCAACCAGGGCGGCATGCCTACCCCTCAGGAGCAGATTGATCCACCTTCACCAAGCCGGATTGCTAGGCTGGAGGTGAGTATTCAGGATTTGCGCCAGATGGTTGGATCTTTAGTCGAGGTCATCCGAGCACCGAGATTTGATGATGTTCCTCCTACTACGGGGACTGTGGTAGTACCTACTGCCCAGCTAGCTGTACCTGCCACTACCGAGACTATCACCGTATCATTACAGGAATTTATGAGGCTAAAGCCTCCGGTTTTCACCGGCACAGATGCAGCAGAGGATTCACAGACGTTCCTTGACAGTATGGCCTGGATTTGCTATTCCATGAGATGTTCTGATGCTAGATCGGTCGAGCTTGCAAGCTTTCGTCTGTAGGGCCTTTCCCAAACTTGGTGTGAGTCCGTTGAGAGAGGCCGAGCTGCAGGTCTTTCTCTTATGACCTGAAATGAGTTCACGATGGTGTTTCTCGCTCATTTCCTTCCGGAGAGTGTCAGGGATGCTCGAGCCCGTAGTTTTGAGTCTTTGCGCAGGCCTCCTGGTATAACTGTGGCCGAGTATGACATCCAGTTTACTCAGCTATCCAGATATGCTCCTTACCTGATGGACACCAAAGAGAAGCGCATCAGGAGGTTCATACGAGAACTTGACACACAATTATTTCTTGCTATCAGTGCCCAGTACTTTGACACCTATGCAGCAGCGATAGACGCGGCTATATTAGTAGAGGAGCGTATTTATGAGATTATGACTATTCCGGGACCGAAAAAGATTCGTATAGGTGTATCGGCTCCCGTGCAGTTTGGCAGAGATATGGCAGGCAGAGGCCGTGGCGGATTCTTTCTAGGTCGTGGCGGCGGCCGAGGCATGATACGAGGCCAGTTATTTAGCTCTTACTTACCGGGTCAGCAGCCGTTGCTAGGATGTTTTCGATGTGGGAGTCCGCATCACCATGTTAGACATTATACTGTGAGGCGCCAGGGCGAGGCAGCATATCCACATGTTACTTTACCACCTTCACCCCCTCCACCGAGCGCTTTACCTCCTACGCTTGTTGTTGCTCCACGCAAGATTGATGCTCCGAGAGGCCGTGATCATGGCGGTCTGGTTTAGAGAGTACGAGGTGGCAGAGGCAGAGGACAGCCGGGTACCGGTAGAGGATAGGCCCGAGTTTTTGCTTTGAATCCTTATGATGCGCAGGCATCGAATGCAGTCGTGACAAGTGCTTTTCCAGTATGTTCTTTTGACGCGCGCATATTGTTCGACCTAGGTTCTACGCACTCGTATGTATCCACACACTTCGTACCGGGGTTGAGCCAAAAGTCGTCTTTGCTAGATCAGCCACTTGTTGTGATTACCCCCGTAGGCGAGTCTTTTATCGCTCGACATGTGTTCTGGTCGTGTTCTGGTCGTGTTCTGGTCGTATTGGGAATAGGGATTCTTCTGTTGATTTGATCCTCCTCGACATGTTAGACTTCGACGTTCTTCTTGGCATGGACTGGTCAGCCACTTATTATGCGTCCGTGAACTGTCGTGAGAAGGTGGTCAGATTTAGTTTTCCGTGTGAGCAATTCTTGTTATTCACAGAGACCGTAGTGCCACCCTTCCCAGCTTGATTTCTGCCTTTTAAGCTAGTCGGCTCTTGAGGAAAGGATGTCGGGGATTCTTGGCATATATTCGTGATGCTGGAGCCACAGAGGCCCCGTTAGACCAGGTTCCGATTGTGAGAGAGTTTCCCGACGTATTTCTTGATGAGTTACCTAAATTGCCTCCAAAGTGCGATATTGAGTTCTGCATCGACTTGATCCCCGGCACGGGGCATATTTCTACATCGCCTTATCGGATGGCCCCGGAGGAGCTTAAAGAGATTAAGAATCAGTTGCAAGATTTACTTGACAAGGGACTTATTCGTCCGAGTGTGTCACCTTGGGGAGCTCCTGTCCTGTTCGTCAAGAAGAAATACGGCAGTATGAGATTGTGCATTGATTATCATCAATTGAATCAAGTTACGGTGCAGAATAGATGTCCCCTACCTCGCATTGATGATTTGTTTGATCAGCTCCAGGGTGCGGGACATTTTTCGAAGATTGATTTGCGGTCGGGTTATCATCGATTGCGAGTCCGGAATGATGACATTCCGAAGACTGCTTTTCGGATATGCTATGGGCATTATGAGTTCTTGGTGATGTCGTTCGGGCTCACCAATGCCCCAGCAGCGTTCATGGATTTGATGGAACATATATTCAGGCCGTTTCTAGACCAGTTCATTATTGTTTTCATAGAAGACATTCTGATGTACCCCAAGAGTCGAAAGGAGCATGAGCAGCATTTGAGCATTACATTACAGACATTGAGGGAGCACCAGCTATTTGCTAAATTCTTGAAGTGTGCTTTCTGGCTTGATAGTATTGATTTCTTGGGTCATATGGTTATCAGTGATGGTATACGAGTGGACCCAAAGAAGATCGAGGCCGTACAGCATTGGCCCAGACCTGTTTCGGTGACAGAGGTTCGTAGCTTCTTGGGCTTAGCCGGTTATTACCGACATTTTGTACAAGATTTCTCTCGTATCGCTGCACCGCGGCAGGGTTGACCTGGAAGGGAGTTCCATTTCTTTGGAACGAGCCATGTGAGCAGAGTTTTCAGCAGTTGAAAACTCGTTTGACGACTGCACCAGTTTTATCTTTACCTTCAGGGTCCGGTGGCTATGTTGTCTACCGTGATGCTTCTCGAGTTGGTCTAGGTTGCGTGTTGATGCAGCATGGCAAGTTCGTCGCTTATGCTTCTCGGCAGTTGAAGAAGCACGATCAGAACTATCCCACTCAAGACTTAGAGATGGCCGCGGTGGTCTTTGCACTCAAGATTTGGAGGCATTACTTGTACGGAGAGTTGTACCAGATATTCACGGATCACAAAAGCTTAAAGTACATCTTCCAGCAACGGGATCTGAATTTGGGGCAGCACCATTAGATGGAGCTCGTGAATGACTATGACTGCGAAATCATCATCCGGGCAAGGTGAATGTTGTACCTGATGCTTTGAGTCGGAGACCTGGTAGTAGTTTTTCCTATTTGAGCGCAGTTCAGAGACAGTCTTCTACTGATTGGAAGATCTTATGCGACTGTCGAGTATAATTTGAGTTTACTTCCGCCGGAGGACAACATGCTCATGTCCGCGCCCATCCACTTTTACTTGACCGCATCCAGGAGGCACAGTCCGATGACGCTCGTTTGTCAGAGATTTTGGAGCAGGTTCGGCAGGGTAGAAATTCGGAGTTTGTGATTGATGATCTAAGAGTGCTACGATTTGGGACTCGTTTATGTGTACCAGATTCCGAGAGGCTGAGACGCGAGATCTTAGCGGAAGCGCATCAGTCAACATACAACGTTCATCCGAGATCCACCAAGATATATCGTGACTTGAGAGATATCTATTGGCGGAAAGGGATGAAGAAAGATATTGCAGATTTTTTTTCGAGATGCCTGATTTTCCAGCAAGTCAAGACCAAGCATCAGAGGCCGGCAGGAGAGTTACAGCCTTTGCCCATTCCAGAGTGGAAATGGGAGCAGATCTCTATGGATTTTATTGTGGGTCTACCTCGGTCCTGTCGAAGATATGACTCTATATGGGTGATCGTAGACCGGTTGACAAAAGCGGCTCATTTCTTTCCTATGAAGACCACTTTTGGATTTTCTCAGTATGCTCAAATATATATTGACGAGATTGTGCGACTACACGGCGTTCCAACTTGCATTGTTTCCGACAGAGGTACCCAGTTCACCAGCCGTCTATGGCAGAAACTTCAGGAGGCTTTGGACACCCAATTGAGTTTCAGTACAGCTTTCCATCCGCAGACTGATGGTCAGTCAGAGCGAACTATATGTTCACACCATAATATTGTATTATTATATTCCCCATTCTTATTCTTTTTATAAATAAACGGGTGCTTTTGACGCATGTCTGCTACATATTACAGGTTACAGGTTCTTGGACAGGAAGCAGTGAAAACGATGAAAAGACGATACAAAAGTGGATTTTGACCGACAAACAGAAAATCTTGATCAAGCCTACATAAAGAACAATTCACAAAGCAAGATTCAAGACATCGACTCAAAGCGAACGGTTAAAAATCCATTGCAAATTGTTCACTGAAGATCTGGAACCAACCTAGAAGCCCAAATGGAAAAAGATATATAGATACAGGAAGCCCAAAATGACCAGAAGCTGCAGCCCAAAATTCAAAGCCCAATCTTCTTAGTTGACCGCGGAACTGCGGCCAAACAGGGCCTTGGGCCGCGGTTCCGTGGTGGAGTGGAGCAGTTAGAGAATAAAATTTTTACCATAATTCTTTATGTCTTTGACCGGTCTTCCTAAGGGCTATTTTTGTAATTGTAGACATGCGAATCAGATGTAACCCTAGGGTTTCCTATTCTTTATAAATAGGAACTCTAATCATTGTAACTCTTCATGCCTCCTTTTAATAAAAATTCAGAAATCCTTTTTGGAGAGCATCGGTGTTTCTTCTCCATTCTGAAATTCAGATCTGACAACTCTGCATGGATGATTGGAGGGATGCATCTGTAAAGTAAGTAGATTTGTTTATTTTCTTGCCCTAGATAATTTCAATTCATGCCCTAGATTAAATTTATTTTCCTGCCCTAGTATAGATTTTATTTCTCTGCCCTAGTTATAACTTTCAATTAATTGCCCTAGGTAGAATAATTTAGGATTTTAGATTTAATAATCAATCCGAACACCCTTCGGAATTAACTCGTAAGAACGAATCGGAAATTCACAAAATCCCTGTGGACCGACCTGTACTCACCGGCTAGCTACCAAGCGATGCCGTTCTTGATTGCGGTTATTAGATAGTTTTGAGATCAATCAAATGGCGCCGTTGCCGGGGATGGCGTGTCATTTCTTTTTCGCAATTTCGGGTTAATCATAAAATTTAAAAAATCATAAAAATCTGAAAAATCAAAAAAATATAAAAATATATATATTTTGTTATTTTTGGAAGGGATACTTTGTTTTTTTTGTGAATCTTTGCAGGATCTAATTCGGATCTAGAAATCTACAGAGATCAAAACAGGAAAAAACAGATCGGAACAACAGAAGATCACAACAACCGAGGAATAGAAGAAATTTGGAGGACCGAGTCTACAAGTTAACCGTGGTGATCTGTTCCAAAAAAAAATATAAAAATTCTGAACCGCCTGAACCGCCGCGGAACCGCCGCAAGAACCGCCTTTTGGCCGCGGAACCGCCGCGTCCTGGTCGATTCAGGGCTTGAAAAAAAAGGCAGAGCGCGATAAAAAAAAAACAGTTCTGCCACTGCATATTTCTGTGAGTTTTCTCTCTCCTCCTCTGCAAATCTTGATATATCTTCTGAATAACGCCTGCAAGATTTTATGTGCTTTAAAAATATATTCTCTTCCATATAACAAGTCTTGTGCAGGATTTTTGGGCCCCGCTCAAAATTGAAATTGATTGCAAGTAATCTTTTTTGTTGCATATCTTTTCTCGAATATATTTTTGCAACAATTTTTTCCAAATAAAGATTCTTGTGATATGCTTCAAATAATAACCAATTGCAAGTAATATTTTGCTGTTGCATATCTTTTCTATAAAATATTTTGCTGTTGCATATCTTTTCTATAAAATATTTTGCTGTTGCATATCTTTTCTCTAAAATCTTTTTGCAACAAAATTTTTCCAAATAAAGAGAAAGAAAAAAATCAATGAAAAATGAAAATAGAAAGGACAAATATTTTATAGAACTTGCAAAATTTTTTAGCCCCAAATAAATCCTTGCACCACCCAACCTTCCTTCTTGTCACCTTTCTTCTTCTAACATGGGTAGCCCACACGATAAATCATTAGCCGAACTTTGGTATCCCGAACCTAATTTTGCGTCATATGTCAATTTGTTCGGTCAATTTAAAAACGATCCCTCCATGCCTAAAAAATCTTTGAAAGATCACATAGAGGCGTTTAGGAGAAACAGTTTGACTTTTCAACCCAATTTATGTCAACCAAGTCAACCTTCACCACCTTCGTATGTTGACACCACTTCTTTAAGTCCTTCTGTCACTCCTAGGCCGATGTCCATTGCTGAGCATATTGCTCAATCTCGTAGCCGATCTTTCACCACTCTCCACACATCTAGTTTTAGGGATCAACAAGACTTTTCACCTTTTTATCCACATGTTGACCCTACCCCTGTCCAATCACCCACTTCCTACCAGTCCTACCCGACTTTCCCACCATCACTAGACACTATTTCGACACAGCCATTAGGGAGTTTCACATATCCAACCAATTTTAAATCTTTTACTGAAACCCCCTCACCACCCAAGTCTAGTTTGGAAGAGTCGTTGGAGGCATATATTGCTGCAACAAATAAAATGATGAGGAATGTGGAAGCGTCCATGGCTGCCCTTATGCAACCTAGTGAACCGGTAGCTAGTGTCCCGCTAGCTCCAAATTTTTCAATGTATGAGGCGGTAGTTGGACAGAGTGAGAATGAGAGAGGATTTTCAAATCAAACCTACCCTTATCCAATTGAAGCCCACAACTCCTGTTTTCCATCGATTGTCCTAAATGATTCACAAGTTCAAAATAAAAACGAGTTGTGCGATTTTGTAGTGTTTGATTTGCCAAATTGTGAAGAACCCCTTTCGAGTGAAACCACACTTAATCCTTTCGATCTTTACACCTCTACTCTAGAACCTAAATCGATAAGTATCCATGTTTGTGATGAGGTGTCTAAAGAAATTGATTTTCACTTGATTGAGGATATAGACGCCGGGAATATTACGGATGATGAACCTGTCGATTTAATTGAAATTTTATGTTCAAATCATCATCCTGAGTTATTAAATGTTTCTCCCGAATCTCATATGCGTCTAGATTTTGATGATAATGGCATGGATGCGTTGAATATTGAGGATAGTATTGAGGAGAGTCTTGAGGACAATATTGAGGTTGAATCATTTTTATTTGATGTGTCTGATTTTCCAATTCATCCTCCTGAACCTTTGACTGTTATATCACCCTCCCTCCTTCCCATCGTTCCGACCCCGCTTGAAGACTGTGAGCTTGAAACCTTTTCCTTTGAATCTGACACAGATCTCACAGATGATAACACTTACGAGTGTTTCACTTTTTCGGACGATGTTGATGACTCACCGCCCGAGTTTGAGTACTTTACATTTTCAGATGAGCCATCAGACTCGGTTGATTATAGTAGTTTCGAACCATTAATGGAATCTTTCAAGTTTGAAACAGTTTACTACGGTGAGAAAGATACTATCCCTAATTCACTCCCTTTCGTCTTTCCCATTGTTCCGACCGAACAAATGACCGTTACGTTTTCATCTCCTATACCAAGTTCGGCGTACCCATATTTTCTTGCGAATCTTGAGGGATTTGACCCCATTTCTCGACGGGTTGATAGGTTAGCGCAATCGCTTTTAACGCATCGGTCATCACAAACTGCGCTAATTTATTTACTAAATTTACACCCTCAAGATCGTACTCCACTTCCTTATTCTTTTCGCCATTCTTCTCCCCCACCGAGACCATATTCTACCATTCTTCTTTCCACACGGTCTCGCGTGCTTCTCATTTTCTTGCACCAACTATACCATTTCCACGATAAGATTTTTGAATGGTTGGTGCTAAATTTTGGCTTATGCAAGGCCAAGCTTAAGTTTAGGGGAATCTTTGTATATATGTATATATTTTTTGTTTTCTTTTCTATAAAAAAAATTAAAAAAAAAAATTCAAAACATTAAAAATTATAAATAAATAAACAGGGGAGTGCCGGTATTTTGACCCTCTTGGTTTAGCATGACAGTGAGGACACTATCAAGTTCAAGTTTGGGGGTATGCTCGGTACGTCTTCTTCCTTCGCATTCATTTGTATATATTTTTGCATTTGCATACTTATTTGAAAACCCATAAAAATTGAAAATTTTTGAAAATTATAAAAATTAATGCATTCAATTTTGGCTAATTGACTTAAGTTTGACAGATAGGTTAACTGGCTAGGAACAACTAGATCTTAGACTTAGTGAATTAAAAACCAAAAAATAACATTCCTTAAAGTTTAACGATAGAAAGTATATGCCTTGTAGTTTATTTAGAAATAGGCAAATTTTGGGTTCACTTTTTGGGCTAAGTCAAAATAAGGGAAGAGTATTGATGTTCTTATTAGAGTATAAGTTTGAAAAATAATTCCTAGCTTAAGTCTAGATTCTGAAAATGTATACCCTACAAATTGCACAATCACGCACCTTGAAACTTGGAATAGTAGAAGAGACCTTGAAATGCTCTTGTCTAAAAGTCCTTAGTACAATGAAAATAAAGAAAAAATGAATAAAAGAAAAAAAATAGACACTAGTTTTTGTGATTACTTAAGGCTGTAAAAATAGAAAAATCTTTAGCGAGGGTGCTTCATCACCTAGTGCCTTAGACCAACTGGTTTGGAAGTCACTGCTAAAAGCTTTGGGTATTGCAAAACTAGGAAGTACGTTTCAAAGTGCTAACGCATCTTGTAATCGGTTAATGGTACCTCAAGAAGTATTAACAGTCGCATGAAGGATGTGTAAGCGAAATTCAAAATTCACGAATTAATAAGTGCTTTAGACAACGGACAAGGGCATGATTGCTTGATTTGAATTTCCAAGTGTAGGGGTGATCTATACGCACACGTAGGGGTATGTGATTGGAATTTAGATAAGAGAGAGGAATGAAAGATAGAACTTGTATCTTTAATAGAGTGATAGAAATTCCTAAGTGGAGATGGAACCCTAGAAGGAAGACTTAAGAGATGCCAAAAGCTAAGTAGGTCTACATAACATATATAATCTTAAGTTAGATGATTAGGAAGTGTGAAGAATATGGGTGGATAATTTGCGAGTCAAAAGATAATTGAATTCCTTGTTAGAAAACCTAATTGGAGAACAAAAGTCAATGGGTCGAGTTGATAGGATTTTGTGGGTGTAATCCGCTGAAAACCCTCAGGAGACAACACTCCTCCTACTAGGGACACCTAGAGGTTTAACGGCTTGTTGCACGTGCTCAGTACAATCGCGTTTCCCTGCGAAAGTGTGGTTAGGATTTTAGTGAATAAAAATAAGTTTGCTCGAGGACGAGCAAAAGATAAGTTTGGAGGTATTTGTTCACACCATAATATTGTATTATTATATTCCCCATTCTTATTCTTTTTATAAATAAACGGGTGCTTTTGACGCATGTCTGCTACATATTACAGGTTACAGGTTCTTGGACAGGAAGCAGTGAAAACGATGAAAAGACGATACAAAAGTGGATTTTGACCGACAAACAGAAAATCTTGATCAAGCCTACATAAAGAACAATTCACAAAGCAAGATTCAAGACATCGACTCAAAGCGAACGGTTAAAAATCCATTGCAAATTGTTCACTGAAGATCTGGAACCAACCTAGAAGCCCAAATGGAAAAAGATATATAGATACAGGAAGCCCAAAATGACCAGAAGCTGCAGCCCAAAATTCAAAGCCCAATCTTCTTAGTTGACCGCGGAACTGCGGCCAAACAGGGCCTTGGGCCGCGGTTCCGTGGTGGAGTGGAGCAGTTAGAGAATAAAATTTTTACCATAATTCTTTATGTCTTTGACCGGTCTTCCTAAGGGCTATTTTTGTAATTGTAGACATGCGAATCAGATGTAACCCTAGGGTTTCCTATTCTTTATAAATAGGAACTCTAATCATTGTAACTCTTCATGCCTCCTTTTAATAAAAATTCAGAAATCCTTTTTGGAGAGCATCGGTGTTTCTTCTCCATTCTGAAATTCAGATCTGACAACCCTGCATGGATGATTGGAGGGATGCATCTGTAAAGTAAGTAGATTTGTTTATTTTCTTGCCCTAGATAATTTCAATTCATGCCCTAGATTAAATTTATTTTCCTGCCCTAGTATAGATTTTATTTCTCTGCCCTAGTTATAACTTTCAATTAATTGCCCTAGGTAGAATAATTTAGGATTTTAGATTTAATAATCAATCCGAACACCCTTCGGAATTAACTCGTAAGAACGAATAGGAAATTCACAAAATCCCTGTGGACCGACCCGTACTCACCGGCTAGCTACCAAGCGATGCCGTTCTTGATTGCGGTTATTAGATAGTTTTGAGATCAATCAAATGATTTTCCAATTCATCCTCCTACACTTAATCCTTTCGATCTTTACACCTCTACTCTAGAACCTAAATCGATAAGTATCCATGTTTGTGATGAGGTGTCTAAAGAAATTGATTTTCACTTGATTGAGGATATAGACGCCGGGAATATTACGGATGATAAACCTGTCGATTTAATTGAAATTTTATGTTCAAATCATCATCCTGAGTTATTAAATGTTTCTCCCGAATCTCATATGCGTCTAGATTTTGATGATAATGGCATGGATGCGTTGAATATTGAGGATAGTATTGAGGAGAGTCTTGAGGACAATATTGAGGTTGAATCATTTTTATTTGATGTGTCTGATTTTCCAATTCATCCTCCTGAACCTTTGACTGTTATATCACCCTCCCTCCTTCCCATCGTTCCGACCCCGCTTGAAGACTGTGAGCTTGAAACCTTTTCCTTTGAATCTGACACAGATCTCACAGATGATAACACTTACGAGTGTTTCACTTTTTCGGACGATGTTGATGACTCACCGCCCGAGTTTGAGTACTTTACATTTTCAGATGAGCCATCAGACTCGGTTGATTATAGTAGTTTCGAACCATTAATGGAATCTTTCAAGTTTGAAACAGTTTACTACGGTGATAAAGATACTATCCCTAATTCACTCCCTTTCGTCTTTCCCATTGTTCCGACCGAACAAATGACCGTTACGTTTTCATCTCTTATACCAAGTTCGGCGTACCCATATTTTCTTGCGAATCTTGAGGGATTTGACCCCATTTCTCGACGGGTTGATAGGTTAGCGCAATCGCTTTTAACGCATCGGTCATCACAAACTGCGCTAATTTATTTACTAAATTTACACCCTCAAGATCGTACTCCACTTCCTTATTCTTTTCGCCATTCTTCTCCCCCACCGAGACCATATTCTACCATTCTTCTTTCCACACGGTCTCGCGTGCTTCTCATTTTCTTGCACCAACTATACCATTTCCACGATAAGATTTTTGAATGGTTGGTGCTAAATTTTGGCTTATGCAAGGCCAAGCTTAAGTTTAGGGGAATCTTTGTATATATGTATATATTTTTTGTTTTCTTTTCTATAAAAAAAATTAAAAAAAAAAAATTCAAAACATTAAAAATTATAAATAAATAAACAGGGGAGTGCCGGTATTTTGACCCTCTTGGTTTAGCATGACAGTGAGGACACTATCAAGTTCAAGTTTGGGGGTATGCTCGGTACGTCTTCTTCCTTCGCATTCATTTGTATATATTTTTGCATTTGCATACTTATTTGAAAACCCATAAAAATTGAAAATTTTTGAAAATTATAAAAATTAATGCATTCAATTTTGGCTAATTGACTTAAGTTTGACAGATAGGTTAACTGGCTAGGAACAACTAGATCTTAGACTTAGTGAATTAAAAACCAAAAAATAACATTCCTTAAAGTTTAACGATAGAAAGTATATGCCTTGTAGTTTATTTAGAAATAGGCAAATTTTGGGTTCACTTTTTGGGCTAAATCAAAATAAGGGAAGAGTATTGATGTTCTTATTAGAGTATAAGTTTGAAAAATAATTCCTAGCTTAAGTCTAGATTCTGAAAATGTATACCCTACAAATTGCACAATCACGCACCTTGAAACTTAGAATAGTAGAAGAGACCTTGAAATGCTCTTGTCTAAAAGTCCTTAGTACAATGAAAATAAAGAAAAAATGAATAAAAGAAAAAAAATAGACACTAGTTTTTGTGATTACTTAAGGCTGTAAAAATAGAAAAATCTTTAGCGAGGGTGCTTCATCACCTAGTGCCTTAGACCAACTGGTTTGGGAGTCACTGCTAAAAGCTTTGGGTATTGCAAAACTAGGAAGTACGTTTCAAAGTGCTAACGCATCTTGTAATCGGTTAATGGTACCTCAAGAAGTATTAACAGTCGCATGAAGGATGTGTAAGCGAAATTCAAAATTCACGAATTAATAAGTGCTTTAGACAACGGACAAGGGCATGATTGCTTGATTTGAATTTCCAAGTGTAGGGGTGATCTATACGCACACGTAGGGGTATGTGATTGGAATTTAGATAAGAGAGAGGAATGAAAGATAGAACTTGTATCTTTAATAGAGTGATAGAAATTCCTAAGTGGAGATGGAACCCTAGAAGGAAGACTTAAGAGATGCCAAAAGCTAAGTATGTCTACATAACATATATAATCTTAAGTTAGATGATTAGGAAGTGTGAAGAATATGGGTGGATAATTTGCGAGTCAAAAGATAATTGAATTCCTTGTTAGAAAACCTAATTGGAGAACAAAAGTCAATGGGTCGAGTTGATAGGATTTTGTGGGTGTAATCCGCTGAAAACCCTCAGGAGACAACACTCCTCCTACTAGGGACACCTAGAGGTTTAACGGCTTGTTGCACGTGCTCAGTACAATCGCGTTTCCCTGCGAAAATGTGGCTAGGTTAGAATAAACTAATAAATTTGCTCGAGGACGAGCAAAAGGTAAGTTTGGGGGTATTTGTTCACATCATAATATTGCAATTCATACGCCCCATTTTTGTGCAATTTATAAGTAAACAGGTGCTTTTGACGATCGTTTGTTACATGATACAGGATACAGACTTTTGAAGCAAATACAGTGAAAAAGACAAAGTTGATACAGGAAATGGACTTTTGACCAACCAGCACACGGATCCTACTCAAGCCGAGACGAACGTCAAGAGAAACGGTCAAAAAGAGCCTTACAAGTTTCACTGAGAATCTGGAGAATACTAGAAAGCCCAACAGAGAAACGAACAGTGAAAACAGAGAGCCCAAGAGAAGAACAACCAAGCACAGAAAGCTGGTGGGCCAGGCCCACTAAATGGCCGCGGTTCCGCGGCCAAAGGCATGTCTCTGCCGCGGAACCGCGGCCATATGGTGCCCGTGTTGGCACCGACTTCTTGTGTCGGTGTGTAGTTTCATTGTTGGGATTTTTAGGGGTTAAATCAGTAAATTCATGTCTACGAGAGTCTGTAACCCTAGCTTCACTAGTTACTTATAAATTGTAATCTAGATCTTAAAAATTGTATGCCTCTTTATAATCAATAAAAGTGAGATTTGTTGAAGAATTCAGAGCATCATCTCTTCTTGTAAGTCTTTAGTTTTATTTAATTCTTGCCTTAGCATAATCTTTTACTTGCCCTAGTTATTTAATTTTTGCTCTAGTGTAATCCTCCTTAATTGCACCAAGTAGTTAACCTTTAAAACATAAACATAAAAATGTCTCTTTGCAATAATTCCCTAATGTGCGAGTAAAAATTCTCGCTCGTTAGGGTTAGGAACAAGGGAGTGAGTGAGAGACGGATGTCTCTCACCTCTTTCAATGTCAACTTATTTTTAAACGAAACCTTCATGCACACATATACGATCCGCCCCCTACGGCACCCTACCTATAAGGTAACGGTGTTCCGTAGTATAAAAGGCCGGACTTATATGATGTCCATGAAGCTCATATCAATGAATGAGAAAAGACGGACAAGGATCTAGAGGAAGAAACTTTGTTTCTTCCCGATCATCCTAATCCCTTTTCCTATTGATTGTTGTGACTTTCCTAAAAGCTTAAATCACGACATTGAAAGAGGTGAACATACTGATCTCAACACTCCTACCTTCGACCTAACCCTAATGAGTTCCTTCTCATCACATAAATTCGTCTTAAACTCAATCGATAAAAAAAAACCAACAACGATTTGAATCAACTCGTTATAACACAAAAAAATCAGAAATTAACCATCCCTGCGGGTCGACCCGTATTCACCGGCTAGCTGCGAAGCGATGCCGTTTCTGATTACGGTAAACTACAAATTTTTGGATTAATCACTATACAGACTCTCGAGAATATGCTCCGAGCGTGCGTACCAGATTTCGGTGGCAGTTGGGATCATCACTTACCCTTGATAGAGTTCTCCTACAATAACAGTTTCTACGAGACGATTCAGATGGCACCTTTCGAGGATGTGTACGGGCAAAAGTTTCGATCGCCAGTCTGTTGTACAGAGCTTAGCGAGAGCAGGATTTTGGGACCGCAGCTAGTGCAGGAAACTACAGAGAAGATTCAGTTGATTCAGGGCCAGATGAGAGCGGCCCAGAGCAGGAAAAAGTCTTATGCTGATCGTCGTCGTCGCAGACCTAAGTTCGCCGTGGGTGATCGTGTTTTCTTACGGGTTTCTCCGATGAAAGGGCTTGATGAGGTTCGGAAAGAAAAGGAAGTTTAGTCCCAGATATGTTGGTCCTTTCGAGATTCTCGAGCGAGTCAGTACCGTTGCTTATCGTTTGGCACTTCCACCCAGTTTTCCAAATGTTCACCCCGTATTTCATGTATCGATGCTTCGGAAGTATCTTCATGACCCTTCTCACGCGATTCAGTATAAGACGATCCAGCTGGAGCGCGATCTTTCATTCACCGAGCAGCCGGTAGTCATCCTGGACCGGCAGGTGAAGAAATTACGGTCAAAGTTTTTACCGTCTGTGAAGGTTCTTCGGCGTGGCCTGAATAGCGAATAGGTCACCTGGGAAGCCGAAGGCGAGATGCGGAAGAAATTTTCCCATCTCTTCGAAGGTACGCGTAGTTAGATTTTAAATTCGGGGACCGAATTTCTTTAAAGGGGGAAGATTGTAACGCTTTAAAAATCGTTTAGAATAATTATATATTAATTAGGGGTATAACACGTGTTTTCCGTAAAACCTAGTTTATAATTATTTTCCACATCGATATAAAAATACTTATTTACTTATGTAATTACTTATTTATTTGTGTATTTAATTAGTTATTTATTTAACTACTTGTTTACTTAATTATTTATTTATTTATTAACTATTAAAAATTATTTTAACATGCACATACACACTAATCTAGCGTTAATCATAGGATAACAATAGGTTAATCATGTTATTGCAACCATTACACATTTTTCTTATGGTTAAGTCATTTTTTTTAAAATGAAGATGGTTCTAGACTTTTTGAGAAAAAGAGAAAAATAAAAAAATAAAAAAAATAAAAAGAAGATGCATTATGCATTTATTGAAGTGAGAGGGTGACCATGGCAAGGGTTC
Source organism: Agapanthus africanus (assembly GCA_030015575.1). Taxonomy (NCBI): domain Eukaryota; kingdom Viridiplantae; phylum Streptophyta; class Magnoliopsida; order Asparagales; family Amaryllidaceae; genus Agapanthus; species Agapanthus africanus. The sequence goes on along the minus strand of CM057338.1, from coordinate 20,562,225 downwards.
TCTCTCTCTCTCTCTCTCTCTCTCTCTCTCTCTCACTCTAGAGATTTCTCTCTTCTCCTTCTCCTTAATCTCAAGGAAATCCTCCTCCACCTCACAAAAACCTACACTAATTACCACTAATCACAACAAAATCTTTCACTAAACCTTTCTAAAAATCCTAATCCAAATCTCTTCAAGGGTTTTCTTCAAGCAAGTTTTTTCTTTTGATAGCAAACCTTATCAAGTTATGATCTCATTCCAATCTTTTTGAGGTATGAAAGCAATCCTTAATTTATTTTTCTAATCCTTACCTTAATTAATCTAAATTAGTTTATAGGGTAGGGTTTTAACCAAGTTTGGGATTTTAAAGAGAATGTTAGGTTAAGTTTATGGTTTTAATGACTTATTAGGGTAATTAAGAGTAGTTAGTGGCTAATAGTCTTGCTAAACTACCAAAATTGCACTAAAACACCATAATGTTTTAAATTAGTGTCTAATATAGCGTTTTAGTTAAGTTTAGTGCTCTTGTGAGATCTGCTGTTAACCCCGAGGTTGCAGAGATAAGTTGCAATTATTGTGAGATAGTTATTAGACAAGGAGTTCACCCACGAAGCCCGAGCTCCTAAACCTAACATTTGTCCGCAGATTTAAGCTTTCTGGACGCAATTTGCGGCCAGACTAGGGGTTAAATTATGGAGTTTTGGTGAGGAGCTATCTGCTGTATGGTTTGGATCTCTGGTGTGTGCAATTTTCCCTAGTTGCACCCCTATCAAAATCTGGAACCATATTACCTTAAATCAAGTGTTTTATTAACGTTCGATACGGAAGTTTCGATTCTAGTTTTGGCGTTTTCAGTGGAAAACAACCCCTCGGGGTGGTCTTAGACGTTGTTGCACACGTTTAGCACACCTAGTTTACACGTGTCTAACTTGTGGGGTTTAGTTCTTTTGTATTGTTTTGACTTCACGTTATAACGGATTTCTCGCCTCATGTGCTAAGTTTGTGCGATTCTAGGATTGGACGCGGCTAGGAATGGCAAGGCGGTGGTCGGAGTCGATTAGTTGAGGCGTTCCGGTTAGTAGATTTACACATATATGGGGGAATCTTCTGGATGGCATAAAGCGCCTGATAGCTAGAATTAAATTATAATTCTTGTATTTATATGTTTATAGCCATATCCATGTTGCATGCACTTCATCATGAGCATTGAGATTACCACCCTAGGACATTTGCACCATTACCAATGGTTCATACCATATGCGCACTATTCTGTATGTACACACACGCCATTGGTAATTACTATGTCACGTACACTATACAATTTACTTGATAACTTGCATGCTTGCATGTGCATCATTATGACATATACATCTTCAAGTCATTCATCTAGTTTCATCATATTGGTATCATGGACAGTCGCCATCATCGATATATTCATGTATTTTGATTTTCTCAGATATTTTCGTTTTCATAAGATTTCTGAATTTGGGGAAACCACAAGTGATATTTATAAACTCATGATTATTTGTAAAAGAAAATGCGGTTTCTCGTGATATGATGTGTGGCGTCCACCATGAGTTTTGTCAGTTCTTGAGCTATGTATATATACCCGATTCGAGGAGAGAGGAGGCACCGTCTGCGGGTACTTGGTGGAACCGGTGAGGTACCCCGGGGCAAGAAGATCGTATAGAGAGACGTTGAGCCTGGCAGGGAAGCACTACCTATCGGTGATTTTTTGGCCCGGTGGAAATCCGGAGGATACCGACCAGAGTCGTATGATTTAGACAGATTTGAGGGCCGATCTGAGAGACGGCACCCGAGATATTGAGTGTCGATATTTGACACGGGATTTTTTTTGTTTCTATTGATGATACTTTGGTTTTACCATACTGAAAATCTATTAAAATAAAACTCAGTTTTCTCACATCAGATTGTACCCAGATTTCATGCTTGATTTCATGCTTAATCATTTATTCATATCGCATTCATACCAGTACATCGCATCATAGTTTTATACATAGGTTGTGACGCATTTCCGTGCATGCTTGCGATAGTCTCATTAGATGTTATTTACTACTCACGAGTTGGAAACTCACCCCCATTGTGCCACAGTATCTTACAGGACCTGCCCGTCAGCATAGTCACGGCGTGTGCACTGCCACTTCTTCTGCTTTTGCTTGCTTCGACTTTTGGGCGCGATACTTGTAGGTTGGTTTGTGAGATATTCTTTTGTCATCCACCATATATATTTATTTTTGCATCTAATACACTCCATCTACCACTTGTATATTGACCTAGAGACTAGACTGTGAGACTTGTATTATTTTTGTATGTGATGTCGAGCATGTGTGAGTCGACTTTTACGTTTCTTGTGGGCGATGTTACTATTTATACTCTTTTATTGTTTGCACACTATCATTATATATATTTTGTATTCCGCCAATTCGGCGAAGAGCCAGCTCCCGCTTGGGGGATGCCTTTTATCATTGTTTATGTGTATTCATATTATGTACATGTTTTCCCCAATCAGAGCAAAGATCTATTCAAATTTTGAAATTTGAAATGAAGTAGCGCTTCATAAAAGCGCTGACGTCAAGAGCGCCAGCGCTAAGAGTCAAAGACTCTGAGGCAGCGCTCACGTGCAAAGCACGAGAGCGCCAGCGCCAAGAGCACCAACGCCAAGAGTCAAAGACTCTGATGCAGCGCTCACGTGAAAAGCACGAGAGCGCTGGCGCCAAGTGCGCCAGCGCCAAGAGTCAAAGACTCTGAAGCAGCGCTCACGTGCAAAGCACGAGAGCGCTGGCGCCAAGTGCGCCAGCGCCAAGAGTCAAAGACTCTGAAGCAGCGCTCACGTGCAAAGCACGAGAGCGCTGGCGCCAAGTGCGCCAGCGCCAAGAGTCAAAGACTCTGAAGCAGCGCTCACGTGCAAGGTACGAGAGAGCCAAGCGCTAGAACTAAATGTTCTCCACCGTTGGATCAAAGATCCAACGAAAATGATAAATCATCAAATTACCAGAATAAAATTCTGTTAAGGAAATACCCCTCAGAATCTTTCCAAACAAGAAAGATTGTGCTCTGTAAATCAAAGCACCGTTGGATCAAAGATCTAATGCTGATTAAAAATCACCAAGATACAGAACAATCTTTGTATGGGAAAATAATTTCCCAATCTTGTTAGAAACAAGAAGATTGTCTTCTGTAAAACAGAATCCCCAGGATCAAAGATCCAATGGTGAGGAAATATCCCCAAATCAATCAGAGAAAGATTTCCTTAACTGATCCAACAAATCGGCCTCCACTATATAAAGGCCCCAAGACTTCAAGTCTTGGATAAAAAAAACTCCGCAAAAGTTTCATACAAAGGAACCCCCCCCCCACACACACAAACTTTAAGAAATTTCAAAGTGAAGAGTAAGCTCTCGGAAGAAAAAAATTTCTTCAAGGTAAAGAAGATAGATCATAACATCTCTTGAATTTTTGAGAGTTTAACTCTCACATCATAAGAACTCAGTTCTTTATATAGATCACAGATTCATAAGACTAGGTTTTTCACAAAAAAAAGAAGAAGAACAAAGAGATCATAACATCTCATCAAAAGGAGAAGAACTTAGTTCTTAGATCTATGAGACAAAGTCTTTTATGGACGAGAATTTAATTCTCAGAGCACAAAGTTAATCAGAACTAACAAAGAAGAGCTTTAGCGCTCCAAATTAAGAAGGAGCGCCTCAGCGCTCCAAGTTTGGCACTCAGTGCCCAGCACTCACAGCGCCATGTTAAAAGGAGCGCCTCAGCGCTCCAAGTTTGGCGCTCGGCATCCAGCGCTCCAAGCGCTATTTCATAAAAAGCGCTTTAGCGCTCCAAATTTGGCGCTCAACGCTAAGCGCACCACGTGCTCCCCACGTGTGCTCTATTTCATAAGAAGCGCTTCAGCGCTTCAAGTCTGGCGCTCAGCGCCAAGCGCGCCACGTGCTCCTCATGTGTGCGCTATTTCAAAAGAAGCGCCTTAGCGCTCAAAGGCTGGCACTCAGCACCAAGCGCACCACGCGCTCCTCATATGGGTGCTGGAGGAACAAGAAGTGTTCTTTAAACAAAACCTCAGTGCCATAAAAAGTGTTCAATACTCAGCAAAAGACAAAAAAAAAGGGTGTCAGAATCCAAATTAATGCTCAGCAATATTGAACAAAAAGGAACCGAGCCCAAACAAGTGTACAACACTTTAATCAAAACTGAGTGGGATGAGCCCAAATTGGCCACTAGTCCCTAACTTAAACCAACTGAGCCCATGTGTTCACAATTTCCCTAATTGGTCTTAGTCCCAAACCTGAATACAGATCTCCCAGCCCATATTGGTTCAAGGGTACATCTCTTCATTCCTCTGATATGTGCCGTTGTAATTCTTCAACGTCTTCAGAGAGGTGGTGGGTCTCGACAACCAGACACTCCATGGACTATGATGTCCTTAAACTTATGGACCGCAACGTCCTTAATCTAAACTCTATAAACCATGACATCTTTAAACTATGGACTATGATGTTCTTAAACTCCATGGACTATGATGTCCTTAAACTTATGGACCGCAATGTCCCTAAACTAAAACGATAAAACCCAAATGCTCTGTCGTCGGATCTAAATGATCCTGAAACCCCGTTGAGTAGATCTTAGTCTAAAATTAGGCTAACTTATCCTTAACAAACGTTTGAGTTGGCCTTAGTAAAAAACAAGACTAAAGGTCCTTAAACCAACCCAAACCCAAATCTAAGAAAATACGGATTTGGACTAATCCATGCCCTACAGGCGACAACATAAATTAGTCTCCGTATACAATCCACGGGCAACTAAAAAATAAAACAAACACACACGATACGAAGTGACCTTCTGGAGCAGGAGAAAGTGGTTGCCTCGATGCGGTAACGTAATTAACTGCAGGGGCTTGCGCCTACAAAGAAGAGCGTCCCCACAATCAAAAACCCCTGACAATGAAGGGGAATCTGACGAAGTCTGCTATATCGGCCGCATCTGTCTAAACCTCCGATATACGGTGCCATAAATCAACTTGGCATATTCGGAGAGGTGGACGGATAAAACCAAATAGCATCTTCCCCCAAATTCAGGCTAGACGTTCGTCTACCCGGTTTTCGGCGGTAAACAGATTCTAGCACGCCCGGTGGGACCTTTTTCTCTTTCCACTCCACATTTCGTGTGTCGTGTTCGCGAACAAATCGCGGTTTAATGTGGTTGCCCATGGATTCGAGGTACTAAGATTTGGTGTTTTGCTCCATGCAGAAAAAGAAGATCAATGGCTTCTAACTGCTCCAGCTGCAACAATTGCAACAACTCCCGCTCCTTCCTCGCAGGAGGAGTGACCTACGGGCCTCAAGCGGCCTCTATTTTCGCAATGCCAGTGGAACAGGTGATGCAAGCCATCACTGGGCTGTTCTTTGGGACCATGCTCCTACCAATGAGCTTCAACGCCCCATTTCCGTCGCAAGAAGCTCCGAAGAAGTCGGTCTTTGATCGGCTTGCAACTACCGCGGCCCTTCTCAACGGATCACCCAAATCCAACGCCTCGGTCTTTAACAGACTAGGCCAAAGTTCCAATGGTCTCGTAAAAAGCCTGCAATACCCGGAGGGGTTATCCCAAAGCGGATAGCCATTCTGGCTCAATTAGAGGAAATCGTCAAAGCGGCTTCCCCTGCTGAAAGATCAGTCTTTGCAAGACTGACCGTTCTGTCTCCCGCTTTGGGCGAAGTCACCAAGGCTGCTTTCCCTGCTCAAAAATCAGTCTTCGATAGGTTGGACGTTTCTTCTCAGCGAACGTCAGTCTTCGATGGGCTGGCACCGGTAGCAACCCTTCACTAGAACAGAGGGCATGATGAAGCTACCCCGACAACGGAGGTGATCCCATCTGCAAGACTTGCTCGACGTCGCCACTGGCGCCGAGTGAGGAAAGCTGGGGGCAGTTCCCCTTCCGGACTTACCCCACCAGCTCCAACGGTGGAAGTTGATGCTTCTGTTCCAACTGGGAACAGTTTTAAACCACTTAACAGGGTGCGCAGGAATTCGCCAACTGCCATGCTAAAAAAGTCTCCTTTGCCTGCTGAAAATATCACAAAGGCGAAGCCGGAGCAGCCCCTCAGCGGCTGTCCTCTAAAATCCATAGGGTCCAGCGAAGGGTCCAAGACTCTGTGATTAACCAAGACTACTCCCGCCGACCAAAGGAAACGAAGGTTCGGCAAAAGAAGGACCACCCTGTCATGCCACAGAAGGTGTCGTCTACTTGGGTGCCCGCTGCAACGGCCCCCTGAACTTCAACAGCTCACAAAAGGAGAAGGTCGGAGAAGATCCCTGCGTCTGTGACGAATTGCAAGGGCATTAAATCCAAATGCCCTAAGTCTGGGGGCATGGTAGTGCATACTGTTTATATGGCTTCCGGAAAAGAAGAAAGCCGTGCTTCTACGGGTCATCGACCGCTCACACGGTCTGTGACGAAAACTCAGGAGCGGCAACAAAAGATCCAGGAGATGCTGACACAGATGGCCGCACTCACTGAGCCAAAAGAAAGCCCGGAAATATCGTCAGAGCAGCGTCAAGAACAGGAAACTGATGCCGAGTTCCTTCGAAGAATGCTCGAGAGAAAAGACAAAGAGGCCGCGGAACAAGCGGCCAAAAAAAAACAAATGACGCTTTTATTCTAAGATATGGTCGGGATAATGATACAGCCGGATCCTCCAGCTGAAGACCTTCCGATTATCCTTGAAGACGACAGAGGGGAGACATCAAACCCTCTTCCTGCTCTATCAGCAACCAAGCAAGAGACCATTTCCAAAGCCGCCTTGGATGAATATATCGCTCATCAGGCGAGCGAAGCGGCCGGCCAAATTGTTAAGAATAGACGACCCTATCCAGGTTGGTACGATCAAATAAAGTACCCGCCAGGAAATACGATCCCTAAATTCCATGTATATAAGGGGACGGGGAATCCACACCAGCACATTGCTCAATTCAAAGCCTTGTGCGGTAATACTGGGGGTGACGACAAACTGCTGCTTCGCCAGTTTGTTGGCAACTTGTCGGAGACAGCGTTTGAATGGTACTCTGAGCTCCCGAATGACTCCGTTAAGACATTTGCAGAAATGGAGCTACTGTTTACACAAAGGTTCACAAGTTCCAGCGAACACACCCCAATCACGGCATTGAACAATGCCAGGGTGAAGCCGGGAGAAACATGGGTTCAGTATGCAATCCGGTGGCCGAACCTATGGTCGAAATGCGAACAACGCATTGAAGAAGCTCCTGCAGTAGGCATGTTCGTGGGTACCCTCGATCCGCAGGAGACCATATCCCAGTTCATGATGTTTTTCAAGCCGACTACATTCCAGGCCTTGATTGACAAGCTGGCCCAAATGGATCAGATGGGCCATAGACTGTCGTCCTCGAAAATGGAGCCTCGAAACAAAAAGGGAAAATGGAAAGCAACCTTCATCGCCAATGCTCAGCAGCAGCCCAGTGGTCCAAAACCAGTTGATCGACAAAACGATAGACAGCGATTCTTCAACGAGAAGCTAAAACGCCCTTATTCGTTTCCCCGGGATAAAACGAGGAAACTATTCGAACTGGCGGTACGTAACAGGCTCATCAATCTGCCAGATCTAAGACGTCCACTGCAGCCAGGCGACGCCAACAATCCTAATTACTGCCCCTACCACCGAGCAGTAGGCCATCCAATCAAAAATCTCTTCGTCTTCAAAGGCTGGATTGAGGACCAATACCAACAGGGAAAATTCGCACTGTCCAAGAATTGGAAAGTAAGCCCGCCATAACCACACGCTCCGAAAAAGATAGACATGCTGGGGGCATCATGCTCATTTATAGAGGAAGCTCCATGGGAAGTTGTTCTTTCGACAAAAACTAAAAGAATGCTGAAAGATCTCCAAGCATATCCGGTGATTAGGTGGAAGAGCCCGCTGAAGCCCCAGATTATTGAGGGGATGTTGAAGCCGTGTCCAACGCTGAAAGTTGGTGAAGGTGGACAAAATATTCAGGCCAAGCCTCCAAAATGTTTAAAGAAAAAGAAGAAGGCCATGAAGCCCGTCCAACCCGAAGACAGCCGTACGGGTTTGCAGAAATACATCGATGCACTGGAAGAATATAGCCAGAAGGCATGGACCCCAATCACGTTGGACACATTCTTTAAGCCTGTTCTTGAAAATGAAGCCGATGACGCAGATGAAGGAGACAATACTTAAGAAGAGCCCGTGGATTATGTGACAAGCTGCCACATGATCTCTCACTCATCAATAAATGGCAAAGAAGCTCCAGATGCAGAGAAACTGGGGGCAGATCCAGAACCGGAACCAAAATCCTTGGAGCCATCGGACGAGTTGATTGACAGACTGTTGAGCGAAGCTCTTCAGAAAAGCAAATCTGACTGAGAAGGTGAAACGACCATATATGAAAGGGCCAAGCGTCGGTGTCACATTGAAGAAGCTCCGGTATTGAGAAGCTATAGAGTACCCCCAACCGGATATAAGCACTTCTGCCGCCAGCAAAAGCAGGTTTAAGACAAGGAAGCAGTTCGCTAAAGCCCTGTCGATGGGAATGAAGTTGCCACCTTTCAAAGAAGACACTTCAGAAAATACGTTCCCTGACGAACTAGATGCGCATCCAAACTACTGCTTATACCATCGGAGAATCACACACCCTACCGAGGAATGCATGGCCTTTAAAGATTGGTGGCAAGGATACGTTGCTCATCGACAGCATTTTAAGCAAATGAAGTGCAAAACTCGTAGAGATCATAGAAGCACGACAAATGAGCGCAAAAGAACTGCCGGCGACTGTCACATGGTTAATTCCGGGGGATTGCAAGTTCTCACCTTCAGGAGCGATTCTGATGAAGAAATAGCCCTCAGCCCTCTCTTCAAGGAATCCATCTCCGAAACAGAAGAGACGAAGACCTGCGAGAACATTCAGGTATGTAATCGCACATTACCCGAAAAGAATCTCGAACCCACAAACAAGGGAGCGAACAAAAAAGATAAGGGGAAAGAAAAAGTCCCTGAAGATATTTCCCTCAATGACCGAGTCATCGAAGAGATGGCAGCCAAGGACCCCGCCAAAGAAAAAAAAGGTGGATTACAACGTTCTGGCACATCTGAGGAAGATACCCTCACAAATAAGCATTCTCGATGCCCTTCTACTATCTGAAAAGGCGAGAGATTCTCTGATCAAGGCAATACAAGAGCCCGAACAGTTTCAAGCTTTCCTTGCCGAAGAAAAGATGAAGGACGAGCTGGAAGAAGTGCACACTGCTGACGTCACTTTCGGCGATGAAGACCTCCTCCTCGGGACATGCGAGTACAACTGTCCCCTGTATGTCACCGGATACTGTCATGACATCAAGATAGGAAAGATCTTGGTCGACAATGGGTCCTCCGTCAACCTTCTCAATGTAAGAGTGTTGAAGGAGATTTGCATGAGCGTTCAACACCTCGCTCGGGATAAAATCACCATCTCCGGGTTCGACTCCCAGTCATCACGGACGCTCGGGTCTGTGATACCGACGTTATGTTTTGGGTTGTTCGTCACTGACATCAAGTTTCATATCATTGACGCCAAGACTTGCTACAACGCTTTGCTCGGCAGGCCTTGGTTACACGAGTACAACATCATCCCTTCTACACAACATCAGTGTATGAAGTATTTTAAAGATGGTCTTGAGTATACCGTGATGGGAGAACTGAACCCATTTTCCGTAAATGAAGTCCGAAAGTATGAGGATGCAAAGTATTTCCTGCCAGACTTTGAAGACACGGAAAGATACCATAAACCGGAGAATAAGCAAAATGCTATCACCACCATTCCGGTCTTCAGGAGCAATACCGAGGAGGAAGAAGAGATAGTCGATTCGGGACCGCCCTAATGCAATAAGCCAGGACCGTCTACCCCTATGTTGATCTTCGACAGCGACTCTGAAGATGAGGTCAATGCAGTATTTTCTGTTCGGCCATCAATACAAGCCTTCACTGGCGATGAATGGAGTTTGCAAATCGCCATGGTTCCGGAAAAGCATTACAAAGAGCTCGATGCACTTGATACCTATAGTGTGCAAGAACTGCAGACGTTCTACGTCCTTCCCAAGCGAAAAGATGAAAAGGCAATCCTCTTTTATCGATCCGGGGAAATTAAAGTGGAGAAAGAAATCTGGCATGGTGCCAATTCTACGCTTGACAGGCTCCAGCCTATCCGTCTGCCCAGATACTATACAGAAAAATTAAAAAGGTTGTTGAGACGCTAAGGCGTACCCTTCAAACAGACAGCTCGACAAGCTCAGTTCTACAACAGGATCTGGAACGTCCCCGGAACTCAGCGAAAATTGCCCAACGGGAGAATGGAAACGATCGGGCTTGGATATGTTCAATCCAATAAACGGGAGCGATTTCATGGCTGCTACGTCATACATGACTTCGATGAAGAAAGAGATGCTCTGTTAGAAGACACTGCAGTTGAACCAAAACGAGATCCCGCCGTAAAAATGTCAAGTCCGTCATTTGAAGAAAAGATGAACAACCTAATAAGGGAAGCGAATCAAAAAGTCTGAGATGACCACAACCGTGAAATGGCCATTTACGAGAAAGCCAAAATGCAACGCCTCCTTCAGCAGGTTACGGAGAATGACGATGCCTTTCGTAGCGAGCCCGTCATACAGAAGACCCGACACGGAGACAAAAACAAACTAAAGAACGGGAAAAGCGTTCGACAGCGGCAAAGCGGGTCCAAGAAGCCACACGATCGAGAATCGAGCAGCCGGGATCCGTCTCTTATAAAGAAGATGGGTCGAGCATATTCTTTTCCCCAAGACAAGACAAGGAAGATATTCGATCTTGTCATGAAATATCAAATGATTATGCTCCCGGAATCCAAACACCCCGATCAAGCAAACGAAATTCATCATCCGGATTATTGCTCCTATCACCGAGCGATAGGACATCCTCTCGAAGATTGCTTCACATTCAAAAACTGGGTAGAAGACCGGTATCAGCAAGGCAGGTTCGCTCTATCCAATAGTTAGAGGGTAACCCTACCACAGAAGCATGTACCGAAAGCCACGTTTACAGCGAGAGTAGAACCGGATCAACATCGGTCTTGGAAGCGATCTCGCACCTGTCACGTGATAACGATGTCGGAAGAAGGAGAGCACGATAATGCGGATGACCTCTCCTGGTGCTTCGAAAATAGGGATGGAGATGAGTTGATCTCAGAATTTCCACCGGTGCCAAAAGAGCTAGAAGATGGAATACATACTACTACGGACAACCTAAGGAAAATCGACTTGGGGACAGCAAACGACCTGAGGCCTACGTTCGTCAGTGAGCTGCTATCCGAAGAACAGGTAGTTACGCTAAAAGACGTGCTCATGCAGTATAAAGATTACTTCGCATGGAACTATTCCGAGATGCCGGGGAGAATGCGGATCGAACTTGAAATGAGCATCAACACTGAAGTCAAGAAGTTAATTGACTCCGGCTTTATCCAAGAAGTTCAGTACCCTGACTGGATCGCCAACATTGCCCGAGTGATAAAGAAAAATGGGGACGGTACGCATCTGCTTAGACTTTCGAGACCTCAACAAAGCCTGTCCGAAGGATGACTTTCCCGTACCAGTCACCGAGCTGATGATAGACAACACGTCCACTCATGAAGTCTTCTCCTTTATGGACGGCTCATCAGGATACAATCATGTCACGACCCAAAGCTCGGCCCGTTACCGGCACTTAACCACGTGACGTCTACAGGCGTAACGCCACGCTTCCCAGTGTACGGCGAAGTGGACGCGACAAGGTCCGCTACGTATGTACTCAGAAGTACATACGCTAAGCGTAGCTAAGCAATATAAAGTAAATCACAAGAGACGAATGATATAGAAAAAGAACAGCAACTTTTATTAATAACATTCTTTGTACAATACATGAAAAGGAAATACAACTGAAATGAAAAGCGATGCCTAAACAGTGGCATAATAGGAAATACAGAAAAGAACAAGGTACAATATCTAGAGCTCGGGATCTTCGTGGAACTGCTCCAAATCTTCACCGGTGGGCTCGATCTCAGCTCGGTCCAACGCACCTGACGACATTCAAAGAAGAAAGAAATAGAATGTCGTCAGCGAACAGGTCGCTCGGTAAGTCCCAAAGATAAGGGAGAAATAGACAGAGAGTAAAAGAGAGAGAGAGAGTAGTTTTTTTTTTAATGTTGTATTGTATTGTCATATTATAGTAGTATGGTGTTAACGCTGTTGTTGTAGCTTGGTACAGAAGGATGCCATTGTATACGATAGGGGTCTCAGTATGCTAGAGACCAGGGCAAATGGAAGTACAAGGCTCCATTATACAACCCGGAACAACGGCAATTGGATTCAGGTTAGGTGTCTTAATCTTACCATCTCGTGCCACCTTTAACACCTTCCGTACCAATCTACCCCTTAAACCCCGCGATGTCTTGTTTGTATTGTTATCTTGTAAAATTGTATTGATTGCATGATTGACTGACCGACTGACCGAAACCATGATATCAGGAAACGGTTATAACCGTGGAGTCATGTAAATGGAATACTGGGAAACATGTAAAAGGAATATCCATGGTTCGGTTCAGTCAAGTTATATAGATTGTGAACTGGATTCTGGGATTCATGTATTCATCTTGAGTTGAAATATAAAGAATATAGATTGACTTGATTCATATTCAGATCAGAAATAGTCAGACTCTAACCCGAGTCAGACTAAAAGAAAGATAATTTGAAGTTCTATATTTATTAGAGGCCTTATTGTAATTTATAAAACTTGAGCGGGTTTTATGTAAAAAGTACTATTGTATAGTTTTCAAAATACACCTTAAGTATTTATTATTCGTCTTTATAGTTATAATGAGTATGAATTTTATTTGTGTTATTCTAGTGAATATATCCTAATGAAAGTATTAATTGATTTATTTGAAATTTCATAGTATTTTAATGTAACTTTTAATCTTGTAATTTTTAGGAAAAGTGGAAACTTTATATTATAATAAAATAGGTGTCTAAATGCTAATTAAATATATTTTAATACAACAATAATTTTTAAATAAATATTTTATTTTTCCAAAATCACATTTTTCTTAATTGTCGTATTTTAACCCTTCGAGACCGAATGCTCCTTGCGGAGGTCTGAATCTCGCACTACTAGCCCGCGGGTGCACGATGAACCGTACTATCCCTAACGGGTTCCCCAAAAGCGGGTTGTAGTGGCACTTTGCTTAGGTTTAACAAATACTATTCATTTAGGAAAACGGTTTTATAAATAAAAGGTATTTATTTGTAAAAGAGTATAAATTTCCGTATTTTAGTTTCTAAGGTTTCCTAAGCCAACTAACCTATTTTTAAGGTCTAAACGACAAGTCATTAGAAGCCTCAAATCGCCTCTTCACAGTCAATTGCGGCCAGGTAAGTGCCAGGTAAGTGGGAAGGAACCACATTCGTGGGCCTAATTAAAAACCACTAGCCTTAGACACACTTGCCTAGACATCACAAGACAATTTAGATAAACGATCGATGTCCATGACATATCGTGCTTTCATTTTATTTAGAATTTTAATCAATTTAAAGTTTTCAAGAAAAGGTTATAAAGAATGTGGTATTTTAGTGAAAAGTCCTGTAATTTCGTATTCTATGTTTTGACATATATCAATTAGGGTTATATTTTTGTGTGTGTAGAGGTAGGTCATTACCTCGTGGCTTATTTTAAGGTTTAATGAAGTTTTAGAGGTTAAATATGACATATTAAACTTGAAGGTATTAAAGCGCAAGAATATGGTATTTGAAAACGTTATTATTTTATGTGTGAAATTTCATTCAAATTGATTTCTATAAGTTTAGTGATCAAGATAAACATATTTAGGAGTGAGGGATTTATTTAGAACAATAAAAATAAACGTTATGGTATTTTTATGAAAAGAATACGGTTTTGCAAAGAAGCTATCATTTCATGTGAAAAAGTTTGATTAAATTGGTTTATAGGTGATTAATAGTCAACATGAATATGGGTAGGTGTTATGTATTAGGTGACAAGTGGAAATTTATAGAAAAACCGAATCGGAAATCGGTTTGTCCGATTTCCGTCGGGTTCCAAAAAGTCGTATTTTTACATTAAGGAAAAGAGAGATAGAAGAGATGGGACTTACGGGTTTGGACAAGCTAAGGGGGCTAAAGAAGGTGGTGATTGTCGATGCGTCGAAAACGTCGCGAAGGTTCTGATCCGATCGCCGAAATCCGTCGTCGGTTTCGGCAACGCTTCACTTCTCGCTCTTTGCACCGAGTTCTCGAGAATTTGGGAGAGTGGACTTAGAGTGGTGAGGTGAAATGGTAGAGGGTAGGGGTCTTTATATAGGGCTAGGCTAGGGTTAGGGTTTTAATTAAAAAAATATATAAAAATCATTAAAGCTAGTAGTAAAAGGGATTTATTGGCCAAATTAAAACCGATCCAGGTATAATAAGTGTGCAAGAGGGTTGACCAAGTCAAGAGCCAACTTTTCTCAGTTGGTGACTCGGCCGTCCGGCCAAGTCCGGCCGGATCGGTCGGACCGAGTCGGCCGATTCGCCGGCCGGCGGCGCCGAGTCGGGCCGAGTCAGGCTTCCAGTGGCCGGGGATTTTCTGGGGGTACAATTTGGTATATTTAATTTTTGTTGTCCAGTACATATTTTGGGAGTTATGGCATTTTTACCGTTGACTTCCAAAAAAAATTAAAACAAAATAAATACAAAAATAATGTGGGGCATGGAATTTGAACTCCGGTGGCTTGGTTCAGCGGTGCAAGGTATTACCAATGAGCTACAAGCTCTTTCTTGTAATTATTGTGTTATTTAATTACTTAAAATGATAGCAGCAAGAGTAAATACTCCAAGTATACATTAAATTTTAAAGTGATTTCTTGTACACTAAAAATGGAGTTATTTCATTCTTGTAGCTTGTAATAAAAAACAAAAATAATTACCTAAATCTTGTGCTCAGGCTAAAATACCCCTTTGTGGATTTTAAAAATATTTTGAAAAAAAATTTGTATAGGAAAAAGTGTATAAGAAAATTAGGGATGTTACATTCTACCCTCCTTATAAAAATTTCGTCCTCGAAATTTGTAAATGGAAAGTGTAACAGTGCAAAAAAGTTTGGTGAATAAAAGTGATACAATGGTGAAAGAAAAGGCTTACCGGTGTTAGCTTGACATACAGTCTCGGCTTCTACGGCTTCTATTGTGAAGGTCTGTCGCCGTGGTATATTCCTTCTAGCTGGAGGCACATTCCGCCTTTGAGGCCTATTTCTCTGCCCTCTAGGCATGTCCCACATTGCCTGTTGGAATTGGCGAGTAGGCTGTGCAGGTGATGGAGCAGGTAGTGCAGGACGAGTTGCAGGGGCCTGGATGGTTGGCCGCTGCGGTTGGTTGGTGTATGTGTGAGATGAGTTGCTGTTGTAAGGACAGTTCCCAATTCCGTGGTTGGATGCGCCACAAATTAGATACAGGCCTTTTGCGCGCTTACAGTCCTTCCACAAATGTCCCTTTCTATGGCAGTAATGGAAAATTTCTTCAGTCCTCCTGGGTTCAAACAATGGCCTGGAAGAGGCTCCACCTGTCATCTGGTTGGCAGGGCGCTTGACTCCTGCAGACTGAGGTCTTCCCCTCTCTTTTATTACTGTCTCATAACTGCGGGCAGCTTCTAGGGCTTCCTCATGAGTCAAAAACTTTCCTGTGGCTAGAGCAGCCTTAATCTCTGTGTCCAAACCTTGCTGAAAGCGACGGGATCTGATCTCGTCCGTCGGTATCAGGTGTGCCGCGAATCTGTTTAAAGATTGTGTTAGCTGTGTAATATGTGATAATTAAAATGGAACTATTGCGACATATCTTACCGGCTCAACATGGTGAACTCAGCATCGTATTCATCTACCGATTTGTCCCAAATTGATCCTTGCTGTAGATGAATAAACTGCTGCTCCATTGCAAACCTGGCAGTCACAGGGAAATATTTCGCGTCGAACTTCTCGCGAAATGTCTTCCATTCAATCGGCTGTGCTAGACGGCTTTCTTTCGCCTTCCACCAATTGCGAGCATTATCCGTAAGCTGTAGTTTCACTACACGGACCCAAGCGTGGTCTGGCACTTGAGCTGCTGCCAGATCATCTTCGATGCCTTGTGCCCATTCTTCCACTTCAAGAGGGCTTCCTTTACCAGAGAACTGCTTTGGGTGCAAAGCCCTGAATTGCTTTACTCCCGGTGCATCGGTCTCAGGACGGTTCAAAAGTTGTTGCCGTCCCTCGAAAAGACTGCGGATCGCCTCAAATAGCATCGTTTGCTCAGTGGGTGGTGCCGGAACAACTGGTGTGAGAGGTAGTGCTGGAGGGGTGTTGTTAACATTGGTGTTGGTGTTGTTTGGGGAATCCATGACCTTGAAGAAAAATTTGGATTAGGACAGATTCAAATACATGAAATGATAAGATTCAAGAAATAGAGATCTGCAAGATTCAAAGAACATGAATTGTAAAGAATGTTTTAGTTGCTGGTTCTTGTGTTATATTGCTTAGGTTGTTCACGCAGACCAGAACTGCATGACAGGGATTCATACAGCTCTGACCTGCATGGGCCACCAACAAAACCTGTCACACCCCGCTTCCCAGTGTACGGCGAAGTGGACGCGACAAGGTCCGCTACGTATGTACTCAGAAGTACATACGCTAAGCGTAGCTAAGCAATATAAAGTAAATCACAAGAGACGAATGATATAGAAAAAGAACAGCAACTTTTATTAATAACATTCTTTGTACAATACATGAAAAGGAAATACAACTGAAATGAAAAGCGATGCCTAAACAGTGGCATAACAGGAAATACAGAAAAGAACAAGGTACAATATCTAGAGTTCGGGATCTTCGTGGAACTGCTCCAAATCTTCACCGGTGGGCTCGATCTCAGCTCGGTCCAACGCACCTGACGACATTCAAAGAAAAAAGAAATAGAATGTCGTCAGCGAACAGGTCGCTCGGTAAGTCCCAAAGATAAGGGAGAAATAGACAGAGAGTAAAAGAGAGATAGAGAGTAGTTTTTTTTAATGTTGTATTGTATTGTCATATTATAGTAGTATGGTGTTAACGCTGTTGTTGTAGCTTGGTACAGAAGGATGCCAGTGTATACGAGAGAGGTCTCAGTATGCTAGAGACCAGGGCAAATGGCCGTTATACAACCCGGAACAACGGCAATTGGATTCAGGTTATGTATCTTAATCTTACCATCTCGTGCCACCTTTAACACCTTCCGTACCAATCTACCCCTTAAACCCCGCGATGTCTTGTTTGTATTGTTATCTTGTAAAATTGTATTGATTGCATGATTGACTGACCGACTGACCGAAACCATGATATCAGGAAACGGTTATAACCATGGAGTCATGTAAATGGAATACTGGGAAACATGTAAAAGGAATATCCATGGTTCGATTCAGTCAAGTTATATAGATTGTGAACTGGATTCTGGGATTCATGTATTCATCTTGAGTTGAAATATAAAGAATATAGATTGACTTGATTCATATTCATATCAGAAATAGTCAGACTCTAACCCGAGTCAGACTAAAAGAAAGATAATTTGAAGTTCTATATTTATTAGGGGCCTTATTGTAATTTATAAAACTTGAGGGGGTTTTATGTAAAAAGTACTATCGTATAGTTTTCAAAATACACCTCAAGTATTTATTATTCGTCTTTATAGTTATAATGAGTATGAATTTTATTTGTATTATTCTAGTGAATATATCCTAATGAAAGTATTAATTGATTTATTTGAAATTTCATAGTATTTTAATGTAACTTTTAATCTTGTAATTTTTAGGAAAAGTGAAAATTTTATATTATAATAAAATAGGTGTCTAAATGATAATTAAATATATTTTAATACAACAATAATTTTTAAATAAATATTTTATTTTTCCAAAATCACATTTTTCTTAATTGTCGTATTTTAACCCTTCGAGACTGAATGCTCCTTGCGGAGGTCTGAATCTCGCACTACTAGCCCGCGGGTGCACGATGAACCGTACTATGCCTAACGGGTTCCCCAAAAGTGGGTTGTAGTGGCACTTTGCTTAGGTTTAACAAATACTATTCATTTAGGAAAACGGTTTTATAAATAAAAGGTATTTATTTGTAAAAGAGTATAAATTTCCGTATTTTAGTTTCTAAGGTTTCCTAAGCCAACTAAGCTATTTCTAAGGTCTAAACGACAAGTCATTAGAAGTCTCAAATCGCCTCTTCACCGTCAATTGCGGCCAGGTAAGTGCCAGGTAAGTGGGAAGGAACCACAGTCGTGGGCCTAATTAAAAACTACTAGCCTTAGACACACTTGCCTAGACACCACAAGACAGTTTAGATAAACGATCGATGTCCATGACATATCGTGCTTTCATTTTATTTAGAATTTTAATCAATTTAAAGTTTTCATGAAAAGGTTATAAAGAATGTGGTATTTTAGTGAAAAGTCCTGTAATTTCGTATTCTATGTTTTGACATATATCAATTAGGGTTATATTTGTGTGTGTGTAGAGGTAGGTCATTACCTCGTGGCTTATTTTAAGGTTTAATGAAGTTTTAGAGGTTAAATATGACATATTAAACTTGAAGGTATTAAAGCGCAAGAATACGGTATTTGAAAACGTTATCATTTTATGTGTGAAATTTAATTCAAATTGATTTCTACAAGTTTAGTGATCAAGATAAACATATTTAGGAGTGAGGGATTTATTTAGAACAAAAAAAATAAACGTTATGGTATTTTTATGAAAAGAATACGGTTTTGCAAAGAAGCTATAATTTCATGTGAAAAAGTTTGATTAAATTAGTTTATAGGTGATTAATAGTCAACTTGAATATGGGTAGGTGTTATGTATTAGGTGACAAGTGGAAATTTATAGAAAAACCGAATCAGAAATCGGTTTGTCCGATTTCCGTCGGGTTCCAAAAAGTTGTATTTTTACATTAAGGAAAAGAGAGATAGAAGAGATGGAACTTACGGGTTTGGACAAGCTAAGGGGGCTAAAGAAGGTGGTGATTGTCGATGCGTCGAAAACGTCGTAAAGGTTCTGATCCGATCGCCGGAATCCGTCGTCGGTTTCGGCAGCGCTTCGCTTCTCGCTCTTTGCACCGAGTTCTCAAGAATTTGGGAGAGTGGACTTAGAGTGGTGAGGTGAAATGGTAGAGGGTAGGGGTCTTTATATAGGGCTAGGCTAAGGTTAGGGTTTTAATTAAAAAATATATAAAAATCATTAAAAATCATTAAACCTATGAGTAAAAGGGATTTATTGGCCAAATTAAAACCGATCCAGGTATAATAAGTGTGCAAGAGGGTTGGCCAAGTCAAGAGCCAACTTTTCTCAGTTGGTGACTCGGCCGTCCGGCCAAGTCCGGCCGGATCGGCCGGACCGAGTCGGCCGATTCGCCGGCTGGCGGCGCCGAGTCGGGCTTCCAGTGGCCGGGGATTTTCTGGGGGTACAATTTGGTATATTTACTTTTTGTTGTCCAGTACATATTTTGGGAGTTATGGCCTTTTTACCGTTGACTTCCAAAAAAAATTAAAACAAAATAAATACAAAAATAATATGGGGCATGGGATTTGAACTCCGGTGGCTTGGTTCAGCGGTGCAAGGTATTACCAATGATCTACAAGCTTTTTCTTGTAATTATTATGTTATTTAATTACTTAAAATGATAGCAGCAAGAGTAAATACTCCAAGTATACATTAAATTTTAAAGTGATTTCTTGTACACTAAAAATGGAGTTATTTCATTCTTGTAGCTTGTAATTAAAAACAAAAATAATTACCTAAATCTTGTGCTCGGGCTAAAATACCCCTTTGTGGATTTTAAAAATATTTTGAAAAAAAATTTTTATAGGAAAAAGTGTATAAGAAAATTAGGGTTGTTACACTAAATCCTGCAAAAACGCGATATCAAGACTATACGAAAAGCTAGTGTCGCAAGCTAACGCGTGTGCAAACGTGACACCAAAACGTGTGTGCAAGCGCCTGGAACCATCCTGACACGCTGTGATACACAGAAACCACCAGACCCAAACTCAAAACGTGCGTGTCGTGCAAGTCAAAAAGTGTTGAAAACAAGGTTTTTGATTCCAGATTTTGACTGGAGTGGAAATAGGAAAAGTTGCATATACCAAACACCTTAAATATGTAGCAGCCCAAACCCCGACACCCAACTCACCCCTCTTGCCGCAATTTGCGGCCAGAAAGAATTTTTCTGCGGCCTGGGGTGAGAATTTGGGTCTCGTGCTATGTGTGTGTTTCTATCCCAATAAATAAGTCGCAGTAATTGCAACTTTTCCCTGAAGCATCCGGTGCAAAAGCAAATCACAAAACCACCCAAAATCTTAACTAAACTGCTTAATTAACAGTAATTTAGTACAATAAGGTATTTTAGTATAAACTGAAACAAAGACATGAGTTAATCGACACTAATAGCACTTAATTAAGTTAAACAAGCCCTAAAAACCCTAACTTACCATAATCATCACATAAACCATAAATTTAGCATTAAAACTCACAAAAACACTACTTTAGTTAATTAAACTACTAGTTTAGCAAGAAAGTGATTAAGGTGATCTTAATACCTCAAGTTGGTCTTGGGGGGGTTCTAAACTTGCTGGCCTTGCCTCTAATAGCAAGGACTTGCCATCAAAACCAACAAAGGAGGTGTTTTGCAACGGTTTAAAGAAGAAAAGATGGATTTTTGTGTGGGGGTTGAGGCTTGGAATGAAAGAAGAAGAAGAAGAAGCTGTTGCTGCTGCTGTGTTGTTGCTGCTGGAGTTGAGAGGAGAGAGAGTGCCCCCAAGTCAAAGCCTCCCATGCTCATTTAATGCACTATACTCTATCCTATTCTTTTCTTTATCTTATTTTCTTTTAGTTTTAATGTTATGGTTTTATTTTAAAAGGAATGAAATGATAATTTAGAATGAAGAGGGAAAACAAAAATGTGTTAAGTTGTGCAAGTATGTAACACTAAATTGCTTAGGAAAAATGTTTAAGAAATATTTAAACTAATTAATAATTAATAAAATACATTTATATATAAAATCACATATTTTCACAAATAAAATTGATTTGTTCCAGTTTATGTGGAAATTTAATAGTTATGAGATTTTATGAAAACCACGCATTATCGCTAATTAACACGAAATTAATCTAAACGAATTTCAAAGTGTTACAAATCAGATAAAGATGCATCCCGAAGACCAGAAGCATATGGCTTTCCGGACTCCTCTGGGCATATTCTGCTACAAAGTGATGCCTTTCGGTCTGAAGAACGCCGACGCCACCTATCAGAGGGCCATGACAAAGATTTTCGACGACCTCATATATGAAATCGTCGAATGATATATCGACGACCTCGTGGTTAAAAGCAAATCGTACGAGGAACATTGGGAGCATCTGAAAATCGTGTTTCAGTGCCTTCGGAAATACAACCTGAAGATGAACCCTCTCAAATGCGCATTCAGAGTCTCCTCGGGTAAATTCCTAGGATACGTCGTACGACACCGGGGCATCGAAATAGACCCGTCAAAGATCAAGGCGATCATGGAGATGCCTCCGCCAAGAACTCTCAAGCAATTATGGTCTCTTCAAGGAAAGCTCGCATATATCCGTCGATTCATAGCTAACCTCTCCGGCAAATGTCGTCCCTACAGTCACCTGATGAAGAAATGGACCCCGTTCATCTGGGATCGTAAATGATAGAGAGCACTAGACGAAATCAAGCAATACCTGCAAAATCCGCCAGTACTGACCGCTTCGGTCAAAGGAAAGCCCCCCATCCTATACACAACAGCCCTTGAAGGTTCTTTAGGAGCACTATGGGCACAGGAGAACGACTAAGGAAAAGAGAGAGAGAGTCCTCTACTATTTGAGTCGAGTTCTCCTGGGGGCATAAAACAACTGCTCCCTTATCGAAAAACATTTCCTGGCGCTAATCTTCGCGATAATGAAGCTTCGGCACTATGCATTGGCGCATGAGGTCCACCTCATATCAAAAGTGGATTGTTCCCGCCAAAAATTTCTGCGCAAAGAGTCCAAGGTATCAAATGGCAGCGATATGCTTAAGGAAATGCGAACCAGTATCTTCCGGGCTGTTTTTTGACAAACTCCCGAATGAGAAACATATAAATTCTGATAGTATTGGAAGCATCTCGAAAAACCCTTCGATTTAATATATTATGGGCCCCATAATTCATCCGGGAGCAAAAGTTATGAGATATCACGTGTCCACACGTGATGGACCTTTAAGAACCCGCTGGAGGAGCTAAAAGATATAATAAAAACTCGGAAAAGACCCCAATGGGGCATCACGTGCTCACACATGACCATGGGTCACGTGCAGACACGTGATGGGCTTTTAAAGCCTGTAAAATAATGAATGGAATTTAATTCTAAAAGTCAGAAAATACCTCAACGAGGTATCACGTGCTCACACGTGACCAATGGTCACGTGTTGACACGTGATGGTTAAAACAACAACATAAACAAGCGGCTGTTAAAGGAACCAATTTGGGGGTCACGTGCTCACACGTGACCAAAGGTCACGTGCCAGCACGTGACAGGCTTTGAAAGCCTTACAGTTTAATAGAATTAAAATTCTAAATTTCTCTAAAATCTTTCGAAATAGAATTAAAATTCTAAAAGCTTCTAAATCTTTCCAAATGGAAAAGAATTATGGGGACCGTTGGATTAAAGATCCAAGGGTGATTAAAAATCACCAATTTATGGAAAAATCTTGGACAAGAAAAGATTTCCCCTAAATCTCACCGAAAATAACAAACAGAATATCTTTAGATTTAAAATCCAACGGTGAATAAAATTCACTGAATGATCTAAAGGATCATATTAATGATGAAAACAAATCAAATCTTTCAATGAGAGATTTGCTAAACAAATTGATTCTTTTCCTTCTCCTATAAATAGGAGCCAAGAAGAGAAGAGAAGTGATCTACTTTTTTGGAGAGAAAAACAGAGAGAGGAGAATTTAATTCTCTGCAAAAGAAAAACCCTAGGTAAGAAAAAATAGGCTTCAAAAGAGAATTTAATTCTCAAAAGAGTTTAACTCTTACATAAAGAAAAGAACTTAGTTCTTTCTCTGGTTGAGAATCTGCAAAGTGCACATCTCCCCATGAACTGAGAATTTAATTCTCATTTGGTTGAGATCCTGCCATGCAGATCTAAAACACAGAGGAGGAATTGAGTTTTGAGAATTAAATTCTCCCAAACTTTCAGGAATTTAATTCCTCCTAAAACAAAACTAGGGTTTAACCCTAATCAAGAATTTAATTGTTTTACAGATCTGGGAATTTAATTCCTTTAAAAAGAAATCAGGGTTTCATCCTAAATAAGAATTTAATTCTTTCACGATAGGAATTTAATTCCTCCAAAATCATAATTAGGGTTTAACCCTACAAAGAATTCAATTCTTAAAAGATCTCTGTTGATGAAAAGAACTAGGGTCACGTGCCCCCACATGACCCTTGAAAAGATCCCCCGCAAAGAACTTGAAGCATCACCTCACGTGCTCCCACGTGACCCCCAAAACGCAGAAAGAAAAAGCAAAGGAAATGAAAGCTTTGGGCGCTCTCACGTGTTATCACGTGACCCCTCAGCAAATGCTTTAACAATTGGCGCACAGATCCCCATCACGTGATGCTCAAAAATAAAAATAAAAGTGCTTAACACTTATTCGCAGATTTGAGGATAAACCAAAAGGAGATCTGGTTCCACATTTAGGGCGCCCTCACGTGTCCCCACGTGACCCCTAACGAATCCCTTTAATATCGAATGAATGGATGCCTATCACGTGCCCACACGTGATGGCCAGGAAATTAAAAGTGATAAATACTTACCTGCAGAATAAAATAAGGGAAATCAGGGCGCTCTCACGTGTCCGCACGTGACCCCTCCCTCCTTAGTGTTTAACACTAATTGGAAAACTCTATCTGCAGTGTTTAACACTGATTTTCTTAGTGTTTAACACTAATTTGGAAAACTCTATTTGCAGTGTTTAACACTGATTTTCTTAGTGATTAACATTAATGTGAAAACTCTGTTCCCGGTGTTTAACACTGATTTGCTTTAGTGTTTAACACTAATTTGAAATCTATGCTACCAGTGTTTAACACTGATTTGCTTTAGTGTTTAACACTTATTTGAAAGCCTCGTTGCTAGTGTTTAACACTGATTATCTTTTAGTGTTAAACACTAACTTGCTAATCTTAATTCCAGTGTTCAACACTGTTGGTCTTTAGTGTTTAACACTAGCTTTAGCCCAATTGGCTAAGTTTCTAGAGGCAAAGCCTCTCCTTCAATAAGCCAACAAAGGGCCAATATTTCAAACATAATTGGACTTAGCCCAAACTGGCCATAAGTACTCAAACCATCTTGAACTGAGTACATCTGCTCTTTCAACCAACTCATTGGTTCAAGGGTACATCTTTGAACTCCTATGATATTTGTCGTTGTAATCCTTCAACGTCTTCAGAGAGGTGACGGGTCCCGACAACCACACATCAACATGGACTGTGGGGTCCTTAAACCCATGAACTTATGCGTCCTTAAACTACAAATGGACCACCATGTCCCTAAACTGGCGATGGACCACCACGTCCCTAAACTGGAACTTGGACCACCATGTCCCTAAACTGGCGATGGACCACCACGTCCCTAAACTGGAACTTGGACCACCTGGCAATGGACCCCCATGTCCCTAAACTGGCAATGGACCGCTATGTCCCTAAACTGGAACAATAGAGCCCCCAAATGCTCTTTTGTTGGATCTAAATGATCCCGTTTAAGTTGATCTTAGCCTCAAATATGGCTAACGTGTCCTTAAACCTCCAAATAGACTTTATTCCCAAATTGGACTCTAGATCCCCCAATCAACTCTGGCTCAAGGGTACATCTCTGAACTCCTCTGACATCTGTCGTTGTAATTCTTCAACGTCGCCAGAGAGGTGATGGGTCCCGACGGCCATACATTCAACGGACCACTATGTCCCTAAACTGGAACAATAGAGCCCAAATGCTCTTTTGTCGGATCTAAACGATCCGGTTAAGTCGATCTTAGTCTCAAATTGGACTAACGTATCCTTAACAAACGTTTAAGTTGATCTTAGCCTCAAATATGGCTAACGTATCCTTAAACCTAAACCCCAAACCCAAATCTAAGAAAATACGGATTTGGACTAGTCCACGCCCTACGGGCGACGACATAAATTAGTCTCCGTATACAATCTACGGGCAACCACAAATAAAACAAACACACACGACACGAAGTGACCATCTGGAGAAGGAGAAAGTTGTTACCGTAATGCGGTAGCGTAATTAACTGCAGGGGCTTACGCCTGCAGGGAAGAGCGTCCCCACAATCAAAAACCCCTCAAGCGAGGGGGAATCTGACGAAGTCTGCTACATCGGACGCATCCGTTTAAACCTTCGATACATGGTGTCATAAATCAACTTGGCATCTTCGGATAGGTGGACGGATAGCACCTATTAGCATCTGCCCCGAATCACATGCGAGACGTCCCGCGTCTTGGCCGCCGTTCGGAGGGGAACAGATTCTGGCACGCCCGGTGGGACCTCTTCCTCTTTCCACTCCACACTTCGTGTGTCGTGTTCGCGAACGAATCGCGGTTTGCTATGGTTGCCTGTGGATTCGAGGTACTAAGATTTGGTGTCTTTCTCCGTGCAGAAAACAGAAGATCAATGGCTTCAAACAGCACTACCTGCAACTGCAACTCTCGCTCCGTCCCTGCTGGAGGAGTGACTTATGGGCCCCAAGCGGCCTCCCTTTTCAAAATGCCAGTGGAGCAAGTAATTCAAGCCACCACTGGACTATTCTTCGGGACCATGCTCCCACCGATGAGCTTCAATGCCCTAATGACATCGCAAGAAGCTCCAAAGAAGCCGGTCTTTGATCGAATTACCACTGCCGTGACCCCCCTCAACAGGTCGCCCAGTTTCAATACCTCAGTTTTCAACAGACTGGGCCAGAACGTCCGCAAACCTGTGATACCCGAAGCTGCCATCCCAAAGCGGATAGCCATCCCGACGCAAACGGACGAAATCATTGGAAAGGTTCCTTCTTCCGAGAAGTCAGTTTTTACGAGGCTGGCCATTCCGGTTACTGCTCCAGGTGAGGTCCTCAAAGCTGCTTCCCCTACCCAGAGCAGGGGGCATGAAGAAGCTTACCCAACAACGGAGGTGACTCCATCCGCAAGACACGCTCGACGTCGCCACTGGCGTCGAGTAAGAAAGGCTAGGGGCAACTCCCCCTCTGGATTTACGCCACCAGCTCTGATGGTGGGGATCGATGCTGCTGTTCCAACCGGGAACAGCTTTGAATTGCTGAATACGGTGTGCAGAAACTCTCCTACTGCGATGTTGAAACGAACTCCTTCACTTATGGAGAATACTCCAAAGAAGAAGCTAGAACAGCCCCCTCAACGGCTGTCCTCTAAAATTTACAAAGTCTGGCGACAGGTCCAAGAGTCGGTGATTGATGAAAACTATCTCCGCCGACAGAAAAAGATGAAAGTGCGGCAGGAGAAGGATTACTCTGTCAAGCCACAAAAAACAAAAGCTACTTGGATGCCCACTACAACGGCTCCCTTAACTCCAATCACTCAAAAAAGGAGGCTGCAAAAAGCCCCTGTGTCTTTGGCAAATCGCAAAGACACCGAACACAAACGCCCCAAGTCTGGGGGCATGGTGGTGCACACCGTTTATATGGCTTGCGGAAAGGAGGAAAGCCGTGCTTCGACGGGTCACCGACCGCTCACCCGATCTGTGACGAAAGCCCAGGAACAGCAACAGAAGCTTCAGGAAATGATGACTGTGATGGCCGCACTAACCGGGCCAAAAGAAAGCCCGGAGGCATCATCAGAGCAGCGTCATGAACAAGAAACTGACGCTGACTACTTACGCAGAGTCCTCGAAAAGAAGGACAAAGAAGCCGCAGAACAAGCGGCTAACATAAAACAAATGGCGCTTCTTTTCCAAGATATGGTAGGTATGATGTTGCAGCCGGACCCCCCAGCTGATGACCCTCCAATCATTGTTGAAAACGATAGAAGAGAGACATCTAATCCTCCTCCGTCTCTTTCAGCAGCCAAGGAAGAAACCCTTTCCAAGGCCGCACTGGATGACTATATAGCTCAGCAAATACGGGCTCATCAGACGAATGAAGCGGCTGCGCAAATTGTTAGAACCGGACGACCCTACCCAAGCTGGTATGACCAAATCAGTTACCCGCCGGGATAAACGATCCCTAAGTTCCACATATATAAAGGGCCAGAGAATCCACATCAGCATGTCGCCCAGTTCAGGGCCTTATGCGGCAATACTGGAGGCGACGACAAACTGTTGCTTCGCCAATTCGTCGGCAGCTTAACAGAAACGACCTTTGAATGGTATTCGGAGCTACCTAATGACTCTGTCAAAACATTTGCGGAGATGGAGCTACTGTTTACACAAAGATTTGCAAGCGCCAGCGAACGCACCCCGATAACAGCACTGATCAACGCCAGGATAAGGCCAGGCGAAACGTGGGTTCAATACGCAACACGATGGCGGAACCTATGGTCGAGATGCGAACAACGCATAGAAGAAGCTCTTGCCGTGGGCATGTTCGTCGGTACTCTTGACCCTCAAGCAACTATCTCCCAATTCATGATGTTCTTCAAGCCGACCACGTTCCAGGCCTTGATTGACAAGTTGGCCCAAATGGATCAGATGGATCATATATCATCTCCTTCAACGACGGACCCTCGGAATGAAAAAGGGAAAGGGAAAGCAACTTTCGTCGCTAAGACTCGACAACAGTCGAGCAACTTAAAGCCGGTTGTCCGTCAAAACAATATGCGTCCACGTCCATCCCTCGAGGAGAGACTGGGACGTCCTTACTCATTTCCTCAGGATAAAACGAGAAGACTGTTCGAGCTGGCAGTGCGCAACAGACTCATCAATCTGCCGAGTCCAAAACGTCCGTTGCAGCCAGGCGATGTCAACGATCCTAATTATTGCCCTTACCACCAAACGGTAAGTCACCCGATCGAGGATTGTTTCGTCTTTAAAGGATGGATCGAGGATCAGTATCTACAAGGCAAGTTTGCGCTGTCCGAGAAGTGGAAAATAAACCCACCGCAACCACACACTCCGAAAAAGAAGGACACACGAGGGGCAACTTGTTCTTTTGTTAAAAAAGCTCCGTGGGAGGTCGTGCTGTCAGCCAAAACCAAAAGGATGCTGAATGATCTCCAGACATGCCCGGCGATCGGGTGGAAGAACTCGCTAGAACCCCAGATCGTCGAAGGGATGCTGAAGCCGCGCCCAACTCCAAAGATCGATGGTGAAGGCCCCAGCACTCACACCCAGCCGTCAAAATCTTCAAAGAAAAACAAGAAGAAATCCAAGAAGCCCGTGAAGCCTGGCGACAAGCGCACGGATTTGCAGAAACAGATTGACGCGTTGCAAGAATATAATCAGAAGGCGCGGACCCCAGTCACACTCCAAGAATTTCTCAGCCACGTCCTTGAGGACGGAGATGATGACAATGGAGAAGACTCGTCGGATGAATCTGAAGATTATGTGGCAAGCTGCCATGTGATCTCTCACTCGTCAATAAATGACGAAGAAGCTTCTTACACAGAGAAGCTGGGGGCAGATCCTGAACCAGAACTTCTGTGGCCGTCAGACGAGATGATCGATGCCTTCCTGAACGAAGCCCGTCTTAAAAGCAAAACCGATCGGGAGCATGAGATGGCCATATTTGAAAAGGCCAAACGCCGGCGACTGGACAAAAGGGTCGAAACACTCCCACCAGATCAAAGTACATCCGCCGCAAATGAAAGCAGGATCAAGACAAGGAAACGATTCGCCAAAGCCATATCAACGGGGATGAGGCTGCCCTCTTTCAGAGAAAATTCTCCTGGTGGTATACATTTTGATGAAACGGACGTACACCTTAACTTCTGTTTATATCATCAGAGGATCGCACATCCTACTGAAGACTGCAACTCCTTTAAGTGTTGGTGGCAAGGATATGTCGCTCACAGGAAACACTTCAACAGGACAAAGCGTGAAGCTCATAGACAGCGAAAAAATACAAGAAATGAGCATAAAAGAGTTGCTGGCAATTGTCATAGGGACGAGCCCGGGGGATCACGAGTTCTCACCTTTAGAAGCGATTATGACGAAGAAGCCGGCCTCAACCCTCTCTTCAAGGAATTCATTTCTAAAACAAAAGAATTGGAGAGTTGCGAGAACGTTCAGCCGTACAATCTCACGCTACCCGGAAAGAATCTCGGACCCGCAAACGACGGAGCAAACGAAATGAGAAAGGAAAAGGAAAAAACGGCATTTGTTGCCAACACTCAACAACAGCCGAGTAACCCGAGATCGTTTTGTCTTCAAAACAACAAGCCGCGATACCTCAATGAGAAGTTGAAACGTCCTTACTCGTTTCCCAAAGATAAAACAAAGAAATTGTTCGAGCTAGCAGTGCGCAGCGGACTCATCACTCTGCCAGATCCAAAACGTCCATTGCAACCAGGTGACGTTAACAATCCTAACTATTGTCCCTACCACAGAGTAATGGGTCACCCACTCGAAAATTGCTACGTCTTCAAAAACTGGGTTGAAGATCAATACCAACAAGGCAAGTTCGCGCTGCCCGAAAAGTGGAAAGTAAACCCGCCAGAACCACATGCTCCGAGAAAGGTGGATATGCCGGGGGCATCATGCTCATTCATAGGGAAAGCCCTATAGACCGAAAAGTCGGTAAAGTAGAGATGCGTCTCAAATACGGCGACGGTGGACCGAAACGTCCTTAAACTAACGACGGACCGCAATGTCCTAAAACTTGCAAATGACCGAAACGTCGTTAAACTACTCCCAACCCGCAGCATCTTCAAGCTGACGTGGTAAAAAAAAACGGTACGTCCACAAGCAAAATGGGCACGGATGAAAACCCGAAAGGGCTCCGTGAGTAAAAACAGCAGGGCTACCGGCGAGTGTTCGTGAAAACCCGAAAGGGCGCGACCTCGTTTAAAAAAAAAGGAAAAAAAAAGAAGAATAAAAAAAAGAAGAATAAAAAAACGGTATGTCCACAAGAAAAATGGGCACGGATGAAAACCCGAAAGGGCTCCGTGAGTAAAAACAGCAGGGCTACCGACGAGTGTTTGTGAAAACCCGAAAGGGCGCAATCTCGTTAAAAGACACTTATAGGGTCCTCTCGACCTTGTAAGGAGAAACCACCCGCGTGAGATCCTTACGACTCATAAGGGAGCAACACACTTAGGGATCCTCACGATTCCTAAGGAGAAATTACACTTGCGAGATCCTCACGACTCGTAAGGAGAACTCTCTTATGGGACCCTCACGGCTCATAAGATTTGAAAGTCTTAAGTTACAGAAACCTGAACCAATTCTTAAGCAACCCCCACAACCTCCGATATGGCCCTACAAGCGGTTCAATATTGACCCCTGTATACAATCCACGGGCGCGAATAAACATTTCCCTAACCAAGTCCCATCCGTGACTAGGGATATGTCCATACGGTGAACAACCCTTGTAAGTCCTCTCGACTTATAAGGAGAAAACCCTTTTGTAAGATCCTTACGACTTACAGGGGAACATGCACTTAGGAATCCTTACGATTCCTAAGGAGAAAACACACCTACGAGATCCTCACGACCGGTAGGGAGAAATACCTTTATGAGACCCTTACGGCTCATGAAGTCAAAAGCCTTAGTCGACAGGATCCTAACCCTGTTTGCTAAGCCACCTTTGTTCAACATCGACAGAGGCAAATGATGATTCGCTCCTGGCAATATCCCAGTTGTAGCGATGCTGATGCCTAAATCGGTATCAAATTCCAAGTCCTTTCATAGCAAATGATGATTCGCTCCTGGCAATATTCCAGTCGCAGCGATGCTGATGCCAAGATTGGTATCAGATACCAAATCCCACACTCGCGATAAAAAGTCTGCGAGCCAAAAAAATGCATATGAAATAGCCGAAATGATGGGGCAACTTGCAACAAAATCAGCAAGTAAAAATGTATGCATACAAAAACAGCCGAAATGATTGGGCAACTCGCAATAAAAAGCAGGGAGTAAAAATAAAAAAATATAGCCGAAATGATTGGGCACCACGAAAAATAGCCGAAATGATAGGGCAATCGCGACCTTCGCGATATAAAAGCTGAAATGATAGAGCATTGCGGAAAAAGAAATAAAATAAAAATGAAATTTCTGCCCTACAGGTGATGCTACATCAATACCTGTATACAATCCAGGGGCGCAAACAAAGAAGGAGTCGCACTCCTCCTCCCTAGGTTTCATTAGAAGAAAAAGCCGAATCTCGACGGGCCACAAATAACCTAGAGATCATCTCAACACTCGTCTCATCACAGTGGACACATCATCAAGCAAAGCGGAACAGCAGCAACTCCCAGTTCCATGACTCGACGATGTACTCCCACAGAGAGTCAAATCCCAACTCCGTGAAATGCGGATATAATCAACAAAATTCCTGGTCACGTGGAACGCGGGTAACGTCACTCTTTGACCCCATGGAAAACGTCCAGAGCGGATCCTGGTCCTCGCAGAGCACGGCAGTGAACCCGTGTGAATCATCCAGAGCGGAGCCTAGTCCTCGCCTAACGCGGCAGTGAACCCGTGTGAAGCATCTAGTGCAAAATTCCTGGTCACGTGGAACGCGGATAACGTCACTCTTTGACACCGTGGAAAACGTCCAGAGTGGATCCTGGTCCTCGCAGAGCACGGCAGTGAACCCGTGTGAAACATCCAGAGCGGAGCCTAGTCCTCGCCTAACGCGGCAGTGAACCCGTGTGAAGCATCTAGTGCAAAATTCCTGGTCACGTGGAACGCGGATAACGTCACTCTTTGACCCCGTGGAAAACGTCCAGAGCGGATCCTGGTCCTCGCAGAGCACGGCAGTGAACCCGTGTGAAGCATCCAGAGCGGAGCCTAGTCCTCGCCTAACGCGGCAGTGAACCCGTGTGAGGCATCTGGAGCAAAATTCCTGATCACGTAGAACGCGGATAACGTCACTCTTCGACCCCGTGGGAAACGTCCAGAGCGGATCCTGGTCCTCATCCTGGTCCTCACACCAACATGGAGTGATCACCACCGCGACATTCGTCTCGATACAGCAGACGCGATACCAGCAAACGAAGCGAAGGCCAAATTCCTAGCTTCAGGGTCTTGACGGCAAGTCATATAAAGCCTGAAAGACAATCGGAGATCATCCTACACCGGCACGGAGTGGTCACCACCTCGACATTCGTCTTGATACAGCAGATGAAATGTCACCCCAGCGTTCTTCCCCCAGCAGGATTCGGAAGCGACAAAGCAAACGAAGCGAAGGCCAAATTCCTAGCTTCAACGTCTTGACGGTAAGTCATATAAAACCGGAAAGACAAACAGAGATCATCCCATATGGAGTGGTCACCACCACGACATTCGTCTCGATACAGCAGACGAAATGTCACTACAGCGTCCTTCCTCCAACAGGATCCGGACACACCAAAGAAAACGAAGCGAAGGCCAAATTCCTAGCTCCAGGGTCTTAACGGTAAGTCATATAAAACCGGAAAGACAATCAGAGATCATCTCATACCAACATGGAGTGATCACCACCTCGACGTTCGTCTTGACACAGCAGACGCAACATCACCGAAAGGAGTCACGGCAAAATCCCTGGTTCCAGACCTCGACGGTTCACCAGCAACCTAGAGACAACCGCGACATTCGTCTCGATACAGAGGACGCAATGCCAGCAAACGAAGCGAAGGCCAAATTCCTAGCTTCAACGTCTTAACGGCAAGTCATATAAAACCGGAAAGACAATCAGAGATCATCTCACACCAACATGGAGTGATCACCACCTCGACGTTCGTCTTGACACAGTAGACGCAACATCACTGAAAGGAGTCACGGCAAAATCCCTGGTTCCAGACCTCGACGGTTCACCAGCACCCTAGAGACAACCGCGACATTCGTCTCGATACAGAGGACGCAATGCCAGCAAAAAGAAGCAAAGGACAAATTCCTAGCTTCAGGGTCTTAACGGCAAGTCATATAAAGCCTGAAAGACTATCGGAGATCATCCCACACCAGCGCGGAGTGGTTATGACTCATCGGGGCTCTCCAAAATGAGCCTAACCTCAAGTAAAAAGCGGCATGGCAAATTCCTAGCGCTTGCTCTTCCGACGGTCAAACTGCCAAGGAGGATTGCTTGAAGACGTCTTGTCCAGCCCCCGAAGGGATCAGAGACACGGCAGTCGCAGGGCTACTCGAATAGCACAATTGCCTATTGTAACGTTTTGAAAATCATTTCGGTGAAATTTCGAAAAAACGGTAAAATAAGAGGGTTTTCTGTAAAAAGTCAAAATACAAATATCTTATTATAAAAATTAAATATACATATTCTAGCTATGTAATTGCTATTATTTGATGTTTATTGAGCCGCTGGTGAAATTTCAAATTTTCTAAAAAAATATTATTTTATTATTATTTTAAGCCGTCACTAATACATTTAATTAGGGAAAATTACAAATTGGAATGAGTTGAAACAAATTTTGTGCATCATAAAACATTAAATAAAAATTTATCATGTGGTTTTTGGAACGAAATCATTTGCCAAAACGGTTTAGAAATTATTGAAGAAAAAAGGCTTTTTTTTAGCGTAAATGGATGTTTGGGGTATTGTATTTATCATTTTTCATCACCCCACACCCGTGCCCACACCCACACACCCCCACTTACTCCTCCCCATGGCTGAATTCAGCACCCACCATATTTTTCCCCACTTGATTTTCAAGGAAAAAGAAATGAAAGAAAAGAAAAGAAAATGAGTGAAGTAGTTAGACTTTTGACTTTGTTTGACCTTGACCTTGTCCCCCCCCCCATTTTCCTCACCTCCCTCTCTCTCCCCCACCCACTTTTCTGGCCGAAAATTCCTTCTCCCCACAGCAGCCCCCCCTCCATTTTCCCCTCTCTTTTCCCTTCAAAACTTCATGAAAAATTGCATCAAAAATCCACCAAAAATCCCACAAAATCAAAATCAAAGTCCTACCCATTTTAGCTTAGCCCGTTTAGCATGGATCCTTGTGAAAAGAGAGCATTTTGGGAGGCCATGGAGTCTTGTGGACCTTCATATATTTTTGGGTATAATTCTAAAACTTTTTTTTGCTTAAATTGTTACTAATTTCTTAAGCTAATTTAATTAAGTGTTATTTGGATATGTGAGTTTAATTGCAAGTTTTGGAATTCAAGTTGTGAAATTGAATGCAAGTTAGGGTTTATAAAATTGGTGTATGGTTGTGTGTTATAATTAGGCTTTGTTGTCATGTTAATACAAGTTTAGTAGCTAGTGCTAATGGCTAGCTTAAAAATTTTGTTATTTTGCTAATTTGCTTACTAGGTTTTTGAAATTTGTTAAATTCTTGGGATTAAAAATGTGATTAGGTTTTTCTTGGCTTCATTAACTTTATTAAGTGTGGTTTAATGCTTTGGATCATGCAATTCTAAGCTAGATTGTAGTTTGTGCATTTTGCTTTGAAATTGTTAAAAAGGGTATTTTTGTAAACTAGAATATTAGGATTTTTGGAATTTAATGAGATTAAATTCCGGAAATTGTTTATACGACTTATTTAAGATATTTAATAAATATATTGGCCGCTACATTCATTTAAACATCGTGTTTTGTACAAAAACGGCGAATTGTGCTTGCTAGATTTTCGGAAAAATGACTTTTTCAGTGAAATTGGCGTTTTTGTGAGTTTTAACCTAGTTTATATTAAAATTAGTGTTCGTGAATGTGCAAATGAGTGTGATTGGATTTTCTCGATGGTTTGACGTTCGTACATCGACATCGAGGGTTGGTTTGACTATTCCTGCATGCGTGGGCGATAGGTTTGGACCTATGCGTGATACGCGTGCCGATTTGATTTTCGTATGCCGTTTCGATTTCGAATTTAGTTTTAATGCGATATGGTACGTTATGATATGTAGGTACCCCCATGTGGACTTCGAGACGACAAGCAAGCGCGTGGCGACGTCGGCACCGGCTAGCGAAGACCAGGTGAGTAGATTTATATTTACAGGGAGAAGTCGGGTGGATGGCGTATAGCACCCCCGCAGTCCGCGGTGGTGTATACGGATGCGTATACACACCAACAATTATTATATGTTTTTGGGATTAATAACGGTGCTTAGGATGGATATTAGTGTGTTGGTTTATTTTAGCATTGCGAACCCTAGGGTAGTGTTGCACTACACATACACACATACATACTTGCATACATTCCTATTGATATGTGCTCATGGGATTCATTATAGTTATGTGTTCACATGGGTATGGGACTATGTGTTCACATACGGATTGAGGATGATACTTGGGATTGAACTGAGTCGATGAGATTCGATTTGAGGCCGTGAGATCGGTGATATAGCAGGGTTCGTATCTTAGATACGACATGACGTTGTAGCGGGTCCTTGACGTAGTGTTTCACACACGTCCATGCTTACGTAGGCGGTATCAGTATGGTACTAGACGTAGATCAGTACCCCGATCATGATATTTGATAAAGAGGATACCAGGTGAATAGTATGATGAATGTGATATTGACCCGTACCCAGATTGGGATGCCGTACGACGGATTTACGTACGAGCTATATTGATGATTGATCCGCACTCTTGACTTGGGATGCCTGATTATAGATATGGTATCGGATATGATATTATTGAGGCGGGATCACCGACTATACATATACAGGTATGTATATGTATCGACTCAGATGATAGGCGGTTTCCTTACCTGTAGTTCAGCTTGTTAGTTCAGCCGTATAGTTTAGTGTAGTTGTTAGATTAGATTAGACTTCTTACCTATTTCAAAAACTAACGAATCGTGGGAATTTTTAAAGACAGCTCAAGGGAATCTACGGATATTTCAAAAACGACGTATCTTTTCATAAAAACACCGTAGCCCCTATTTTCAAAACCCCATGATTCGTGTTATTTCAAAAGGCACCATTCGTAGGACTTATATTAGATTATTGCAGATTAGTTATCGTTGTGTCTAGTATTCAGCTCCCGCACATTATTGTTGTTCGCTCTGCCTCGCATATTTATTTTGCTGCATATTCCATTATTGATATCATGCTGTTAGGACACCAGCACCATTACCGATGATGCGTATGTACCATGTACACCTACTTGCCGGCTCACACACATCTTCATCGGTAATTGCCATGTCACGTACACTTTAGAGAATATAATTGCTTGACTTAGATTGTTAGCCGGTAGTTTTGACATGATATTAGTGTACTTCCCTTATATGCCATATTAGACATTGTAGTTATTACCTACCACTTCATGCATACTGTTATTCAGTTGTTCATGCCTAGTTCATTATCATCGACATATGCACTTGTGATGATTTCTTGAGATTTATGATATTTCTGGATTTCGGGAAAAGCCGCAAAATTTACAACTTATGATCTTTTAAAATATAAAATGTTGCGGTTTTCTAGTGATGTAAAGTGTCTTCCACCATGAGTTTGCTGTGGTTTTGGAGATCCGTGTCGAGGAGTGGAGGGACCGTCATGGGTACATGGTGGGCCCGGTATGGTTCCCCGGGGCAAGATGAATGTGGTGTTGACGTTGAGCCCGGCAGGGGAGCACTACCTACCGGTGATATTACCCGACGCGTCGGATATCCGGAGTATACCGTCGTGGTCTTGAGATGGATGGTAGGGGCCGGTCCGGACTGACGGCGCCCTAGATATTGAGATTGAGACATTGATATTTCGAGACAGTGAGATTTATGTTTTGTGTCGATGCTAGACACTGTTGATACTGATTTCATTATGATACCTCAGTTTAAAAATACGAAGGAAATCTCACTAATTTATGAAAACAGTTTCTTCATTTACATGT
Source organism: Agapanthus africanus (assembly GCA_030015575.1). Lineage (NCBI taxonomy): Eukaryota > Viridiplantae > Streptophyta > Magnoliopsida > Asparagales > Amaryllidaceae > Agapanthus > Agapanthus africanus. The sequence continues at coordinate 20,525,158 of CM057338.1, read as the reverse complement.
ATTCTGTTTCATGCATTCATACCTCATTCATATGATATATTGCTACCTGAGGCACTGACACGGGCACATGAAATTTTACTCGGGTTAGATATTACCCTAGTCATTGTTATAGGCTGCCTGTTATACTTATATTTGAGGATATATTATGATCATTGACCTAGGTTGCGTTATTTATGCGATTTCTGTGCGTAGATGTTTTTCTATTCACGAGTTGGCAACTCACCCCCGTTGTGCCCCAGTTTCTTGCAGATTTGCCGTACAAGTTTCATTACGGCTTGCGGGCTCAGTTTCATTCGGGTGATTTGCTAGTAGGTGGGTTTACTTGTATCATACCCCCATTATATATCTTGTATATCATTATTCTGTTGTATCTAGAAGTTCCATCAACCAAACATGTATTTATTGAGATAGAGACCGGTGTTGTTTATTCTTTCGACCTTAGAGTCGCTCGTTATATTTCTGGTGGTTTTGAGTTTCCTTTCGAGTTTTGATCCTCGCCGTTGGCATTGTATATTATATTGCTTGTGTGGTTGTGACCGTCGATTGACGAAGAGCTAGCTCCCGCTTGGGGATGCCTTTTTCTTGATTTCGTATACTATTCATGTTGTATCCCGTTTGGGGGCCAGTATTTACAAAGGAGACTCTGCCGAAATTTTCAGGAAATTTTTGATGTTTTAAAAACCGCATAATTCGGCTTATGCTATTGAAACTACTTGTTTTAAATTGGTTTTCCTTCACTCTATTACTTTTCTTGGTTTGGATTTCTGGGTTTTCGGTTTACTTAGATTACGTACGCCTCGAGACGTTCGTAGTTTAAGTGCCGGTCATGTTCCGTACTTTCGGGTCGTGACAAAGTTGGTATCAGAGCGTTAGGTTTTACCTTCGGAGCGTAGGATGACCCTTGGTTGATGGAATAGGTGACTAAAGTAGAGTGACGTACCGTAGGTATGTTCCGCGGCATATTTACGATACGCTACTCCACGTAAGAAGCCTTAGGATGTACATTTCTTTGCTCAGTATTATATTCATTCCGATCTAGCCTCATCAGTACCAGTTATGGTTTTGCTGCCACGATTACGGGCAGGGAGAGCTACGGCGAGAGTTGCGGTCAGCACGAGCTCGTTACGAGCGAGGACTGACCAGGGCGTGATTCCGGCGACACACGATTGCAGAGATGTGTCTTTTTATTGTGTTTTCGCGCCACGAGGGTTGATGGATCGCTGTGTGAGATTACTCGGACGGGCAGATCAGCACCGGTGGATTCAGCCAATGATAAAAGGTCGCTAGTCATCGAGGATGAATGACTAGGAAAGGTGGTTCGTTCGCTTACCCCGATGCGAGGTCATCAGATAGATTGATTCCAGCTAGAGACGACTTCACGCGGAGACGTTGGGAGTCGACAGAGACGATCGAATGTCAGAAACCTAATTATCCAAGTTTAAAGTAGTCGGAAAGACATGCAAGCAATTCTATGGTCCCTCTAGAAGAATGAAACCCTAACTCGACTTAATGACCATGTGAAAGCCTTTAAACCTTCGGGTTTGCGGCAGTTCTACGGCGCCATTAGTGAGGCTTGGGTTTGCCCTTCTATGGCTGGACCACCGATACTGTGGTATGTACTCGATACTATTAAACTGTGCCCAAGAGGTTGAGCTCTTGGGGGATTATAAGGTTTTGACGACTCGATCGGATGGCTCGACTTAATTCGGATGCTAGGTGGTGAGATGCATTCTTGGGAGACTCCAGATACGAGGATAGTCGTTAGAGCTCAGTCCATGCAGCCGCGACGAGACGAGTCCAAAGCAGACGACATTAGAGAAAAGTGAAGTAAGAGGTTCGTACCAGATCTAGATGAGATGACGTTCCACTCCGCCGACATCAGAGATATGATGCGCATGCCGAGGCATAGTACTTGGATTTACCTTCCAGAAGGAGTCGCGATGAGTATGCAGTCGTTCCAGAGCAAGATGCAGATATAGGAAAGGACGATGACTTCCGGACAGTCGGCAGAGACGAGACATGGACGAGTCCGTGAGCAGGATTCCTTCCAGGACACTGCTGCAATGATACTTGCACCCAGGATCAGATGTGTCACATACATTTAGAGAGCCAGAGGCCGACGCCAGTGATATGCTGTCTTACGAGTGGTCGCGATGATTGACTGAGAGATGACCAGAGAAGTGCCAGAACGGGATCATCCCCGTTAGCACACCTGACAGGGCCGATGAGCCGATGGACCGAGAGATTGGTAATTCACGGTGAAGACCTTGACCCAGGAGTGGTCATTGTTACGCACACCAGCAGGCCAGAGTTCATGATCATCGACGAGACGTCCCACTAGTGACCGCGACAGTTGGCCGAGATTCTTAGAGGATGCGCTTGAGCAGTACTATTCCGCCATTATTGATTATGATGTTTTGGGTGATTTATTCGTATGATTTGATTTTGATGATTGAGGATTTACGATCTTTGCACAGTGTTGCACTTGATATCGTTTTCGTTCTTTAGTTTCACATGTTTGTGATTTTACGGTTTTAAACAGTTGAGTTGGTTTTGTGCGTATGCATGCACACGATTTCGTTCCTGCACTCGGTATAGTTTATATATGCTTGCGGTGCAGTGATACGCCTTTTGTGCACTTAGATGCACTGGACTTCGATTTTGATTGTGATACTCGATATTTGTTTTGTGCACCTTGTGCACCTGATTGCTTTTGTGCACGTTCGGCGCTTGATATTGGATTTCATGATTTCATGCACGATAGATGCACCTGATTTAGATTTTCGCGCATGTTGGGCGCATGTTTTGAAGGGTGATTTTGGTGCACACCAGAGGCACTAAATCGAGATTTTTTTTTCCGTGCATGTCAGATGCACCTGATTTTGCTGTCAGGCACACATGTTGCCTACGACAGATGTTTCGTGCACACCTGATGCACTTAAATGTTGTTTCTGTGCGCATGTATGGCACATTCATGGATTTTGATTTCCGTGCGCACCAGACGCACGTAGTATTCATGTGCATATTTTGGGATTGATTTCTTATAGAGCAGTACGTTTTTATGATATTGCTATGTGTTTTCGTACTGAGCAGGACTAGTCAGAGGACAGTACCTGAATACATTTTGCATGCATTGATAGTTATTGAAGGGATTTCCAAAAAGCGAGCTATAGCCTCAGTATTTACCCACGTGTCTGATATGACACGAAATGTTTAAAATAAGGAGACCCTTCTAAATTGTTTCCAAAACGGCGGAACGTACATTTCAAACAAAGGTATACATATATATAGTTATTTTCTTATGATAGACGTCCGCCACTGTGCAGTGTTATATGCGTGCACAGCGACTTAAAGAGATTTGGCATGCATTTCCTTCAGATACTTACATATATAGATTCGATATTTACATGTATAGTTTCGAGTTATATCATATTGGTTTTGCTTTGGATTTGGCATTGATGTCTTCCCCATGACTCCGATGATTGCGGGATGCTTGACGGAGTTGTGATTTGAGTTATATGCTCATTTTTCATGCGCATGCGCTGCGCTACGGTTTGTTTTATGTATTTACAATTTCGGAGCCCCGACGACTTGATAGTTTTGGTTTAGATGTTTTAGTATCTGGGGAGAGTTTTAATTTAAATTCGGGGACCGAATTTCTTTAAGGGGGGAAGATTGTAACGTTTTGAAAATCGTTTCGGTGAAATTTCGAAAAAACGGTAAAATAAGAGGGTTTTCGGTAAAAAGTCAAAATACAAATATCTTATTATAAAAATTAAATATACATATTCTAGCTATGTAATTGCTATTATTTGGTGTTTATTGAGCCGCTGGTGAAATTTCAAATTTTCTAAAAAAATATTATTTTATTATTATTTTAAGCCGTCACTAATACATTTAATTAGGGAAAATTACAAATTGGAATGAGTTGAAACAAATTTTGTGCATCATAAAATATTAAATAAAAATTTATCATGTGGTTTTTGGAACGAAATCATTTGCCAAAACGGTTTAGAAATTATTGAAGAAAACAGGCTTTTTTTTAGCGTAAATGGATGTTTGGGGTATTGTATTTATCATTTTTCATCACCCCACACCCGTGCCCACACCCACACACCCCCACTTATTCCTCCCCATGGCTGAATTCAGCACCCACCATATTTTTCCCCACTTGATTTTCAAGAAAAAAGAAATGAAAGAAAAGAAAAGAAAATGAGTGAAGTAGTTAGACTTTTGACTTTGTTTGACCTTGACCTTGTCCCCCCCCCCATTTTCCTCACCTCCCTCTCTCTCCCCCACCCACTTTTCTGGCCAAAAATTTCTTCTCCCCACAGCAGCCCCCCTCCATTTTCCCCTCTCTTTTCCCTTCAAAACTTCATGAAAAATTGCATCAAAAATCCACCAAAAATCCCACAAAATCAAAATCAAAGTCCCACCCATTTTAGCTTAGCCCGTTTAGCATGGATCCTTGTGAAAAGAGAGCATTTTGGGAGGCCATGGAGTATTGTGGACCTTCATATATTTTTGGGTATAATTCTAAAACTTTTTGTTGCTTAAATTGTTACTAATTTCTTAAGCTAATTTAATTAAGTGTTATTTGGATATGTGAGTTTAATTGCAAGTTTTGGAATTCAAGTTGTGAAATTGAATGCAAGTTAGGGTTTATAAAATTGGTGTATGGTTGTGTGTTATAATTAGGCTTTGTTGTCATGTTAATACAAGTTTAGTAGCTAGTGCTAATGGCTAGCTTAAAAATTTTGTTATTTTGCTAATTTGCTTACTAGGTTTTTGAAATTTGTTAAATTCTTGGGATTAAAAATGTGATTAGGTTTTTCTTGGCTTCATTAACTTTATTAAGTGTGGTTTAATGCTTTGGATCATGCAATTCTAAGCTAGATTGTAGTTTGTACATTTTGCTTTGAAATTGTTAAAAAGGGTATTTTTGTAAACTAGAATATTAGGATTTTTGGAATTTAATGAGATTAAATTCTGAAAATTGTTTATACGACTTATTTAAGATATTTAATAAATATATTGGCCGCTACATTCATTTAAACATCGTGTTTTGTATAAAAACGGCGAATTGTGCTTGCTAGATTTTCGGAAAAATGACTTTTTAAGTGAAATTAGCGTTTTTGTGAGTTTTAACCTAGTTTATATTAAAATTAGTGTTCGTGAATGTGCAAATGAGTGTGATTGGATTTTCTCGATGGTTTGACATTCGTACATCGACATCGAGGGTTGGTTTGACTATTCCTGCATGCGTGGGCGATAGGTTTGGACCTATGCGTGATACGCGTGCCGATTTGATTTTCGTATGCCGTTTCGATTTCGAATTTAGTTTTAATGCGATATGGTACGTTATGATATGTAGGTACCCCCATGTGGACTTCGAGACGACAAGCAAGCGCGTGGTGACGTCGGCACCGGCTAGCGAGGACCAGGTGAGTAGATTTATATTTACAGGGAGAAGTCGGGTGGATGGCGTATAGCACCCCCGCAGTCCGTGGTGGTGTATACGGATGCGTATACACACCAACAATTATTATATGTTTTTGGGATTAATAACGGTGCTTAGGATGGATATTAGTGTGTTGGTTTATTTTAGCATTGCGAACCCTAGGGTAGTGTTGCACTACACATACACACATACATACTTGCATACATTCCTATTGATATGTGCTCATGGGATTCATTATAGTTATGTGTTCACATGGGTATGGGACTATGTGTTCACATACGGATTGAGGATGATACTTGGGATTGAACTGAGTCGATGAGATTCGATTTGAGGCCGTGAGATCGGTGATATAGCAGGGTTCGTATCTTAGATACGACATGACGTTGTAGCGGGTCCTTGACGTAGTGTTTCACACACGTCCATACTTACGTAGACGGTATCAGTATGGTACTAGACGTAGATCAGTACCCCGATCATGATATTTGATAAAGAGGATACCAGGTGAATAGTATGATGAATGTGATATTGACTCGTACCCAGATTGGGATGCCGTACGACGGATTTACGTACGAGCTATATTGATGATTGATCTGCACTCTTGACTTGGGATGCCTGATTATAGATATGGTATCGGATATGATATTATTGAGGCGGGATCACCGACTATACATATACAGGTATGTATATGTATCGACTCAGATGATAGGCGGTTTCCTTACCTGTAGTTCAGCTTGTTAGTTCAGCCGTATAGTTTAGTGTAGTTGTTAGATTAGATTAGACTTCTTACCTATTTCAAAAACTAACGAATCGTGGGAATTTTTAAAGACAGCTCAAGGGAATCTACGGATATTTCAAAAACGACGTATCTTTTCATAAAAACACCGTAGCCCTTATTTTCAAAACCCCATGATTCGTGTTATTTCAAAAGGCACCATTCGTAGGACTTATATTAGATTATTGCAGATTAGTTATCGTTGTGTCTAGTATTCAGCTCCCGCACATTATTGTTGTTCGCTCTGCCTCGCATATTTATTTTGCTGCATATTCCATTATTGATATCATGCTGTTAGGACACCAGCACCATTACCGTTGATGCGTATGTACCACGTACACCTACTTGCCGGCTCACACACATCTTCATCGGTAATTGCCATGTCACGTACACTTTAGAGAATATAATTGCTTGACTTAGATTGTTAGCTGGTAGTTTTGACATGATATTAGTGTACTTCCCTTATATGCCATATTAGACATTGTAGTTATTACCTACCACTTCATGCATACTGTTATTCAGTTGTTCATGCCTAGTTCATTATCATCGACATATGCACTTGTGATGATTTCTTGAGATTTATGATATTTCTGGATTTCGGGAAAAGCCGCAAAATTTACAACTTATGATCTTTTAAAATATAAAATGTTGCGGTTTTCTAGTGATGTAAAGTGTCTTCCACCATGAGTTTGCTGTGGTTTTGGAGATCCGTGTCGAGGAGTGGAGGAACCATCATGGGTACATGGTGGGCCCGGTATGGTACCCCGGGGCAAGATGAATGTGGTGTTGACGTTGAGCCCGGCAGGGGAGCACTACCTACCGGTGATATTACCCGACGCGTCGGATATCCGGAGTATACCGTCGTGGTCTTGAGATGGATGGTAGGGGCCGGTCCGGACTGACGGCGCCCTAGATATTGAGATTGAGACATTGATATTTCGAGACAGTGAGATTTATGTTTTGTGTCGATGCTAGACACTGTTGATACTGATTTCATTATGATACCTCAGTTTAAAATTACGAAGGAAATCTCACTAATATATGAAAACAGTTTCTTCATTTACATGTATTCTGTTTCATGCATTCATACCTCATTCATATGATATATTGCTACCTGAGGCACTGACACGGGCACATGAAATTTTACTCGGGTTAGATATTACCCTAGTCATTGTTATAGGCTGCCTGTTATACTTATATTTGAGGATATATTATGATCATTGACCTAGGTTGCGTTATTTATGCGATTTCTGTGCGTAGATGTTTTTCTATTCACGAGTTGGCAACTCACCCCCGTTGTGCCCCAGTTTCTTGCAGATTTGCCGTACAGGTTTCATTACGGCTTGCGGGCTCAGTTTCATTCGGGTGATTTGCTAGTAGGTGGGTTTACTTGTATCATACCCCCATTATATATCTTGTATATCATTATTCTGTTGTATCTAGAAGTTCCATCAACCAAACATGTATTTATTGAGATAGAGACCGGTGTTGTTTATTCTTTCGACCTTAGAGTCGCTCGTTATATTTCTGGTGGTTTTGAGTTTCCTTTCGAGTTTTGATCCTCGCCGTTGGCGTTGTATATTATATTGCTTGTGTGGTTGTGACCGTCGATTGACGAAGAGCTAGCTCCCGCTTGGGGATGCCTTTTTCTTGATTTCGTATACTATTCATGTTGTATCCCGTTTGGGGGCCAGTATTTACAAAGGAGACTCTGCCGAAATTTTCAGGAAATTTTTGATGTTTTAAAAACCGCATAATTCGGTTTATGCTATTGAAACTACTTGTTTTAAATTGGTTTTCCTTCACTCTATTACTTTTCTTGGTTTGGATTTCTGGGTTTTCGGTTTACTTAGATTACGTACGCCTCGAGACGTTCGTAGTTTAAGTGCCGTTCATGTTCCGTACTTTCGGGTCGTGACACCTATCGAGGAATATATCAGCTCATGCGACGGTACGACGGCCAAAACCCTAAGTACCACAGTCCCTAACGAACTTCTGTCGTAAAGAGCAGAGGTTAACTGTGACGTTAGAATATTCTTGCGAGATCTGCTCGATCCGTTTCGACTCGTGAGGAAATTGATGTCTTTACGAGAACTTCTCGATTCGTCTCGACTCGTGAGATAAAGCCTTAGGCAGTAAGGATTAAAAAACATGTTTCCTAAGCACTGGGACCCTGCAAATCGGCCCAAAACGGTCTCTTGCATACTATCCACGGGTCACACTCTCCAAATTCGAATCTCGACAAGGAGGGAAACAACCACTTATGAGTCCTCTCGACTTATAAGCGGGAAAATTCTCTTGTGAGATCCTTACGACTTTCAAGAGAAAACACACTTAGGAGTCCTCGCGACCCCTAAGGAGAAAATACTCCTGCGGGATCCTCTCGACTCGTAGGGAGAAAAGCCTTTATGGGACCCTCACGGCTCATAAAGTTGAAAAGTCTTAGGTGGCAGATCCTAACCCTGTCTCCTAAACCATCACCGCCCTGCAAAGAGGTCAAGATGGACCATCTATGAGCCAGACTCGCCAAAGCTACATGCCACTGAAACGGAAAAGTTACTCATGAGCGTATAAACTACTCCACGCCAGAGTAAGACATAAAGAAATAGAAGGGTACGGCTCATGGAGTTGAGAGTTTGGAACCATATCTCTTAAGAGTCGAGATTTGAGTCAATGATAAATGACGACGCTTGTGTCCGCTCGTTATCTTCTCAGATCAAGATTCTGAAAGTTATATACCAACCCAAAACTGGTCATACGCTATGCATTACTCTGCACTACTTCACCCACGTACATACTTACGTGGGCAAAGTAGTGGGGGGCATTTGTTCCCGCCAAAAATTTCTGCGCAAAGAGTCCAAGGTATCAAATGGCAGCGATATGCTTAAGGAAATGCGAACCAGTATCTTCCGGGCTGTTTTTTGACAAACTCCCGAATGAGAAACATATAAATTCTGATAGTATTGGAAGCATCTCGAAAAACCCTTCGATTTGATATATTAAGGGCCCCATAATTCATCCGGGAGCAAAAGTTATGAGGTATCACGTGTCCACACGTGATGGACCTTTAAGAACCCGCTGGAGGAGCTAAAAGATATAATAAAAACTCGGAAAAGACCCCAATGGGGCATCACGTGCTCACACATGACCATGGGACACGTGCAGACACGTGATGGGCTTTTAAAGCCTCTAAAATAATGAATGGAATTTAATTCTAAAAGTCAGAAAATACCTCAACGAGGTATCACGTGCTCACACGTGACCAATGGTCACGTGTTGACACGTGATGGTTAAAACAACAACATAAACAAGCGGCTGTTAAAGGAACCAATTTGGGGGTCACGTGCTCACACGTGACCAAAGGTCACGTGCCAGCTCGTGACAGGCTTTGAAAGCCTTACAGTTTAATAGAATTAAAATTCTAAATTTCTCTAAAATCTTTCGAAATAGAATTAAAATTCTAAAAGCTTTTAAATCTTTCCAAATGGAAAAGGATTATGGGGACCATTGGATTAAAGATCCAAGGGTGATTAAAAATCACCAATTTATGGAAAAATCTTGGACAAGGAAAGATTTCCCCTAAATCTCACCGAAAATAACAAACAGAATATCTTTGGATTTAAAATCCAACGGTGAATAAAATTCACTGAATGATCTAAAGGATCATATTAATGATGAAAACAAATCAAATCTTTCAATGAGAGATTTGCTAAACAAATTGATTCTTTTCCTTCTCCTATAAATAGGGGCCAAGAAGAGAAGAGAAGTGATCTACTTTTTTGGAGAGAAAAACAGAGAGAGGAGAATTTAATTCTCTGCAAAAGAAAAACCCTAGGTAAGAAAAAATAGGCTTCAAAAGAGAATTTAATTCTCAAAAGAGTTTAACTCTTACATAAAGAAAAGAACTTAGTTCTTTCTCTGGTTGAGGATCTGCAAAGTGCACATCTCCCCATGAACTGAGAATTTAATTTTCATTGGGTTGAGATCCTGCCATGCAGATCTAAAACACAGAGGAGGAATTGAGTTTTGAGAATTTAATTCTCCCAAACTTTCAGGAATTTAATTCCTCCTAAAACAAAACTAGGGTTTAACCCTAATCAAGAATTTAATTCTTTTACAGATCTGGGAATTTAATTCCTTTAAAAAGAAATCAGGGTTTCAACCTAAATAAGAATTTAATTCTTTCACGATAGGAATTTAATTCCTCCAAAATCATAATTAGGGTTTAACCCTACAAAGAATTCAATTCTTAAAAGATCTCTGTTCATGAAAAGAACTAGGGTCACGTGCCCCCACGTGACCCTTGAAAAGATCCCCCGCAAAGAACTTTGAAGCATCACCTCACGTGCTCCCACGTGACCCCCAAAACGCAGAAAAAAAAAGCAAAGGAAATGAAAGCTTTGGGCGCTCTCACGTGTTATCACGTGACCCCTCAGCAAATACTTTAACAATTGGCGCACAGATCCCCATCACGTGATGCTCAAAAATAAAAATAAAAGTGCTTAACACTTATTCACAGATTTGAGGATAAACCAAAAGGAGATCTGGTTCCACATTTAGGGCGCCCTCACGTGTCCCCACATGACCCCTAACGAATCCCTTTAATATCGAATGAATGGATGCCTATCACGTGCCCACACGTGATGGCCAGGAAATTAAAAGTGATAAACACTTACCTGCAGAATAAAATAAGGGAAATCAGGGCGCTCTCACGTGTCAGCACGTGACCCCTCCCTCCTTAGTGTTTAATACTAATTGGAAAACTCTATCTGCAGTGTTTAACACTGATTTTCTTAGTGTTTAACACTAATTTGGAAAACTCTATTTGCAGTGTTTAACACTGATTTTCTTAGTGATTAACATTAATGTGAAAACTCTGTTCCCGGTGTTTAACACTGATTTGCTTTAGTGTTTAACACTAATTTGAAATCTATGCTACCAGTGTTTAACACTGATTTGCTTTAGTGTTTAACACTAATTTGAAAGCCTCGTTGCTGGTGTTTAACACTGATTATCTTTTAGTGTTAAACACTAACTTGCTAATCTTAATTCCAGTGTTCAACACTGTTGGTCTTTAGTATTTAACACTAGCTTTAGCCCAATTGGCTAAGTTTCTAGAGGCAAAGCCTCTCCTTCAATAAGCCAATAAAGGGCCAATATTTCAAACATAATTGGACTTAGCCCAAACTGGCCATAAGTACTCAAACCATCTTGAACTGAGCACATCTGCTCTTTCAACCAACTCATTGGTTCAAGGGTACATCTCTGAACTCCTCTGATATTTGTCGTTGTAATCCTTCAACGTCTTCACAGAGGTGACGGGTCCCGACAACCACACATCAACATGGACTGTGGGGTCCTTAAACCTATGGACTTATGCGTCCTTAAACTACAAATGGACCACCATGTCCCTAAACTGGTGATGGACCACCACGTCCCTAAACTGGAACTTGGACCACCATATCCCTAAACTGGCGATGGACCACCACGTCCCTAAACTGAAACTTGGACCACCATGTCCCTAAACTGGCAATGGACCACCACGTCCCTAAACTGGAACTTGGACCACCTGGCAATGGACCCCCATGTCCCTAAACTGGCAATGGACCGCTATGTCCCTAAACTGGAACAATAGAGCCCCCAAATGCTCTTTTGTTGGATCTAAATGATCCCGTTTAAGTTGATCTTAGCCTCAAATATGGCTAACGTGTCCTTAAACCTCCAAATAGACTTTAGTCCCAAATTGGACTCTAGATCCCCTAATCAACTCTGGCTCAAGGGTACATCTCTGAACTCCTCTGACATCTGTCGTTGTAATCCTTCAACGTCGTCAGAGAGGTGATGGGTCCCGACGGCCATACATTCAACGGACCACTATGTCCCTAAACTGGAACAATAGAGCCCAAATGCTCTTTTGTCGGATCTAAACGATCCGGTTAAGTCGATCTTAGTCTCAAATTGGACTAACGTATCCTTAACAAACGTTTAAGTTGATCTTAGCCTCAAATATGGCTAACGTATCCTCAAACCTAAACCCCAAATCCAAATCTAAGAAAATACGGATTTGGACTAGTCCACGCCTTACGGGCGACGACATAAATTAGTCTCCGTATACAATCCACGGGCAACCACAAATAAAACAAACACACACGACACGAAGTGACCATCTGGAGAAGGAAAAAGTTGTTACCGCAATGCGGTAGCGTAATTAACTGCAGGGGCTTGCGCCTGCAGGGAAGAGCGTCCCCACAATCAAAAACCCCTCAAGCGAGGGGGAATCTGACGAAGTCTGCTACATCGGACGCATCCGTTTAAACTTTCGATACATGGTGCCATAAATCAACTTGGCATCTTCGGAGAGGTGGACGGATAGCACCTATTAGCATCTGCCCCGAATCATAGGCGAGACGTCCCGCGTCTTGGCCGCCGTTCGGAGGGGAACATGGATCCTCTCAAATATTTGATGTCAAGAGCCATATTAATGGGACGGCTTGCTAAATGGGCCCTCCTCTTGATGGAGTTCTCGATAACATACCGACCTCTCAAGGCAGCGAAAGGCCAGGCCATCACCGACTTCCTCGCTGAGCATCCGATACCTGCCGATTCACCCCTAAATTGCAAATTGCCGGACGAGCATGCGTTTGACACGATCGACAGGGAGAGTGGAGGGAGTGATACCCGATGGGAACTCTACTTTGACGGGGTATCTTCCATAAAGAAGCGAAAGCACAGCTCCCCTGTAATCAATGCTGGGGTAGGCCTTATCTTCGTGACTCCACAAGGAAGGATAATGCGCTTTGCATTTTCCTTAACAGAGCCGATGACAAACAATGAAGCCGAATATGAAGCTTTGATAGCTGGTCTAGAGATCGTCGTCGATATGGGAATCGAAAACCTCCTCATATACGGAGACTCCCAGCTGGTCGTTAGTCAAGTAAACGATGATCATCAAACGTGCAAACCAGAGTTGGTAAAATAAAGAGAGAGAGTGCAACTATTGCTAACTCAAATCCCTTCCTATTCCCTGGAAAGTATACCGCGTGCGGAAAATAGCAAAGCGGATGCGTTAGCCAAACTCTCTAAAGAACTGGCTGACGAAAACCTCGATGACGTAAGGATCATTGTACAAAGTCGACGAGTTCTTGCACCAGCAGAAATATCTCTGGAGTCGTCCGAAGAAAAGAGAGCGACCAAGCAAACAGCCTTACAAATAGAGGACCAAGAAAAGGCTAAAGATTAGAGAGAAGTCTTTATAGACTACTTCAAATCCCTTCGAACACCTGAAGATGCGTCCTCAAGGCATCAGCTCATTAAACGCTGTCTTTCGCCTTCGTCAATGACACGCTGTATAAGAGATCGTTCGACTCTCTATGGCTGTGGTGCCTGGGACCGGAAGAAGCAAGGAGAGTCGTGCAAGAAACTCACTATGGACTCTGTGGTTCTCATCAAGCCGGGACAAAGATGAAGCTGAAGATCAAAAGGATGGGCAACTATTGGCCCACGATGATTCAGGATTGTCTTGAATACGTGAAACAATACCACTTGTGCCAAATTCATGGGGATTTCATCCACCAGCATCCAAACCCGCTACACCCAACAGTGGCTAGTTGGTCGTTCGAAATATGGGGAACCGACATAATTGGGCCTATAGAACCAGCATCGTCCAGAGGACATCGGTTCATATTGGCGATAACCGATTACTTCTCTAAGTGGGCAGAAGCAGTACCGCTAAGAGAAGTGAAGACAGAGAATATCCTCCATTTCTTCAAGACGCACGTCATCTATCGGTTCGGCACTCCGCGACGGATTATCTCCGATAACGGGCCAGCCTACAGAAGTCACAAAATCGGTCGCTTCGCACAACAGCATAATATAGATTGGAGATACTCTTCGGTCTACAATCACGGAGCTAATGGTCTAGCTGAGACTTTTAACAAGACCTTGACGAAGATCATAAAGAAGACGGTGTCCCGAAATAAGAAGGACTGGCATGAGAGACTGCATGAAGCTCTCTGGGCGTATCGGACCACGTTCAAAACGGCTACAAACACAACGCCATATGCGTTGGTATTCGGCATAGAAGCAGTACTCCCCTTGGAGATAGAGCTACCCTCTCTACGAGTGCTGGTTCATCACGAACTAACAGACGAAGAGAACGCTCATCTTCGGCTCGAGGAGCTCGACGCCCTCGATGAAACTCGTCTCATGGCGCAACAAAACCTAGAAGATTACAAAGCAAGGATGACGCGCTCATACGAGAGATTGACTAGGCCAAGAAATTTCCGCCAAGACGAACTCGTGGTAGTGGTCAAGAAGCCTATGATCCCCAATCGCGCCAAACAGAGGAAATTCGAGCCGAACTATGAAGGTCCATACATCATAGACAAAGTTTACCAAGGTGGGGCTTACTTGCTCATAGATATGCATGGCGAAAGACCCTTCCGACCAATAAACGGCCGATTCCTTAAGAAGTACTACGCTTGACGAATCACGAACCAGGTTAATGATAGATGACGACGCCTATGTCCGCTCGATATCTTCTTGAGTCCAGACCCTAAAAATAGTATCCAATGATACCCCATCCCAAACACGGGAAACTACGGACTGTAACGTCCTTAAACTACTACGAACCGCAGCATCCATAGGCTAACGCGACTGATTGATGATTTTTGTTGTGTAGTATGAAAATTGTGTAGAAATCACAACCAAAAATATTTGACCGCAATCAATAACGGTGTCGGTTGTAGCGCATTAGTAAGTGCGGATCGTCCACGGGGAAAGTGTAATCGTTCGTCTTTTGAATTAGATGAATTGAAACTTTAAAGGAAAGAAAACAAACAATTCATGATTTGTATTTAAAGTTAAAGAATTAGAAAATCTAGATCTAATAACAAGAAAAAGATAGAATCAAGAATTGATAGTTTGATGATTTTTCCAACCAAATATCAAGAATCGAAATGAGGCTCGTAGGAATCGATCGGATCTATAGATGTGATGAAGATTCAAGAATACGATTTCTTATCCATTAACAAGTTGATGCTAAATCGATGTAGATTTCATCGAGAATCAAGGATCTTGCAAAGAATTAGAGTTCCTCATCCTATCCTTTATCCTTTCGATGAATCACATTCACTAGATAGCTTCTTGAAAGTCGGATGATCGATTGTTGATCTCTAGATCGTGCGAAAGAAATCAAGAACGCATTCGCATCGATCTAGATTATCGATCAATCGATTTTCAAGAATTTACAATTGTTTTAAGATTTAAGAAAACGTTTAAAGATTCATCAACATCATCATTCTACAATCAACTCGATTCCTCCACGAGCGGAGTTTATTCGCGCATCATCACAAAGAATACATTCAAGAATTGAATACTAATCATAATGCTCGAATTGAAATAAAAGCAAGTTTAAAGAATCTTCACCTTTATTTATTTCAACAATTAGTTACAACACTCAAGAACTACAAGAGGAAGGAACTTTGATCGTCGAATCTTGCGCTGCATCGGCTCCTTGAGTCGTGGATCGGCTTGGATCTCGTGCTCGGATGAATGCCGGCTTCGCTTCTAAAGGATGGTAGAAGACTTGCTTTGCTTGAACTCCATGGATCTTGAATTTGGATTGGAATTAGGGTTAGGATTTCGCGCAAGTCTTGTCACTAGACTTGTGGAATGAAGATGAAGAATTAGAGATTAAGGAACTAAAAATTAGCTAAGGATTGATTGATTAGCCAAGAATTGATTAGCCATTAACCCTAGGTCTAGGCTTCTATTTATAGACTTCCCTAAACCCTAGATCTAAGATTAGAATTTGAATTTCCCTCCAAAAGTTAGTTAGAGGAGATTTGAATTTCCCTCCAAAAGTTTGTTAAGGAGAAGCTTCTAGATGTGATTAGTTAGGAGCTTAATCAAGATTAGCATGCTTAATGATCTTTGCTGATCTGGCAGAAGCTTCGCGAGAATTCTGGAATTTGACATATACTAAAGTAATGTGGGCCTTGAGATATGAATTCTGCAGTGAAAATAACTTGCTGACGTGTCCAAACCGCCGCGGAACAGCGGGGCAAGCCGGCTCCCGCCGCGGTTCCGCGGCTCTTTTGAAGCTTTGTGGCTTAGTATTTCTGGTACTGCTTTCGGCTATCTCATGGGCCTTGTTAAGATATGTTGAATATTATAATTCCTTCTGTATTGCTACCAGCACTCAAGACTTGGAGTTGGTGTATTTTTGATCAGCTTCTTTTGGCTTTAATCCTGCACAAATCTCGAAACAAGTGTTGCGCAATACAGGGATGATGCGATGCCATGATAAACACACAATTTCCTCAGAAATGCCGGTTTTAGAGTCAAACGCATGCAATCTGATATTTAACAACTGTTTTGCTAATATGTGCTATATGAATTGCGAACACTTCTATATGAATGCAAATGATAGGGAAATTGCCGGTTAAAAGATGCAATATTTTCGACTAATCAAATTCCCCCAAACTTAATTTCGATCGTCTCGAGCGAACTTTTTATTAAAAAGAGAAGGAGAAAATAAAGAAAGAGAAAAACTAACTAGCACACTTTCGTAGGCAACACGATTGCACTGAGCACGTGCAACAAGCCTTTAAACCTCTAGGTGTCCCTAGTAGGAGGATGATTAGTATGAAAATTTATGTTAACCGCAATCAGAAACGGCGTCGCTTTGCAGCTAGCCGGTGAGTACGGGTCAATCCACAGAGATGGGTAATTATCTTAATGCGTCCTTACGAGTTGATTCCAAATGTTGTATTGGATTGATTAAATCTAAAAACTAGATCTATCACTAAACTAAATTAATCTAAATTAAAGTCTTGCTAGGCTTAGGTTTAGGGGAAGTTTGGAGATTAAAGGTTTCCTCACCGCTTTCATTGCCCTATTTTTGATCTATTAGATGTTGTGGTAATTATCAATAAAATGAATTAGAATCTTTTGGGAAGATATTTCTTCCTCTAGATTCTTCTCTTTCCTTTATCGATAATTACCCTAACCCCCATGGAAAACACGCGCAACCGGGCCTTTATACTACGGTGTCACCGTTACCTCGAGGGGTAGGGTACCGTAGGGAGCGATTGTGCGTGTATACATGGAGTTCTAATTCTTGTGAAGGGGCATGAAAGGGGTGAGAGATCTCATCTCTCAAACCTTTCCCTAAGGCTAACCCTAACAAGCGAGGAGATTACTCGCTCATTAGGGGATGAACAAACATACTAATTAAAAGAGAATAAAAAGCAAAGAAATAAAATTACTCACTAGTTTGATGGCTCCCTCCAAGCAATATAGAACAGATCTGAATAAACTCCCAGCAATTCTGAATTTTATTGATTGAAAAGAGGCATAGGGTTTTACAATTTTTGATTACAATTTATAAGCAAATAAGGAAACTAGCGTTACAGACTCTCGCACATGTGCAATTACAGATTTGCCCACGGAAAATCCCAACACCCGCACCGACGCACCAACTCAGAAAGTTTGCGCCGACACGGGCATTAGACGGCCGCGGAACCGCGGAAATAGGGCACTTGGGCCGCGGTTCCGCGGCCCTTTGGTGAGCTCAGCTCACCAAATTTCTTGAGCTATATTATGGGCATTTGGGCTTCTTGTTTCTTCACCACTTTTCTCTGTTTGACTTCTGGGTCTTCTACAGATCTTCAGTGAAAACTTGTAAGGATCTTTTGACAGTTTCACTTTCGTCTTTTTGGACCTTGCACTGTTCTTCGTCTCAGCTTGAGTAAGATCCGTCTACATGTTGGTCAAAAAGTCCCTTTTCTGTATCAACTTTCGTCTTTTTCACTGTATTTGCTCCAAGAGCCTGTATCCTGTAATATGCAACAAACGTGCGTCAAGAGTACCTGTTTATTTATAAAACGGATAAGAATAGGGAAATGAAAAATGCAATATTATGGTCTGAACAGAGGAGTGTTGTCTCCTGAGGGTTTTCAGCGGATTGCACCCACAAAATCCAATAATAAAAGAAAGATCATGAATATTACATTTAAAGACAAGAATTGTAAAAGAAAGACTTTGAAAATTAGGGTTTCCAACTAAGCTAGCTTTTCGGTTGTCATGAGCCCTATCTTAATAGTCATGAAAAAATGTCAGAAATCACGTCCTCCCTCAATAAAACATCATCTTATTCTTCATTCCTATCTTTCTTCCAAACATCGATCATATAACCCTGCGTGTGTGTAAAGACATCCCTACACCCGGAGAATTCAATTCAAGCTATCATACTCTTGCCCATCAGCCTCAGTACTTTTTAATTAATGAATATTTAGATGAGATTGCTCACACACTTTCATGCGACCGTTAATACTTCTTGAGGTACTAACCGACCGATTACTCCTGTGCTTGCTTACTTGGTGTATTTTCCTCGTCTTGCACCACCTAAGGCTTAGCAGTGACTCCCAGACCAGTTGGCCTCAGGGCACTAGGTGAAGAGGCTCCCTCGCTGTATATTTTTTTTATTGCCCTCGGTGATAACAAAACCAGTGTCCATTTTTCTCACCACTTTATATTTTTTTATTCATTTTTTTTTTATTTCCTTCATACATCGGCTTTAAGACAAGAGCATTTCAAGGTATCCTCTGCTATCCCAGGCTTTAAGACGTGTGTAAGTGCGAATAGCAGGGTAGCAACGTTCAAAATATTTGGCTTCCAGAATAGAAACTATTTTTCAGACTTATTTTTATCCTCAGATTAGTGACGTCCTTCATCTTACTAACCCTTGGGACAACGGCTCATAACTACTTATTACTAGTTCGTATAAGAAAACTTCTAATTTTCTTGGTTTTCTTAAATTTTTCTAATCTTTTGGATGTAATTGTTCACTATCTAAACTTTTATTATTTTATTTATGTACAAAAATACTTTTTTTATAGTTTTGAAATTTTTTTAAATTTTTATAGGTTTTCAAAATTGTTTTGTGCTTATACAAAGTGATATGCAATTGATGCGAAAATAAGCACAAACCTCCCCCAAACTTGTTTTCAACAGTGTCCTCACTGTTGCCTTCTGCTAAATCTCGAAAAACCTGTAAGCTTGGGAGGAAATTATTAGTGGGGGCAAAATGTTTAAGTGAAGAACCTCCCCCAAACTTATTTTTGGCTCAAAATTTTGTAAAAATTTTCTTTTCATGAGCCCGATGAAATGCCCCCCCAAACTTAAGCAATGTTAAGCTTTGAAAATCATATGAGGGGGTAAAAAAAAATATCAGTGGTCAATGCCAAGCTTTGCAAAGACCAAACGTTAACACCAACCATTCAAAAAATTTATCAATGCAGTGCTCGGGTTGGTGGAAGAAAAAGTGGGGAAAGGTTAAGTGATGGAAGAGAGTATGTGTGCGTCTCATTTTGGAGAGACGATGCAGTGAATGTGATGGATTGCTCGCATTCTTTTTACAGTTCAGAAGAAGAGGTGGAAGTTCAATTTCATTGAGTGGGACATGATTCATCTCAACACCCGTGTCATTCAAAAATGCGAGTTCATCAGCGAAGATCTCCTCAAAAGTTCCATCAATACCCCGATGAATAATGTCGTCACAAAGTGCGGGGTGATCTTCAGACTCCAAGAACAGTTCATAATCGGTGTTAATTGTTGACCCAGACATCTCGGTGGAAGAGGCCGTATGTGTATGATACATAGTTGGGTCAAACAATAACATATGAAAAGAGTCAAGATCAGTATCAAGAGGATCATCAAATTCGCTGCTGTCGACATCCATTAAGTCGACAGAACAGACCTGAGCAGTAGGTTCGGAGGGTACACTTCCCAACTTGTAAATGTTCAGCTCAATTGACCTATTCCCGAAAGATAGGGTCATAGAACCATTACGACAGTTGATGATAGCGTTGGAAGTGACCAAAAAGGGGCGACCTAAAATCACCGGAATTTGATTCCGTGGGTTCGCTACAGGCTGTGTATCAATTACAATAAAGTCCACAGGGAATATGAATTCCCCGATTTTTATTAACACATCCTCCAGTTTACCCCTAGGTTTGGTGATTGATCGGTCAGCCATCTGTAGAGTGCAAGGAGATGGTTTCAACTCTCCGATCCCTAGTTGCTCATAGACTGAGTATGGAAGCAAGTTAACACTTGCCCCAAGGTCTAGTAGAGCACGATTGATGTGTTTTTCCCCGATAGAAATGGAAATCGTAGGATATCCAGGATCCTTACGTTTCCTCGGTAATTATTGGGGGAAAGCTGTGTCTACTGTTTTTGCCATGAATATCTTCTTGGGCACTTGAGTCTTCCTCTTCCTAGTGCACAAGTTCTTAAGAGTTTTCGCATAGGACGGAACTTGTTGGATAGCATCTAGGAGAGGGATATTTATGTTAACTTGCTTAAAAATGTTCATAATCTTCTCCATATGTAGACTCGATGTGTTAGCCCTTAACCGATTAGGATAAGGTGCTTTATCAATAAGTGCTGGGTCCATCATAGGAGAAGGAAGTGTGTGTGGACCTGATCCCAAAATAGAAGTGAGGATCGTTTTCTGTGAACTAGAAGAGATGGGCTGTGGTGGCGAGCCTTGTGGGAAATGAAGAATAGGCTCGCAAGAAGGTGGTGGGGTAGAAGAACTGGGGTCAGAATTAGAAGTAGAAGTGGAAGGAAAGGTCTCAGCCGGGGTATCATTGATAGATTTTTCAGTTTCATCAAACTCTTCCCCAACGTGATTGTCAAGCACTCTTCCAGATCTCAACGTGATTGCATCCACATGATGTGAATAGCCAGGATTGGGTAAAGGTTGAGCTGGAAGTTTCCCTTTCTCTCTTGCACTCATTTCGGCTTTTAATCGTGAAATTTCTGCTTCCATCGATTTAATACTCTCAGCTTGGGACGCTGAGTTTTTCTTTATATCATCGACAGAAGTCTTTATTTCAGCCGATACTTGCATCAGATTTGTTAGAAGCAAGTTTATGAATGAAGAGGATTCATCGGTCCCGGTCAACTGTAAAGGACTAGACAGTGCAAGTGTGTTGACCGGATATTGGAAGTTTTGAGCTTGGAAGGGGTGCTGACTTAATTGTGGTGGTTGCTGTTGTGGTGGAGGAGCCCTTTGGAATTGATTCGGATTCGGAACCGTGTTTTGAGATTGTGATTTGTTCCAAGCAAAATTAGGGTGATTCCTCCAACCCTGATCATATGTGGAGGAAGATGGATCGTTTCTAGGTCTTTGAAATGCGGCATTGGTATGCTCATGACCTTGAAACGGACATTCTTCCGTTAAGTGAGAAGGATCAGAACAGCATCCACATACAGTTTTGGAGAGTGACATTTGATTTAGGGTGGCGGCTAAAAATTTATTTTCCATAGTCTCGAGTTTCTTGTGTATAGCTGCAATGTCAGCTCTAACTCCTATGAAAATATCATTGCCATCCCTAGACGATTGACTCATACCCTCCCACTGTAAAGATTTTTCAGCGAAATCTTCTAGGAATTCCCAGGCTTCCCCATCATTCTTAGTCATAAAGTTGCCTTGACACATGGATTCAAGGGTCTGTCTTGTGTAAGGAGTAATGCCCTCATAAATGATTCAACACAATTCCCATCTCGGGATGCCGTGATGTGGATATTGGACTAACAGATCCTTGAAACGTTCAAGACATTTTGAAAATGTTTCATTTGGAAGCTGGGTGAATTGATAGATTTCGCTACGGACTCGAGCTGTCTTTTGATGTGGGGAAAATTTCTTCAGGAATGCTTTGACGAATTCATCCCAATTTGAAATGGAATGTGCGGTAGTGTTATATAGCCACTTCTCGGCTATATCGCACAAGGTGAATAGGAGAAGACGAAGACGCATAGCATCCATAGACAGCTGTGAGGTACCCATCATTGCGCATACATTTTCAAATTTCGTGATAAACACATATGCATCTTCAGACTCGAGACCGTGAAATTTTGGTAGAAGGTTGATGTATTGGGGTTTTATTTGAAAATTTTCCCCGTTGGCTGGTGGAATGGAAAGACAGGTGGAAAGGGGACCTCGTGTTGGATAGCACCTCTCTTGGAGAGAGATGCGAGGTGGATTCTGCGCACCAACGGACGGCGGCAGAGTAGTGGTAAAGAAGTTCGATGGAGTCGGATCCATCGATGTGGGTGTGGTGGTGGGTAAAAGAGAGGTAAATATAGAAATACCGACTTTAGGGTCGATCGAAAGGACGCGGACTAACAGGCACTAGAATCCCGTTGTCCAGCCTATCTTGTACTAAAAAGGGTTAGTACAAGTGGCAGCGTGAATTTATAATTAGGGGAAATGATGAATGCGGTGTTTGTTTTGAAAAGTGATACGGACTTTTGAAAATATGATGCAACACAACAAATACAACACACAAAACCCTAAAATCTAGTGGTCACCTAGGTCCGGCTCTAGACCGCTCCTAACTGCCAAAAGACAAGTCGCAAGATAGAATCCTCCACCGCCTCTTTGTCCCCCTGTGGCCAGGTAAGTGCCAGGTAAGTGGGAAGGTACTCCACTACGTAAGTAGTGGGCCTAATTAATAACCACTAGCCTTCGACACATTTGCCTTAGACACCACAAGAAAACGCGGATAAGCAATGAATTATCCACGGCCTTCTCTTGTCCTAAGTGAGCGCGACGGTCATTAGAGTAATCTCTAGATTTCTTTTAATTAATGAGGGTAAATGCAGATGCAAGTTTGTGATTTTTGGGGCTTAGGAAGGGTAATGAACTCCCCACCTAATCTGGATTTGGTCGTGCCCCTTAATATCCGTATTAATATGCAAACAACTAAAAATCAAAACACGCACAAATTTTTATTTTGCTTTTGCGGCGCTGCGATTATTTGCAAAGAAGCCTGCAGAATTTTGTTATTTGGAGCAGATTTAAGAAGGAGATAAGAAAGATTGAGATTACCTGATAATTTTTGTACAGAGAAGCTTCAAACCCACCGCGGAATCGTGGTTTTAGCCTCCAAATGCCGCGGTTCCGCCGCACTGTAGCAAGATCACTGCACACAATTTTTACAGAGAGCCTCTTGTGACTTCCTTAGCTCTCTGGAATGCTCAGAAAAATTTTTCTCCAGCTCCAATGATTCTAGATTTCCTCGCACAAATCACAACAACTCGTATTAGTGTTTGTGCAAGTTTTGATCTAAAAATAGAGACGGGATAAACTTTTCAACTCAAATTTCAAAAGACGAACAATTAGCGCACTATCCCCGGCAACGGTGCCATTTGATTGTTGAATTTCCCTCCAAAAGTTAGTTAGAGGAGATTTGAATTTCCCTCCAAAAGTTTGTTGAGGAGAAGCTTCTAGATGTGATTAGTTAGGAGCTTAATCAAGATTAGCATGCTTAATGATCTTTGCTGATCTGGCAGAAGCTTCGCGAGAATTCTGGAATTTGACATATACTAAAGTAATGTGGGCCTTGAGATATGAATTCTGCAGTGAAAATAACTTGCTGACGTGTCCAAACCGCCGCGGAACCGCGGCGCAAGCCGTCTCCCGCCGCGGTTCCGCGGCTCTTTTGAAGCTTTGTGGCTTGGTATTTCTGGTACTGCTTTGGGCTGTCTCATGGGCCTTGTTAAGATATGTTGAATATTGTAATTCCTTCTGTATTGCTACCAGCACTCAAGATTTGGAGTTGGTGTATTTTTTATCAGCTTCTTTTGGCTTTAATCCTGCAATTTCCTGCACAAATCTCGAAACAAGTGTTGCGCAATACAGGGATGATGCGATGCCATGATAAACACACAATTTTCTCAGAAATGTCGGTTTTAGAGTCTAACACATGCAATCTGATATTTAACAACTGTTTTGTTAATATGTGCTATATGAATGCCGAACACTTCTATATGAATGCAAATGATAGGGAAATTGCCGGTTAAAAGATACAATATTTTCGACTAATCAGCGACAAAAATAAAAAAAAAAGAAGAAGAAGAAAAAAGGAAAAAAAACGGTACGTCCATACGAAATGGGTACGGATGAAAACCCGAAAGGGTTCCGTGAGTAAAAACAGCAGGGCTACCGGCGAATTTGTGAAAACCCGAAAGGGCGCAATCTCGTTGAAAGACACTTGCAAGATCCTCTCGACCTTGTAAGGAGAAAATACCTGCGTAAGATCCTTACGACTCACAAGGAAGCAACACACTTAGGGATCCCCACGATTCCTAAGGAAAATTTACACTTACGAGATCCTCACGATTCGTAAGGAGAATTCCCCTATGAGACCCTCACGGCTCGTAGGATTCAAAAGTCTTAAGCTACAGGGATCTGAACATATTCTTAAGCCATCATACAACCCAATCATGCCCTACAATCGGTTCAATATTGACCCTTGTATACAATCCACGGGCACAAATAAACGCCTCCTTCATCAAGTTCCACAGATGGCGTGAAACGTCCTCACTTGGTGAACAGCACTTGTAGGTCCTCTTGACTCGCAAGGAGAAAATGCTCTTATGAGATCCTTACGACTTATAAGAGACCACACACTTAAGAATCCTCACGATTCCTAAGGAGAAATTACACTTATGAGATCCTCACGACTCGTAAGGAGAACCCTCTTATGAGACCCTCATGGCTCATAAGATTCGAAAGCCTTAAGTTACAGGGATCTGAACCTGTTCTTAAGCCGTCATATCCCCGATTGCCCTACAAGCGTTTTAATATTAACCCTTGTATACAATCCACGGGCACGAATCAACATTTCCCCAACATAGTCCCACCAGCAACGAGGGATATCCTCATATGGTGAACGACTCTTATAAGTCCTCTCGACTTATAAGGAGAAAACACTCTTAAAAGATCCTTACGACTTATAAGAGAACATACACTTAGGGATCTTTACGATTCTTAAGAAGAAAATGCACTTACGAGATCCTCACGACTCGTAATGAGAAATATCTTTATGAGACCCTTACGGCTCATAAAGTCAGAAGCATTAGTCAACAGGATCTTAACCCGATTTACTAAGCAACCTTTGTTCGAACTGAAAAAGGCAAATGATGATTCGCTCCAGGCTATATCCCAGTTGTAGCAATACTGATACCTAAATCGGTGTCAAATTCCAAGTCTAAACTCACGATAAAAATCAGCGAGCCAAAAATGCATATGAAATAGCCGAAATGATGGGGCAACTTGCAACAAAATCAGCAAGTAAAAAAAATATACATACAAAATAGCCGAAATGATTGGGCAACTCGCAATAAAGAGCAGCGAGTAAAAAGGAAAAAATAGCCGAAAAGATTAAGCACCGCGAAAATAGCCGAAATGATTGGTCAATCGCGACTTTCGCGATACAAAAAGCTGAAATGATAGAGCATCGAAGAAAGAAAACAAAAAAATACATATAAAATGAAACTTTTGCCTTACAGGCGAGTCCATACCGACTCCTGTATACAATCCATGGGCATAAGCGAAAAGGCAACTACATTTCCCCACCAGGCTGCGTCAAAGGGAAGTCAGATCTCGACGACCACATCTACAGCCTAAACATCAACAACGACATTTCTTCTCACTCCGACCAGATGCAGACGTGACGTCAACAACCGACCTCAAGGTCGCAACGAAACAAAACCATGGCAAAGTCCCTAGTTCCAAATCTCGACGGCCATCTCTACAGCCTAGAGACCAACAATGGCGTTCCTCCTTATGCCAGCAGAGCACGGACGCGACATCTCTAATCGAAGCCACGGCAAAGTCCCTAGTTCCAAGACTCTACGGTGCACAAAAAACCTAATGTCAACTCCTGACCTCCTTTTCGTAAAGCAAGGCTTCTACTCGGATACATGTTAACCCCTGACCTCCTTATCGTCAAGCAACGCTTCGACTCGGATACATGTCAACTCTTGACCTCCTTGTCGTAAAGCAATGCTTCGACTTGGATACATGTCAAACCCTGACCTCCCTGTCGTAAAGCAACGCTTCGACTCGGATACATGTCAACCCCTGACCTCCTTGTCGTAAAGCAACGCTTCGACTCGGATACATGTCAATGCCTAACCTCCTTGTCGTCAAGCAACGCTTCAACTCGGAAACATGTCAACCCCTGACCTCCCTGTCGTAAAGCAACGCTTCGACTTAGATACATGTTAAACCCGAACCTCCTTGTCGTAAAGCAACGCTTCGACTCGGATACATGTCAATCCCTGACCTCCTTTTTGTAAAGCAACGCTTCGACTCGGATACATGTCAACTCCTGAACTCCTTGTCGTAAAGCAACGCTTCAACTTGGATATATGTCAAACCCTGACCTCCTTGTCGTAAAGAAATGTTTAGACTCGGATACATGTCAACCCTTGACCTCCCTGTCGTCAAGCAATGCTTCAACACGGATACATGTCAACCCTGACCTCCTTATCGTAAAGCAATGCTTCAACTCGGATATATGTCAAACCCTGACCTCCCTGCCGTCAAGAAATGCTTAAACTCGGATACATGTCAAACCCTGACCTTTTGTCGTAAAGCAACGCTTCGACTCGGATACATGTCAACTCCTGACCTTCTTGTCGTAAAGCAACGCTTCGACTTGGATACATGTCAACTCCTGACCTCCCTGTCGCAAAGCAACGCTTCGACTCGGGAACAATTCAACCCATCAACCACTTATGAGTCCTCTCGACTTGTAAGGGAGAAAATTCTCTTGCGAGATCCTTACGACTCTCAAGAGAAAGCAAACTTAGGAATCCTCAAGATTCCTAAGGAGAGCACACTTAGGAATCCTCAAGATTCCTAAGGAGAAATTACACCTACGAGATCCTCATGACTCTTAGGGAGAAAAATCCTTATGAGACCCTCACGGCTCATAAAATTGAAAAGTCTTAGGCGGCAGATCTAAACCTGTTTCCTAAGCCATCACTACCCTATAAAGAGTTCAAGATGAATTGTAATCTATCGTCTACAAGTTACACTTGCTGAAATCACATGCCAACAACACAGCAGAGAAAAGAAATTGATAGTCGGAGATAAGAGAAAATGTGTCCTTTATTCATGAATTCAATTGAATACGAGATACATCATATAAAATAAAAAATGAAATGAATACATGTTATTCATAAATTACAATCGATACAAAGACGACTATTGAGAAGGAGGCGATTTTAACAAATCAGCAAGCCACTTGATTGATCATTTCATGTCGTGTTTTGAAAAGTGTAAAAGATCACAACCAAAAAAATTTTTAACCGCAATCAATTAACGGTGTCTATTGAAGTTTCATTAGCGAATACGGATTGTCCACTGAGATTGTGTGAATTTGTTCGAATTTTTTTTAGTTGAGTTGAAAAGAAAATGATTCAATATTTGTGAGATTTAGTTTCAAGAATCCTAAAGAAATAGATCTAAAATCGAGAATTAATAAAGATCAAGAAAATGTCCAAACCAATTGAATTATCAAGATTTGTAAAGTAACCTGTAGGAATCGATCAAATAAGTAGTGATTATGAATACTAAAGATTTCGAAATCTTATCTATTGAGAAATTGTAGCTAGATCGATGACGATCAACGAAGATTAGGGATCTATTGAAGAAAATAGGGTTTCTCCTTCACCATCCCTTGTCTTTTCATTGATTATCATTCAAATTCTAGCCTCTAGTCAAGAAAATCACCGATCGTTGATCTCTAATTTGGAGTGAAAACATTCAAGAAAGCAATCTCGCTCAAAATTAGGTCTTCGATGATTCAATTTTCTAGAGTTAACAAACCTCATAAGACTTAAGAATCGTTCAAGAATTTCATCATCATCTACCTATTCTCTCGATTCTGCTACAAGCGGAGATTTCACTCACACATCATGAAAAAGGAAAGAGTCAAGAATTGATAAATTTTCATAATGTAAGAATGTAAAGAAAGAAAGATTTATAATTTTTCACCTTTATTAATCGACGATTAGGTATAATTCACTCAAAGGTTACAAGATTTGAGGAGGTAACTAGATCCGTCGAAATTAGCTTTCTCATCGATCTTCTTGAGTCGTGGATCATCGTAGATCTCTTGGTCGGATGATGATTGGCGTTGCGAAAAAAGCTCGTTGAAGGCTTGCTTGAGTTGCTTCTCGATGAATCTTGATTTTGGCTTTTGAATTGGATTTGGGCTAGGGTTTTGAGTTACAAGTTGTGTCACTCAACTTGTGTGTGGAATGATGAATAATGATCAACAATTAATCAACAACAACCTTTGTAATGAAGCCATAGGTCCCCTTTTATAGTGTTTCTCTATCTTCTCTCAGAAGCTTGGTTGTTATGAGGCTTGCATAGGAAGCTAGATAAGTACCAAGCTTACATTAGAAGATTGGCTGTTGTAGAGAAGCTTCTGGAGATTTCTAGGGACTTTGAAGCATCTTAAAGAAGTTTGACCGTTAAAAGAGAAGCTCTGCAAAAAGTATCAACCGCCGACGAGTCGGATCGGCTGCGGATCCGAGGCGGATCGGCTTGACTCGGCCGCGGATCTGCGGCCTTTTGATGGAGTCAATGCATGGAATCTTCAGGGTTGTTTTATGTTGGCTTTATAGCACTTTTCTGATGTCTGGAATCTTATAATTCTTTCTTGGTTACTGCCAGATCTCAAGTCTTTGACTTGCTGTATTTATCGGTGCTTTTTAACAGTTCCAGTTCTTTGAACTGAAGAATTTCTGCACAAAATCTTGAGACAAGTGTTTAGATATACAAAGATCATGCGTGTAGTAATAAACACTCAATTTCCCTCTAGAATATCGATTATAACTATAACACAGGGTATTTGGTATTTTCCAGATAAATTCGTAATCTGTGTTATATTTATAATAAACACCTTTATAAAAGCAATAAGAGTAGGGAAATTGACGTGTTGAGAATGCAATATTTTCGACTGATCAAATTCCCCCAAACTTAATTTTGGTCGTCTCGAGCAAACATCTTTTATTTTAAAGAGAAGGAGAAAATAAAGAAAAAGAAAAACTAACTAGCACACTTTCGTAGGCAACACGATTGCACTAAGCACGTGCAACAAGCCTTTAAACCTCTAGGTGTCCTTAGTAGGAGGAGTGTTGTCTCCTGAAGGTTTTCAGCGGATTGCACCCACAAAATCCTATAATAAAAGGATGACTGTGAAAATTACATATAAAGATAAGAATTGTAAAAGAAAGACTTTGAAAAATCAGAGTTTCCAACTACACTAGCTTTTCAGTTGTCATGAGCCCTATCTTAATAGCCACGAAAAGATTTAAGAAATCACATCATCCCTCAATAAAACATCGTCTTTATTCTTCATTACTACCTTTCTTCCAAATATTGATCATATACCCCTACGTGTGTGTAATGAACATCCCTACACTCGGAGAATTCAATTCAAGCTATCATACTCTTGTCCATGTACCTCAGTACTTTTTAATTGATGAATATTAGATGGAATTGCTCACACGTTTTTCATGCGACCGTTAAAACTTCTTGAGGTACTAACTGACCGATTACTCATGTGCTTGCTGATTAAGTGTATTTAGTATTTTTCTCGTCTTGCAACACCTAAGGCTTAGTAGTGACTCCCAAACCAGTTGGTCTAAGGCACTAGGTGATGAAGCACCCTCGCTATATTTTTTTATTGATGCCTTGGTGTTTACAAAACCAGTGTTCATTTTTCTATACCATTTTATCTTTTATGCTTCATTTATTATTTTGTTTGTACTTTGGCTTTTAAACAAGAGCATTTCAAGGTATCCTCTACTATCCCAAATTTCAAGACGTGTGTAAGTGCGTATAGTAGGGTATCAACATTCAAATGTTTGGCTTCAAGAATAGAAACTATTTTTCAGACTTATTTTTATCCGCAGATTAGTGACTTCCTTCACCTTACTAACCCTTGGGACAACGGCTCATAACTACTTATTACTAGTTCATTTAAGAAAACTTCTAACTCTCTAGGTTTTCTTAAATTTTTCTAATCTTTTGGATGTAATTTTTCACTATCTAATCTTTTATTATAAAACTAAATATTAAATATTTTTTTTATATGTTTTGTGCTTATGCAAAGTATGATGCAAAGTGATGCACAAATAAGCACAAACCTCCCCTAAATTTGTTTACAACAGTTTCCTCGCTGTTGCCATCTGTTAAATCTCAGAAACCTGTAGACTTGGGAGGAAATTTATTAACGGGAGCAATAATATATGAACATGAAAATCTCCCCCAAACTTATTCTTTTCACTCACCTCCATTCTCAAGATGATACAGTATTTTTCAAGACATGGAGGTGAGACGGAGGAATTTTAGTCAAGATAAAGCGGCTCCTGTAGAAACAGGAGCTCCTCCGTGGGGTCAATGGAAAAATACGGTTTTAATCTATATCCATTTACTTTGAAAATTGTACCGTTTTCAACATTTTCAACCTCAACTGCCCCGTGCGGGTATACATACCGCACAACAAAAGGTCCTTTCCACCAAGATTTTAGCTTACCCGCATGAAGATGGAGACGTGAATCATAAAGAAGGACTTATTGACCAGGTGTAAAAGTTTTTCTCAAAATATTTTTATCGTGAAATACCTTAGTCCGGTTCTTTACAATTACAGCATTATCATAAGCTTCATCGCGAAGTTTGCTTAGCTCGTTTAATTGCAGCTTCCGAAAGTTGCAGGCTTGATTTAAGTCAAAGTTAAGTTCTTTAATGGCCCACATTGCTTTGTGTTCAATCTCGACCGGAAGGTGACAAGCCTTTCCAAACACTAGTCTGTAAGGAGACATACCTAGATCAGTTTTATATGCAGTTCGGAACGCCCAAAGAACATCCGTCAATTTGGTTGACCAATCTTTTCAATTTTTAGAAATTGTTTTCTCCAAAATATGTTTGATTTGTGTGTTTGAAACCTCAGCTTGCCCGCTCGTTTGGGGATGATAGGGTATGGAAAGTTTGTGGTTGATTGCATATTTCCGCATCAATGTATCAAAAGACCGATTACAGAAATGCGTCCCGTTATCAATAATGATAGCCCGTGGGTGTCCAAATCGCAAAAAAATATTTTCTTTTAAGAACTTAATGACAACCTTTTTGTCATTAGTGCGACAAGGAATAGCTTCCACCCATTTCGAGACGTAATCAACCGCAAGCAATATGTACAAATTCCCAAAGGAGTTGGGAAAAGGACCCATAAAATCTATACCCCAAACGTCAAAAATTTCAACCACCAAGATGGTTTGAAGTGGCATCTCATTTCTCCGAGAAATCTTACCCGTGTGTTGACATTGTGTACTGGTTTTGCAATGATCAAATGCATCCTTGAATAATGTCGTCCAGTAAAAACCGCATTGCAAAACCTTCTCCGCCATCTTTCGAGGACCAAAGTGACCTCCACATACCTCATTATAACAAAAAGATATAACACTCTTGAATTCATCATTAGGGACACATCTGCGAATGATCTGGTCAGAACAATATTTAAACAAATAGGGTTCATCCCAGTAAAAGTATTTTACTTGGGATAGAAATCGATATTTGTCCTGTTTCGACCATTCGCTGGGAATAAGTCCCGTGGCAAGATAATTCACAATATCCCCGAACCAAGGTTCGTTGGATACATTCAAGAGTTGTTCGTCTGGAAAAGAATCATTGATCGGCAGGGTCACAGGTGAAGAAGAGATGCGCGACAGATGGTCGGCTACCACGTTTTCACATCCTTTCTTATCTTTAATAATAAGATCAAATTCTTGTAATAGAAAGATCCAACGTATTAGCCTACCTTTAGCATCCTTCTTCGCCAAAAGATGTTTCAAGGCGGAGTGGTCAGTGTACACAACAATAGGTGAGCCAATCAAGTAAGGCCTGAATTTTTCTAATGTAAATACAACTGCCAAAAGTTCTTTTTCGGTAGTTGTATAATTAATTTGAGCATCATTCAGGGTCTTGCTTGCATAATAAATCACGTATGTTATCTTTTCAATGTGTTGTCCTAAGATTGCAACAACTGCAAAATCTGATGCATCACACATAAGCTCAAACGGGTGGTTCCAATCTGGAGATGATTGAACGGGGGCTGTAGTGAGAGAGTTTTTAAGTGAGTCAAATGCAGCCTCACAATCCGAGTCAAAGTGAAAGGTTGTGTCCTCGGCCAAGAAAAGAGTTAAGGGTCTAGCAATTTTGCTAAAATCCTTAATGAATCTCCAATAAAAGCCTGCATAGCCAAGAAAAGATCGTATATCTTTGACGCATTTGGGATGAGGAAGGTTTTGAATGACATCTATTTTGGCTCTGTCAACCTCAATGCCTTTTCGTGAAATAACATGTCCAAACACAATTTCCTCTTGGACCATGAAATGGCATTTTTCCCAATTCAAGATTAAGTTCTTCTCCTTACAACGAGTAAGAACTGCGTCAAGATGAGATAGGCAGTCAGCAAAAGAATCTCCGAATATCGAGAAATCGTCATGAAAATCTCTAGAAAATTCTCGACCAAGTCCGAGAATATCCCTATCTACACCGCTGAAATGTAGCGGGAGCATTGCATAACCCAAAGGGCATGCGTCTATAAGCAAAAGTACCAAAAGGACAAGTAAATGTGGTTTTGTCTTGATCCTTTTTGGCAATAGGGACCTGGTTATAGCCAGAGTATCTGTCCATGAAGCAGTAATATTCACGTCCAGCTAAGCGTTCCAGCATCTGGTCAATAAAAGGTAGAGAAAAGTGGTCTTTCCTCGTTGCGGCATTGAGTTTTCTATAATCAATACATACACGCCACCCAGTTTGAGTGCGTGTCTGGATTAACTCATTTGCCTCATTTTCTATGACCGTAACACCAGATTTCTTAGGGACTACATGAATAGGACTTACCCATTGGCTATCAGAGATTGGGTAAATGATACCACTTTCAAGGCATTTGACGATTTCTTTCTTTACCGCATCCTTCATGACGGGGTTTAACCGTCTCTGTGGTTCTCGGATTGGCTTGGCTTCATCCATCAGATGTATATGATATTCAACAATTAAGAGACTAATCCCTTTGATGTCAGCCATAGTCCAACCAAACGCCTGGCTATTAGATCTCAATACCGTCAAAAGAGCATTCTCTTGCTCTAGGGCTAGAAAAGCAGATATGATCACAAGTAAAAACTCGTTCTTACCTAAATATGCATATTTAAGATGAGAAGGTAATAATTTGATATCTAACGCTGGCGGAGAAATTATAGAAGGTGCGGTAATCGATTGATATTCAGATTCACAAAGAAGCTCGTAGCCTGCAAAAGATATAGACTCGGAAGGTGAAGAGTTACAAAGTTCAGACTCAAGAGTGGAAAGAATGTCCTCACTAAGATGTGCAAGATCAAACATTGATGTGCTAGTGTCGTCGAGATCATCAAAGCAAAGTTCATCAACCTGGCAGCTTTCGGTAGCAATCTTGCGGACAGAACAAACATCAAGTATGTGAGCAGAGCATTCAAACGGCTAACTTCCAATTTTATAGATGTTCAGTTCAATTGTCATTTTTCCAAAAGATAGGTTCATTGAACCGTTTTGACAGTTAATGACAGCATTGGAAGTGGCAAGGAATGGTCGACCCAGAATCACCGGAATTTGGTTCCGTGGGTTTGCTACAGGTTATGTATCGAGAACAATAAAGTCCACAGGGAATACAAATTCCCCGACTTTTATCAACACATCCTCCAGTTCACCCCTAGGTTTGGTGATTGATCAGTCTGCCATTTGGAGAGTGCAATGAGCTGGTTTCAACTCTCCAATTCCTAATTGCTCGTAGACAGAATATGGGAGCAGGTTAACACTTGCGCCAAGGTCAAGTAAAGCACGATCAATGTTTTTACCCCCAATAGAAATCGAGATTGTAGGACAGCCAGGGTCCTTACGTTTCTTTGGTAACTGTGGGGTAAAAGCAGTGCTAACATTATTTGTCATGAATACCTTTTTTGGCACTTGAGTCTTCCTCTTCCTAGTGCACAGGTCCTTTAGAATTTTCGCATATGACGGAACTTGTTGTATAGCATCTAGGAGGGGGATGTTGATATTAATCTGTTTGAACATTTCCATAATCTTCTCCATATGTGGACTCGATTTGTTTCCCCTTAACCGATTCGGATAAGGAGCTTTAGCAATAAGAGCTGGGTCCAACATTGGAGAAGGAGGTGTGTGTGGAACTGATCCCAGAATAGGAGTGGGGATCGTCTTTGGTGGACTAGAAGAGGTATGCTGAGGGTTCGAGCCTTGAGGAAAACGGAGAATATGCTCGGAAGAAAGTGGTGGGGTAGATAAAGTAGGATTAGAAGTAGAAGTGGATGTGGAAGGAAAAGTGGAAGTGGAAGCTGGGGTGTTATTGATTAATTCTTCATGATTATCAATCTCTTCCCCGACTTGATTATTCAGCACTCTTCCAGATATCAACATTGTAATGGCATTCACATTGTAATGTTATGAATGCCCAGGATTCAGTAGGGGTTGAGACGGAAGTTTCCCTTTCTCTCTAGCACTCATCTCGGCATTTAATCGAGCAATTTGTGCTTCCATCGATTTAATACTCTCAGTTTGGGAGTCAGAGTTTTTCTGGATCTTATCGAGGGAAGACTTAAATTCAGCCGACATTTGAATGGACTGTTTCATAAACATTTCAAAAGTCCGTTCAAGTGAAGAGGAATTATCAGTACCAGTCAATTGTAAAGGATTATACGGTGCAGGTGTGTTGACCGGATTTTGAAAGTTTTATGATTGGTAGGGGTGCTGACTTATTTGAAGTGGTTGTTGTTGTGGTAGAGGACCCCTTTGAAAGTTGGTTTGGTTTGGAACCGTGTTTTGAGTTTGGTGTTGGTTCCAAGCAAAGTTAGGGTGATTCCTCCAACCCTGATTATAAGTGGAAGAATACGGATCGTTTCTAGGTCTTTGTTGGAAAGCAGCATTGGTATGCTCTTGACCTTGAAACGGAGAATTCAATGGACATTCTTCCGTCAAATGTGATGGATCAGAACAGCATCTACAGACAGTTTTGGAGAGTGACATCTGATTTAGGGAGGCAGCTAAAAATTTATGTTCCATAGCTTCGAGTTTTTTTTGCATTGCTGCCATTTCAGCTCTAACTCCTATGGAAACATCAAGTTGATGAATACCACCCCTAGACGATGACTGGTTTACACTCTCCCACTGTAAAGTTTTCTCAGCGAAATCTTCTATAAATCTCCAGGCTTCACCATCATCTTTAGTCATGAAGGTGCCTTGACACATGGATTCAAGATTCTGTTTTGTTGTAGGATTAAAGCCCTCATATATGATTCTGCACAGATTCCATCTAGGAATTCCGTGATGAGGATATTGAACTAACAGATCCTTGAAGGGTTCAAAACACTTCGAGAATGGTTCATTTGGAAGCTGGGTAAATTGATTTCTTTCGCTACGGACTCGAGCTGTCTTATGATTAGGGTAGAATTTCTTTAGGAAAGTTCTTACGAATTCTCCCCGATTTGAGATAGAATGTGCGACTGTGTTATAAAGCCACTTCTCGGATATATCGCACAAAGTGAATGGGAGATGATGTAATCTCATAGCATCCATAGAAAGCTGTGAAGTACCCAGCATAGCGCATACATTTTCAAATTTGGTAATAAAAACGTATGCGTCCTCAAACTCGAGACCGTGAAATTTGGGTAAGAGATTGATGTATTGAGATTTGATTTCGAAATTGTCCCCATTGGCTGGTGGAATGGTGAGACAGGTCGAAAGAGGACCTCGCATAGGGTAGCATCTCTCTTGGAGAAAGATGCGGGGCGGATTTTGCGCACCTGCAGACGGTGGCAGAATAGTGTTAAAGAAGCTCGATGGAAAACCGTCCATCGAAGTGGGTGTGGTAGTGGGTGAAGAAAAAGAAGATGTAGAAATACCGACTTTGGAGTCGATAGGAGAAACGCAGACAAGACGGGCACTAGAATCCCGTGTCCAGCCGAACATGCACTAAATGGTTTAGCACAAGTAGCAGCGTTGTGATAATTAAGGGAAAATTGGTTTGGTGTTTGTTTTGAAAAAGAAAATACGGATGTTTGAAAAATCACACAAAATATGCACAAGCAACCCTAAATCGAATGGTCACCTAGGTCAAGTCTCTAGACCGCTCCTAGACTTCCAGAAGACAAGTCGCAAGATAGATCCTCTACTGCCTCTTTACCCCTCCTGTGGCCAGGTAAGTGGGAGGTTCTCCACTACGTAAGTAGTGGGCCTAATTAAGTAACCACTTTCCTTAGACACACTTGTCTTAGACACCACAAAAGAAACGCGGATAAGCAATAGATTATCCACGACCTTCTTCTGTCCTAAATGAGCGCAACGGTCTTTAGAGTCTTTTCTAGATCTTTTTTAATTAATGAGGGTGATGCGGATGCAATTTTGTGATTTCCGGGGCTTAGGAAGGGTAATGAAATCCCCACCTAATCTGAATTTGGTCTTTTGCCCCTTAATTTCCGTGTTAAAATATACAAACAACCAAGATCAAATACGCAACAAATTTTCTTTTTGCGGTGCTACGAATTTTGCAAAGAAACCTACAGAAATTAGTTAATGGAACAAAGCAGGGAAGAGATAAGAAAGACAGAGATGGACCTAAAAATTTTGGTGCACTGAAGCCCTAAAGAAGCCGCGGAACCGCCGCGAGAAGCCTCCTTTTGCTGCGGATGCGCGGTCTGCTGAAGTGATTGCTGCACAAAAATTTTTATAGAGACTCTTGTTGCCTCTATGAACTCTCTGTGATGCTCTGAAAATTTTTCCTCTCGCTCTAGAGATTCCAGATTCGCTTGCAAATAATCACAACAAATCGTTAAGCACTTGATGCGATTTTGATCTAAAAATTCTGATGGAATAATAAAAAATTCAATTCAAATAACAAAAACAAACAAATTAGCACACGATCCCCGGCAACGGCGCCATATGATTGATCATTTCATGTCGTGTTTTGAAAAGTGTAAAAGATCACAACCAAAGAAATTTATAACCGCAATCAATTAACGGTGTCTATTGAAGTTTCGTTAGCGAATACGGATCGTCCACTGAGATTGTGTGAATTTGTTCGAATTTGTTTTAGTTGAGTTGAAAAGAAAAGTTGAAAGAAAATGATTCAATATTTGTGAGATTTAGTTTCAAGAAGCCTAAAGAAATAGATAAAATCGAGAATTAATAAAGATCAAGAAAATGTCCAAACCAATTGAATTATCAAGATTTGTAAAGTAGCTTGTAGGAATCGATCGAATAAGTAGTGATTATGAATACTAAAGATTTCAAAATCTAATCTATTGAGGAATTGTAGCTAGATCGATGACGATCAATAAAGATTAGGGATCTATTGAATAAACTAGGGTTTCTCCTTCACCATTCTTTGTCTGTTCATTGATTATCATTCAAATTCTAGCCTCTAGTCAAGAAAATCATCGATCGTTGATCTCTAATTTGGAGCGAAAACATTCAAGAAAGCAATCTCGCTCAAAATTAGGTCTTCGATGATTCAATTTTCTAGAGTTAACAAACCGCATAAGACTTAAGAATCGTTCAAGAATTTCATCATCATCATCTACCTATTCTCTCAATTCCGCTACAAACGGAGATTTCACTCACACATCTTGAAAAAGGAAAGAGCCAAGAATTGATAAATTTTCATAATGAAAGAATGTAAAGAAAGCAAGATTTATAATTTTTCACCTTTATTAATCGACGATTAGGTACAATTCACTCAAAGGTTACAAGATATGAGGAGGTAACTAGATCCGTCGAAATTAGCTTCGCATCGATCTTCTTGAGTCGCGGATCATCGTGGATCTCTTGCTCGAATGATGATCGGCGTTGCGAAAAAAGCTCGTTGAAGGCTTGCTTGAGTTGCTTCTCGATGAATCTTGATTTTGGCTTTTGAATTGGATTTGGGCTAGGGTTTTGAGTTACAAGTTGTGTCACTCAACTTGTGTGTGGAATAATGAATAATGATCAACAACTAATCAACAACAACCTTTGTAATGAAGCCATAGGTCCCCTTTTATAGTTTTTCTCTATCTTCTCTTAGAAGCTTGGTTGTTATGAGGCTTGCATAGGAAGCTAGGTAGGTACCAAGCTTACACTAGAAGATTGGCTATTGCAGAGAAGCTTCTGAAGATTTCTAGGGATTTTGAAGCGTCTTGAAGAAGTTTGGCCGTTAAAAGAGAAGCTCTGCAAAAAGTATCAACCGCCGACGAGTCGGATCGGCCGCGGATCCGCGGCGGATCGGCCTGACTCGGCCGCGGATCCGTGGCCTTTTGATGGAGTCAGTGCATGGAATCTTCAGGGTTGTTTTATGTTGGCTTTATAGCACTTTTCTGATGTCTGGAATCTTATAATTCTTTCTTGGTTGCTGCCAGATCTCAAGTCTTTGACTTGATGTATTTATCGGTGCTTTTTAACAGTTCCAGTTCTTTGACCTGAAGAATTTCTGCACAAAATCTTGAGACAAATGTTTAGATATACAAAGATCATGCGTGTAGTAATAAACACTCAATTTCCCTCTAGAATATCGATTACAACTATAACACAGGGTATTTGGTATTTTCCAGATGAATTCGTAATCTGTGTTATATTTATAATAAACACCTTTATAAGAGCAATAAGAGTAGGGAAATTGACGTGTTGAGAATGCAATATTTTCGACTGATCACCGCTCGCGCACTCCTCTCAGCTCCTTTTCATGATCGGCCGCCGCGGCCAGCTCCGCTTCGACTTGGGCCCGCTGCCGCAAACAAGATAAAAGTTTCTAGTCGATCTCCCGCTGAGCTGCCTCACAACTCTGCGCATCCTGCTTAGTAAGGTCGAGCATCTGCCTCAGCGTTAGCCCGTCAGAAATACATCGTAGGAGGCCCTCAAAGATAGCTTTCAGCTGTGCAGTATTCGCGTCAACCTGGACGCGCAGCCGGGAAGATTCGCCTAAAGCCTCCTCGCGTTCCTTCCGCCTCAAGGTCGCCTCTTGTTCAAAATGGCGAAGGAAGGGAACGCTCTGCTCAATCCATGCAGCCCGCTGGGAGTTCAAAGCCAACACTTCCAGAGAAGGACGCCTGAACTCAATCTCATACAGACAGGCCTCGGTCTTCCTACAGTAGTTAACCCAAGACTCGACGACGCCCTCGCTGTAGAAGTTCACGAGCATCTCCAACATGAGATTAACCTCAGCAGCAAAATCTGCAGCAGATACGAAAGCCTTGGCGTCAAGATCCTCGACGAACTCGCTTAACATTCGCAGGCTATTCGCAGCACCCCTGAAAGATATGTGTTTAACAAAGGGCTCTGCCGGCATTGGAATTAGAAACTCGAAAGGAGCTGGAGTCGGTGCGATTGCTGTAAAACAAATCATAGTCAAATGTTGGCTCAAGAGATAGAAAATGCACGAGAAATGGAATCTACTATACCGGCTGCGACATGTGGCAAAGTTGGGAGTAATGGAGGCGCAACTGTTCCCTCGTCCCCTCCTCCAATCTGTAACGCTGCAATCAATTCAAAGAAGAATTAGCAACGACATGGTTGCCCACAAAAGAAAGGAAAGGATGTCAGGCAAAAAAATTATACTCACCGACACCGGCAGGCAGGAAGACTTCTGACTGGAAAGAGAAATGTGGATTCAACACCTGATATAGATGGTCAAAAAGGAATCCGGCAAGGTTGTAACAATACGATGTCAGTACAAAGAGTATATTACCCACAATGAAACCGATAAGTCGCAAACATATACCTTCCAGCACTCCAGACGACATAGGAGAAGGCAACGGAACGACAACCGTCACGGCGGCGACCAGAGGCGCTTCAGGTGGCGCAATCACCGCATTCACTGCACCTACACTCAAAACAAACAAAACGTCATCAAATGGGGATGAACAGGATCGAAAGATGAAAAGTTACCCAAGATCTATCTGATAGGTCGCCAATCGAAACCGCGACGAGAGCATCACTAGGCGCAGCGGCTTCTTCGCTCTCCTCCACTGAAATAGTTTCTACGCCCATGGCCTCGTCCCCTGATTCGACAAGGGCCGTCGTGACGCTTGCGACGCCTGCCGATATCAGGGAGCCACCGAGAGAAAGAGCGACGGTTTGGACAGTCCCTGACTCCCGAGAGAGAGTAGCCGCTTCGGGCTCTGTGTTCGCCATCTTCTCACCTGCCACCTCATCGCCAATACTTGGCCCTGCAAGATATGGTATATCAGAATTGGCGGATCGAGTAAAAGTGAAAATACCGGGCATTACATTACCTGGCAATGGATTCTCAGTTGCCTCCCGAGCCGCGCGCACGACCTGTATATGAGCGATAGACAGGGTAGCTGGAGCATCCCCTGGAGGAATAGTGACAGATGGGGTGGTGCTTGAATTTGCACCCACAGCCAAGCTGACATCACGTTTCCTCGCCGCACGCTTTCTATGCTTTTTGTCGGCCTTGGCAGTGAGAAGTGATCTCCTCAAGTCCTCCGTCAAAAGGACGTCATCGTCCGAACCAGGAGCTGCCTCTGGAGCCGTTACGACGTCCGTCATCGGCTGTTTAAGCGAAGTCTCTTGAGACAATACTGGGGGAGCTGGGGTCTCAGCAGCCGGCTCTGGAAGCGTCGCCGCATCACCACGCGGGATCGGAACTGCACTCGGGATAACCTGAGTCGAGATAGTCCCTGCAATAAGATGAAAAGAAAGGGTTAAACCACGAATAAAGAAAAAGGGAATGAAGGCACAATAAGCCGAAGTATACCAAGGCCCAAGGAAGGGCGAAGCCTCTCTTCCTCTTCGAAAGTCTTGAGGGAAGCCGTGAGAGCCTCTTCGGCGGAGATACCTGTTGAAAAAAAACGTCAGTCAAAGCATAATAATTAAAAGAAAGTATATATATATATATATATATAACCGCGGAAAGAAATGACTGAAGTCTACCTGACTGTGCGATGGTGATCAGTGCTGCTTCGTCACGGGCTAGTTGCTCGGAAACCGCGATGGCAGCCTCTAGATTGGTATCATCCGGCGCAATGAATAAACCCTCATTGGTACCGTATTTGCTCAAGCCCTCGCTGTAAGGAGCATGAGGCTCCTGGACGAATGCAACGTCCGTGGAAAATAGCGACTTCTTCTTCTTCTGTGAGCGGCCGCCAGTAGCCGACAACAGGAGCTTGCGCTTGGCGGGCAACTTCGGATGACGAGTCTTGATCTCCGTACCCACGCCAGACTCGGGAGATTCTACAACCACCGTTTCTACAGGCATACGGTAGGGGCATCTCAGGTATAGTGCGCGGGACCACAGCCGCAGCAGCTTCACTTAGGGGAGGACAAACAATGGTCCGTCGCTTCAAGGGAACGGTTGGATTACCCGCTGGGACAGCACCCTTGCGATCAAGCAATAATCGTTTCTCTTCCCTGATAACAGCGCCCATCGCGTACTGGTACCATGCCACGTACGCATTCAAAGCTTTTGGAACGCAGCTTGGCTCGCTGATAAAGAAGTTAGACCCGGTGTTAAGCCGCATAAAATGGTGTAGCGCATTACGGATACCCTCTTCCGTGGCAACCGGCTCAGCTAGAAAGGCCTCGAGCGGGACAACCCGATTATAGATTGATTGTTGAGCGAAACGATGCGGGTTCTATCTCATGAACAGTGCCGCATCGTTCTGCCTAAACACTAAGAAGCCCGGCCTGATTGAATATAAGTGAAGAATCTCCCGAGCTTTCAAGATAGAAACCCCATCTTTGAAAGTGTCCCGCAGCGGCTGCACCGTATTAGCGGATTCCTTGCCGATATTCATGACCTTATTGACGAAGGTCATGCCATCCCCGACCGTACGCGGGCGAAGAATCAGACCCCGAGCCTCTCGCTGAGTCGGTTCCAAAACGGAAGCGTCAACTAGCCGCATAACCCGAGGAAAGTTATAACTGTCGTAGAAATGGGGCCGCTTGTGGACTCCAAAATCGCCGAGCACATGCAGCTCGAGCCACGAAGTGAAATAGTGCATCGGGAAGTTTACAGGCTGCACCCTCGGTTGAGTGGTGTCTGCCGCCAAGCTAAGGCCGTGATACAGGTAAGCCAGCCCAGCAATCCCAACGGAAACCTGCGTCCCTTCAACCATTCGGTGAGCCGGGTAGAAAACAGAGGGCCTCATGTAGCAAGAATGTATGGGGAGCGCAAACCAGCTTAACCATAAACCAAGGAACCCAAAAAAGAACGCCTCTTCGTCGATGTCTTGAGTGGCGAGTTCTGTAAAGGGGACGACCGCGGCGTTTGGGAGGAAGAAATTCTTTCGATCTACTTCCACGGTCGGCAGGCTATCCAGGCCAAAACCGAAAGGATCGTCGAGCTTGGCAAACTTCGCACCTTGTTTCGACAAGACTTCCGGGCGAAGAAAACGGGCGATGAAATCTGTAAAGCTGACCCCGTGGATTCCAGATTCAAGAAACAGGCTCTCGTATATATTTAACATCTTGATCAAGCTTGGGTATCGGTGCTGAATGGCATTCTCTGGGGACAGACCCATCACTACTGATCGAGTGGCGAAAATTTCCTCGTCAGGGGGTAATATCTCCTCATAATGTTCCCCTCTGACAGGAAAATCGGAGATCTGCGCGAACTCCTCTAAAGAGATTGAAACTTCCCGATCTAATAGGAGGAAGGTGTGAGTTGGAACGTTCCATTATTCTAAAAAACCTTTGACCCACCATACAGGGGGCGTGGAATACTGAAAGAGGGACGCATAAATCGCGGGGTACAACCCGAGCTTCAACAGCTGCAATTTCTTGGCCGACAAGATATACCGGGCCCACTGCAAATATCCAGCTGGATGGCGAGGAGTCAAGTCTATCATGTACGGCTGTCCCCAAGGGCGCGACTCGCCTTGACATATACGCCACCCCAGGGTATCCAAAGCCATCGGTGGCTGTACGGGTATCGCGGACATAGAGGGCTAAAGGCAACCCTCCGAAGTCTAGTTGACCTCCTCCACGGCATAATTCACTGGGGGTGAGTCGGCGTAATGGATCGCTGGAATGGGTTCCGAAGGTGCTGCGCAAGAAAAGCTACGCCGACCCCTGATGATCTGATTGTACCACGTCCCCCATAAATGAAGATATTGCTGCTTTGGGTCGTGATCTTTGATTAGCGCGAAGACTTTCCTATCCACGGACGCTTCAGGGAATCCGCTTTCTGAACGAACAAACGGGAAAGAAATGTCGAAAGACATAGTACCTGCGCGAAAAAGAACAAAAGTTAGCCTTC
Source organism: Agapanthus africanus (assembly GCA_030015575.1). Classification (NCBI taxonomy): domain Eukaryota; kingdom Viridiplantae; phylum Streptophyta; class Magnoliopsida; order Asparagales; family Amaryllidaceae; genus Agapanthus; species Agapanthus africanus. Next base: position 20,481,750 of record CM057338.1, on the reverse strand, counting down.
AATGCTATAGTTTAAGTTCTGGCACTTGGTACTTTAAATTCGTACCGCACTGCAATGCAGTGGAAAGGGACCAAAGGGGACCCACACAATCTAGATGACGGCTCATCATTAATGAGAAAGTCTCATCATTGATGAGACAGTTGTTTCCCCCAATCAGAGCAAAGCTCTATTTGAATTTCAAAAATTCAAAATTTGAAGCAACGCTTCAAATTCCTTGCGCTGCGCGCAACGCGCCACGTGTCAAAAGCTGATACGTCAGTGCAGCGCCCAAGGCAACGCGCCCAATCAGAGCAAGGCTCTATTTAAAACAAAATTAAAGGAAGCAGCGCTTCAGTTGCGCAAGCGCTGCGCTGCGCGACACGTGTCAGCGCAGATGCGCAAGCGCTGCGCTGCGCGACACGTGTCAGCGCAAACGCAGTTGCGCTGCGCTGCGCGACACGTGTCAGCGCAAACACAGTTGCGCTGCGCTGTGCGCTGCGCGACACGTGTCAGCGCAAACACAGTTGCGCTGCGCTGTGCGCTGCGCGACACGTGTCACGCGGTGGGGCGTTTACGCCAAACAGAATTAAATTCTAGTAACATTCTTCTGTTCTTGTTAAAACAAGAAAATTGTCTTCTGTAAAACAGAAGCCCTTAGATCAAAGATCCACCGGTGGGGAAAATTCCCCAAATCACTCAGAGAAAGATCTCTTTAACAAACTTAACAAATCTATGGGCACTATATAAAGACCCTTAAACCCCAACTCAAAAGATCATAAACATTGTTCCCCTCCGAATGGCGGCCAAGACGACGTGACACGTCTTGCCTGAGATTCGGGGCAGATACTATTTGGTTTTCCATCTACCTCTCCGAAGATGCCAAGTTGATTTATGGCACTGTGTATCGAAGTTCTCTCTGTTTTGAAATTCTTGATCTCTCCCAATGTTTATGATCTTTTGAGTTGGGGTCTAGGGGTCTTTATATAGTGCCCATAGATTTGTTAAGTTTGTTAGAGAGATCTTTCTCTGAGTGATTTGGGGAATTTTCCCCACCGTTGGATCTTTGATCCAAGGGCTTCTGTTTTAAAGAAGACAATCTTCTTGTTTTAACAAGAACAGAAGAATCTTACTAGAATTTAATTCTGTTTGGCGCAAACGCCCCAGCGCGTGACTCGTGTCACGCAGCGCAGAGCACAGCGCAACTGCGCTGACACGTGTCGCGCAGCGCACAGCACGGCGCATCTGTGCTTGCGCATCTGCGCTGACACGTGTCGCACAGCGCAGCGCACAGCGCGGCGCAACTGCGTTTGCGCTGACACGTGTCGCGCAGCGCAGCGCTTGCGCAACTGAAGCGTTGCTTCCTTTAATTTTGTTTTAAATAGAGCCTTGCTCTGATTGGGCGCGCTGCCTTGGGCGCTGCGCTGACGTATCAGCTTTTGACACGTGGCGCGTTGCGCGCAGCGCAAGGAATTTGAAGCATTACTTCAAATTTTGAATTTTTGAAATTCAAACAGAGCTTTGCTCTGATTGAGGGAAACAAATGCCCCCCCCGACCGTTGCGCTCACGTGGCGCGCATGTGAGTGCAGCGGTGGCAAGATCCTGTCCGTTGGATCAACTCAGGAGTTGAAGGGGCGCAAGCGCCTATATATAGGACCCTGGCCTTTAGAAAATCTTTACTATTTTCCAAGATTTTGATTTTCAGAACTTTGCTCTTGCTTAAGAACTTCAGAGCTTTGCTCTTGTTTCCAAAATTAGAAAAACTTTAGGTAAAATTAATTTAAATTAATTTAAATCAATCTTAACCAACAGAGCCTTACTCTCATAGATCTTTTGATCTAAAGAAATCCCCTTTGGGGTTTCATAAACAGAGCTTTGCTCTCAAGAATTTGTTTCAGGGTTTCTTAACCCATGAACAGAGCTTTGCTCATTGAAAGAATATAGATCTTTTGATCTTCTGATGATGAACTCTTAAGAGTTTTTTTATATGGATTTTTAAGATCCCAGAACTTTAATTTTTTAGGAATTAATTAATTTTTTCTTTGATGGATTTTTTTTCATCATTATTACAGAGCTAAGCTCTTTTAAGGAATTTTATTTCCCTGAGACCAGAGTTTGACAAGTGTCACTCTGTGACAGAGCTTTGCTCTGAAAGAGGAGATTTTCCCCTTGTCTCTAGGGATTTTTTTATTAATGAGAATGTTCTCTTGGGGTTTAACTAACAATCTCATCCAATGATGGGGTTGTCTTATTAACTGATGCATTGTCATCCAGATTTTTTGGGTCCCCCTTTGGTCTCCTACCCACTGCACTGCAGTGTGGTGTGATTAATTTTAATTAATTAAAAAATTTAAACGCCAAGCGTTGGAATTGCAACACTAACGGCTAATTTTGTTCCCTTGCAGTGACCATGTCTTTCGATACCTCATTCCCATTTGCTCGTTCGGAGGAAGGGATTCCCAAAGCGACCGTGGATCACAAAGTCCTAGCTATGATCAGGGACCACGACCCGGAATATAAGAGTCTTCACCTTTGGGGGTCGTGGTACAATCAAATCATCATGGGTCGACGGAGCTTTACGTGCGCAGTACCGTCAGAACCTATTACGGCGATCCATTATGCCAGCCCACCCCCGGTGCAGTATGCCGTGGAGATGGTCGATTGGACTTCAAATGGCTTTCTTCATCCTGCTATAGATGCAATTCCTGTTCAGCGTCCTATGGTTTTTGATATCCTGGGACGCCGTATCTGTCAAGGCGAGGCGCGACCTTGGGGCAATCATATAACATAGGTCTGATCCCCCGCCACCCGATCGGCTATCTGCCATGAGCTCGCTACATTCTGTCGGCGAAGAAGTCGCAGTTGATAAGGTTAGGGTTGTACACTGCGGTTTACGTCTCCCTCTTCCAACATCCTACGCTTCCCACCTGGTGGTTCAAGGCCTTCTTGGAGCAGTGGAACATCCCTACTCACACTTTCCTCGCAATGGACCGGGAAGTGTCGATTTCTTTAGAGGAATTCGCAGAGGTCTCCGGCTTACCGGTTATAGGAGAGCACTATGAGGAGTTGCTTCCTACAGACGAGTATGTCTTCGGTGCTAAGCCGGCAGGGGCCTCACTCCAGAGAATGCTGTTCAGCACCAATTCCCAAGTTTGATCAAGGTGTTGAACATCTATGAGGCCCTTTTCATCGAACGTGGGAGTCGCGAAGTTAGCTTCGAGGATTTCATTGCTCGGTTCCTTCACCCAAACATCCTCTCGGCAGAAGCTGCCAAGTTTGCCACACTTGATGACCCTTTCGGTCTAGGTTTGGATAACCTGCCGGCGAAGGAAATAGATCAAAAGGGTTTTTTCCTTCCTAACTCCCCGACCGTTTCTTTTGCGAAAGTTGCAGCCCCCAGGATGGACGAAGAGGCCTTCTTCTTAGGATTTCTTGGGCTATGGCTGAGTTGGTTTGCGCTCCCGATGCATTCTCGCCATATGCGGCCTTCTGTCTTTTACCCAGCTCACCGGATGACCATTGGGGTAAAAGTGGCTGTTGGGATCGCCGGCTTGGCACACCTGTATCACGGCCTCAGTCAAGCAATGGATGCTAATGAGCCTGGGGTACTGCACGTGATCTTCCCGATGCACTACTTCATATCGTGGCTCGAGCTACACACATCGGGCGTCTTCGGCATGCGCAAAAGGCCCTAGTTCTATGACAGGTGCAACTTCCCTCGCATCATACAGATGATTAGCGCCTCAATCATGACTCCATCGCCACGGAATGCCAGCGGTTTACTCCTTCACCCCCACACCGTTAGAGACGGGGTGTCTTTCATCGACAAGGTGCTGACTATTGGAAAGGCATCTACCACTGCGGTGCGGCTATTGCAAGACACTTTCAAAGATAGGACCTCAGTTTTGACGGCCCGGGAGACCCTCCATCTATATTCTATTAGACCGGGCTTCCTGGTGTTCAGGCAGAACGGTGCGGCGATTTTCATGAGATACAACCCGCATCGTTTCGCCCAACAACTGAGCTACAATCAAGGGGTACCATTGGAGGCTTTCTTATCGGAACCTGCTGCTACTGAAGAAGGGATGGAGAGCGTGTTGCATCACTTCATGCGTCTGAATACGGGTTCCCACTTTTTTATCAGTGAGCCGGCTTGCGCCCCACGACTCCTTAAGGTATATACAGAATGGTACCGTCATAAAGGAGGAAAAGCGATTGCTGGTAGACCGTAAGGGTGTGCCTCCAGGTAGCGACCGCAACGCTCCTTTAGTGCCAAGGACCCCGGTAGTTCCCCCTCTAAAAGATGGTAGAGCCGGACCACCGCGTGCGCAGAGTCCTCCACGCGGATTGCCGCTTCCCGATGTTGCGGATGCACCACCAGCGCCCTATGCTCCAGTGGAGACAGTGGTTGTAGCCTCGTCGGAGTCTGGTGTGGGTGCGGACATCGGGACCCGCCGCCCCTAGGTTCCTGCAAAGCGCAAATCGATCCCGGGTGCACCTAGGGCTGGTGGGCAGAAGAAGAAAAAGAAGTCGCTCTTCGCGGCTGACGTTGTGTTCGGTCAGGAACCCCACGCTCCCTATGGTGAGAGCCTGAGTGAATACGGGACCAACAGGGGGTTAGTCATGCCGCCGGATGACACGGACTTGGAGGCCGCCATCGTAGCTTCAGAGCGGTTGGCGAGGCGTGATGCGTGGCTAGCTAAGCTTGCGCAATCAGGTAATCACTAGTCGCATTTTTTATTGTATCATATCTTTATTATTTCCCTTGACTAACATTTTTCCCTCTTTTCTTCAAACAGGCATCACCACTGAAGAGGCCATTGCCGCCTCCCTCAAGACTTTCCAAGAGGAGGAACGACTTAGAGCGTCCTTAGGCCTTGGTACATTTCGATTCATCAAGTCTTTATTCTCCTTGTGTTATGGTCGATCTAATCTTACCCTTTTTTTTATCGCAGGAACCACAATGCCGATCCCGCCAGGTGACGCGGAGACTCTTCCCATGCCAGCCGCCGATGTTTCTGCCTCCTCGGGGCTACCACGAGAGGCCCGTCTTGAAGAACCGATGAGAGATGCCTTAAAGGCTTTGGAGGCATCTCTGAACGAGGACGGCGACACCTTGATGAAGGAAGCATCGAAGAGGTCCATCGCGACAGCCCGGGAGGAGAGGAAGCGGTTGAGGCGTGAAGCGAAGGCACACAGGGCCCGCTTTGGCCATTGGAGCAGGCCCAAGCACCACCCCTCATGCTGATACTCCCTCAGAAGAGCTCCCGGTTGCCTTGTCTACAGCTCACAGACAGGCGGTGCGCGCCAATAGGGAGGCTAACGATAAGTCCACCTCAGGTAATATTTCTTTCAGAATTTTGTTGTAAGAATTATAAGCTGTCGGTTCTTATATATTCTATCCTGCAAGGCCAAGTCCAACCGAGGGGGAGGCGGAGACCGTCGAACCTGAGGGGCCAGAGGAAGGGGCATTGGTCGAACCCGAGCCGATGGCGGACGACACAACCGGGATTGCCGGGCCCGAGCTAGTGGCTGACGAAATGGTCACGTCCATTATGCCTGAGCAGGTGGCCGATGCCGAGCCCGAGCTAGCAGCGGACGGAGTGCCTGAGACCGATGACCCCGTGGCGACGGCGGACGAGACAGCCGTGACTGCTGAGCCCGAGAGAGTAGCGGGTGAGGTGGACATGATTCCTGAGGACGAGCCGACAGCTCTTTCTCAGGAGTCTGGCAATACTCCGGTCATAGCTCTCCCCGCCTACGGCCCTCCGCCATCTCCTGGCCTCGCGAGCACGACGACGGCCCCCGTGGAGTCTGGGGATGAGGCCACGGGTGGTGGGCTTATGTCGATGGAGGAGGGAGACGCCTCCGTCTTTGCTGGAGGCTCATCAGGTAAATTTCGGATTACCGTCCCTTTTTTATCTTGCAATCTTTCCTGACAGGTTTACCCTTGTTTTTTAACGCAGGTGCGGCCAGTGCCGATGCTCCATTGCTTGAGGGAGCGCCGTCAACTACTGCCTTGGCAGTGGTCACCTCTCAGCCCTCTCTCATACCATCGAAGATGTTGGAAGGTATGCGTTTGCAACTTATTAGTCTTATTTTTCAGACGCATAATTTATGTGCTAAAGTCGTACTGTTGTGTCTTTTCAGGAGTTCTTTTTGATCATCTTTATCAAGTGTTGCTCCCACACTTCTCCTTCCCATCTGAACTCGCTTCTTCCTCGAGTGGCGCTGGTGAGTATAGTTTCCAACTGATGTCTTTCTTTTTTTAGTAATGGAATTATTTCTAATTTTCCCTTGTCCTGATTGCAGTGCTACAAATCGAAGGAGGAGACGAACGATCGGTCGCGCCACCGGCCCTTCCGGCCTTGCCACCTGCTGCAGCTGGTATAGTAGACTATCTCATCAATGACTTTTTCATATTTCTTGAATTGTTATCTGATCGTATCTTGTTTTTTTTTTAGCTGTCGTTCCGGTCTCGGCGCCCTTCGAGCCTCGTGTTACGATGCCGGCGGGCCCTTTCCTGAGACGTCCATCCTCGAAAGGCGCCGCGAATAGTCTGCGCATGTTGAGCGACTACATCGAGGAACTCGACGTCGAGTCTCCTACGTCTGCTGCAGATTTCGCTACGGCGGTTAACCCGATGCTGGTGATACTCGTAAATTTCCATGACAAGGGCATCGTTACGTCTTGGGTTAACCACTGCAGAGAGATCGAGGCTCGCCTGCATCAGCTGGAGTCGATGCGTCCTGCCCCTGAGGTTTTGGCCATGAGCACTCAACGGGCAATATGGCTCGAACAAAGCACTTCTCATTTCCGCCATTTGAACAAGAAGCAGCTTTAAGGCTGAAGGAGTGTCAGGAGTCTTCAAGCGAAACTGCTCGCCTACGTGCCGAAGTTGAGGCGAACGCTACCGAGGTGAAGGCTGTCTTCAAGGGCCTTCTGGAGCGTATCTCAAATGGGCTGAACTTGAAGCAAAAACTTGACGCTGTCGAGCGTAATGCCCAAGGCCGCGAAGTTGCTCAGCAGGCCGTTGGGGAGCAGCTTGCATCTCTCTCGCAGCAAAGGGCTCAGGTGGAGGCAGAACTGGCGGTGGTGGCCGTTCAGGAAAGGCATGGAAAGAAGTGTGCGAACAACTGATAGAGCTATTTAAGATGCTTCCTTCCCAGTAGCTGCCTTTGTAACAATATAATTGTAAAAAAAAATTCCTTTTTCAAATAATATGTATCAATTCTTTATTCTTCTGTACGATTCACCTTGTATTTGATTGAAGTTAATCAATAAAGATACACATTTTTTCTTTTTGAATGTCTTGTATGCTCTTTTGCTTTCTCCCTTCTCTTATTATCAGCATGATGCCTTGATAAACACAATTGACAGATAATAGAGTAGGCATCCAGATTTCTCTAAGAGATAGCGATGGCTTAGGCCGCAGGTTCAGATCTGCTACCAAAGACTTTTCAACTCTATGAGCCGTGAGGGTCTCATAGAGACTTTTCTCCCTACGGATCGAGAGGATCTCGTAGGTGTATTTTCTCCTTAGGAATCGTGAGGATTCCTAAGTGTGTTTTCTCTTATAAGTCGTAAGGATCCTATAAGAGAATTTTCCCTCTTACGAGTCGAGAGGATCCGTAAGCGGTTGTTTCCCTCCTTGTCGAAATTCGACTTTGGAGAGTGAGACCCGTGAATAGTATGCAAGAGGCCGTTTTAGACTGACTTGCAGGGTCCCATCGCTCAGGAAACAAGTTTTTTAATACCTGCTATCTTGCAAGTTGAGACTAATCGGGAATTTCCCGCGGAGACACTGGTTTCTCTGCGAGCCGACGCGAATCAGGAGGCTCTCATCAAGGACGCTAGTTTCCCTGAGTTGAGGAATTTGCCAAGGACACTTGTTTCCCTGGTGTTGAAATGAATCGAGAATTTCCCGCGGAGACACTGGTTTCTCTGCGAGTCAACACGAATCAGGATTTTCTTCGTCAAGGACACTTGTTTCCCTGAGTCGAAGGATTTTGCCGAAGACACTGGTTTCTTCGGGGTTGAGACGAATCGGGAATTTCCCGTGGAGACACTGGTTTCTCTGCGAGCCGACGCGAATCAGGAGGCTCTCATCAAGGACGCTAGTTTCCCTGAGTTGAGGAATTTGCCAAGGACACTTGTTTCCCTGGTGTTGAAACGAATCGAGAATTTCCCGCGGAGACACTGGTTTCTCTGCGAGTCGACGCGAATCAGGATTTTCTTCGTCAAGGACACTTGTTTCCCTGAGTCGAAGGATTTTGCCGAAGACACTGGTTTCTTCAAGGTTGAGACGAATCGGGAATTTCCCGCAGAGACACTGGTTTCTCTGCGAGCCGACGCGAATCAGGAGGCTCTCATCAAGGACGCTAGTTTTCCTAAGTTGAGGAATTTGCCAAGGACACTTATTTCCCTGGTGTTGAAACGAATCGAGAATTTCCCGCGGAGACACTGGTTTCTCTGCGAGTCGACGCGAATCAGGATTTTCTTCGTCAAGGACACTTGTTTCCCTGTGTCGAAGGATTTTGCCGAAGACACTGGTTTCTTCGGGGTTGAAACGAACCGGGAATTTCCCGTGGAGACACTGGTTTCTCTGCGAGCCGATGCGGATCAGGAGGCTCTCATCAAGGACGCTAGTTTTCCTGAGTTGAGGAATTTGCCAAGGACACTTGTTTCCCTGGTGTTGAAACGAATCGAGAATTTCCCGCGGAGACACTGGTTTCTCTTTGAGTCGACGCGAATCAGGATTTTCTTCGTCAAGGACACTTGTTTCCCTGGGGTTGAAACGAATCGGGAATTTCCCGCGGAGACACTGGTTTCTCTGCGAGGCGACGCGAATCAGGAGGCTCTTATCAAGGACGCTAGTTTTCCTGAGTCGAGGTATTTTCCAAGGACACTTGTTTCCCTGGGGTTGAAACAAACCGGGAATTTCCCGCGGAGACACTGGTTTCTCTGCGAGCCGACGCGAATCAGGAGGCTCTCATCAAGGACGCTAGTTTCCCTGAGTTGAGGAATTTGCCAAGGACACTTGTTTCCCTGGTGTTGAAACGAATCGAGAATTTCCCGCGGAGATACTGGTTTCTCTGCGAGTCGACGCGAATCAGGATTTTCTTCGTCAAGGACACTTGTTTCCCTGAGTCGAAGGATTTGTGGTGGTCTTTCAGGTTTTATATAAGTTACCGTCAAGACCTCGAAGCTAGGGATTTGATCTTCGCTTCATTTGCTGGCACTGCGTCTGCTGTATTGAGACGAATGTCGCGGTTGTCTCTAGGCTGTTGGTGAACCGTCGAGATTTGGCTTAGCTTTTTGGCGGAGCCTGTTGGAAAGGTATGGTTCCCTCTTTATTTGTGCCCTTGGATTGTATACAGGGATCGATGTGATCATAACTGTAGGGCAGAAGTTTCATTCATTTTTATTGTTTTATTTCCGCGATACTCTATCATTTCAGCTATTATATCGCGAAGGTCGCGATTGCCCAATCATTTCGGCTATTTTTCGCGGTGCCCAATCATTTCGGCTATTTATTTCATTTTTACTCGCTGCTTTTTATTGCTAGTTGCCCAATCATTTCGGCTGTTTTATATGCATACGTTTCTACTTGCTGCTTTTTATTGCAAGTTGCCCCATCATTTCGGCTATTTCGTATGCATGTGCGGCCTACCGGCTTTTCACCGTAAACCTGAAATTAGACACCATTTTCGGCATCAGCACCGCTACAACTGGGATATTGCCAAGAGCGAATCATCATTTGCCTCTGTCGATGTCGAACAAAGGTGGCTTAGCGAACAGGGTTAAGGTCCTGTCGACTAAGGCTTTTAACTTCATGAGCCGTAAGGGTCTCACAAAGGTATTTCTCCCTACAAGTCGTGAGGATCTTGTAGGTGTGTTTTCTTCTTAGGAATCGTGAGGATTCCTAAGTGTATGTTCCTCTGTAAGTCGTAAGGATCCTACAAGAGGGTTTTCTCCTTGTAAGTCGAGAGAACTTATAAGGGTTATTCATCATGCGTACATATCCCCAGTCATGGATGGGACTTGATTAGGGAAATGTTTATCCGTGCCCGTGGATTGTATACAAGGGTCAGTATTGAGCCACCTGTAGGGCAATATCGAAGGTTGTGGGGGGGTCGCTTAAGCACAGGTTTAGGTCTCTGTAACTTAAGACTTTCAAATCTTATTGTTAGTTATATGTATGCCCTAGAGGCCATTACTATACATAGGATGTATATTGTAGTGGATGCTTGGACATATATAGGGATGACTTTCTTGCTCGATATGATAGTATGCTATCCGGTTACTCTTTATCTTAACGTGTACACTGATTGTCTCTCTGTTACATGTTGGTAAAGCCCTTAGGATGTGTACTTGACTACCTGGACTATGATGTGGATCATACTAGTAGGGACATGGTAGTCCATAAGTACATCCTTCAAAGTCCCTAGTCGTGGGTGTATCGAGACGGGGCATCGATATACCAGAGTAGACTAGCGTGTACCTTCTCGACCCATATAGATGGGCGATGGATGATCCCATATCCATTGGTGTTTGACATCAGAGATGATATACGGGTGCTCAGTGGAGACTGGGTACACTGGACGGACTCGCCGAGAACTTCCAGATGGTATTATACATTACGTCAGATGGCAGTTCTCTGGTGACACTGGTACAGGTTAGTCTGTAGACCCGAGATCGTCATAGAGTCTTATGTGATTCCCACTGTGCTTTGATTTCCATCATACCACGTCCAAGAGGGCGTGCAAAAATATGGCTTTTGGGTAGTCCCGAATCACATGGAGGCAATGAGCGATAGGAGGGGATTCGTCTCTCCCGATATAGGGAGTTGATGTTACGCAGTGCTCGATTGGCTATAACAGGAAGTCCTTGGCCAAGGCTGCTTTAGGGATTTACTGTAAAGTGTTAACAGTAGTTTCTTGACCCGTTATGAGCCCCATATCGACACGACTTATCGAGTTATTGGGGTCTGACGTTTACCACCCCTAGACGAGATATGCGACATATCAGACGAACAGACCGGACTGTACGGTAGTGTTACTCGTTGGATTCACAGGAGTGTGAGCAGGCTTGCTCGTTGATCTTCTGATCGCTGAATACCCGGGTGGCCGTTAAGTTTAGCAGACCGCTTGCGGCTTGTGGGTGTTTGATATGATCACCACCTGCTGCCGGCGTATTAACGAGTCTTTAGAGTCCTACACAGGGGTTTCCTGGCTCAAGCGAAACGAAATAGGAGCGCATATGAGATATGTGCGGGACCGAGAATAATAACAGTATGTGATACTGTATTCTATTCTCGCGATTTGTATCATCGGTCGAGTATATTTGATATAACCGGGTTACCGAATCAAGTGTTGATTCGATATATTGATACACTTGATATTAGTCGGTTATATGCGATATGACCGGATCGTTAAATCAAGTGTTGATTTAATGATTTAATGTATAATTATATATTTGATATATTACTTTACATTAACTAGTATTGGTTCACTTAAGATTGATTTTCTCACTTGGATGTGCACATTGTTTATATGTGATATATGCAAGTGTACATGTTTGTATCATGTTTGATGATACAAACAAGTTGTGTGTATGAGACTTGAACCAAATCAAGGTTAGACTAGGGTTTACTATTTTCCTAAGCATTTAACAAAATGGTATGACTTTGGTCAAAGTTATCAAGCTTCATGAAGCTTGATGAACATTGACAAAGTCAACTATTTTTGTCATTTGTTTAAGATATTAGCTAACCTAACCCTTAACCTATTGCTTTGGTTAATTCTCTACATGAGTTAAGCATGAGGGCTTAACTCAACCATGGTGCCATGATTAAAAGGATAAGTATTCACATTATTCTTTTAATGGATGTGATTCTTTTCTTCTTCTTCATCTTCATCAAGCTCACAAAAGCTTGAGAGCTCCAATGGTGCCATGGTAAAAAGAGTAAGAAATCCAATTCTAAAGTGAACCCACTTCCTATTTCTTCATTCTCTACTACTTGCCATGTAGTATAGGGTGTTCTCTTCACAAAGTTTTTGACCAAGTGAAGGAATAGCTTGAGTTTAAGTCTCCCCGACGTAGATCATCTTCGGCCTCGAAGTCAATGACCTAGCCCGATCATTTCTCCGACGAAACCATTTCTAGAGTCCAGGATCCGATGATCGCAGCGGAGGGACGTCAACACGGAGCTAAAGAAGTGGTGGACCAGATCTACAAAGGTTGTAATCCCTTTCACTTATTAGCAAAGTTGTTTGCTTGCTTGCTTTTCGCCATTACATCTAGTTAACGATCTAGTTTAGGATTTCTCGGCACCGTAAAATTTTTGTTTGGCATGGTTGATGCCTTGTGGAACCTCTTGAGTGTGCCTAGTAACCCTACAGTGGTATCAGAGCCTAGCTAGAGCCTTAGGCGAAGTGTTGACGATGTTAGAAATCCGAACGAAACATGAAACCCTAATCCGACCCATTCTCTGTACATTTTTCAAAACTGTGCATTTTTCCTAATTAAAAATATGCAGAAAAATCAGCAGGCATTTTTAGGAGTTACTGTGAAATTCAAGTGGCTAAATCGACTAAAGCGCGGCGGAACCGCGGCACAAGCTTGGCTTGTGCGGCGGTTCCGCGGCCATATTGTCACATTACGTTTTGAAATTTGCACAGTAATTCCTATATTTTAGTGCTGTATTTTCTGGGAATTTTTAAATTCTACTCAAGAGTTGAGTTTTCTGGGTTGTATTGGGGACTCGGTGTTTCGATCAGGAAGTTTTACTTCGTCTGTGTTTCTCCGAGTAATTCTAGAATATGTTAAAAAGTTCGACCGGATATAAATACCCATTTTTTCCCCTGTCGGGAAATTTCCAAGTGTTGGATCTTTCCGTAGTTTGAGAACGTTCTAAGTAGTGCAAGTAACGCGATGGTCCCTCTAGAAGACAACAAACCTTAACTCGATTATGTGACCGTCTTGAACTGCCCTTTGAACCTTCGGGTTTAAGGCAGTACGGCGTGCCACATGTGAGGCGTTGGCTTGACCCTTCTACGGCTGGACCGTTGGTACTGTGGCATGAAGTGAATGTTTTTAAACTTATTTCAAGTGTTGAGCTATATCGGGAAAACTTGGGTGTTTGATTGTTCGATCGGAAAGTTTAACATTTTCTATTTATCTGCAATGTGATACAATATTTGGAATCCACAAGTAGTTATGAGATAACTGAATGAATGTTATAAATCTAGCGGTTTAGTCTCACTTGATCGGTTGCCACGGAATTTTGATGTGATCAAAAGTCCGTCGCAATCACGTAGCGTACGCGGATACTCGCCGATAAACTTAATAGACAGCTACACCCCATAGCTCCGACCAAGTGACTGTAGGAGAACCCCATCGCCGAAAGCATCCGTTCGGGTGCTCGCGGTAGCGATGTTCCGCCTTAGTGCACTTCGTCGACGGCATCTGGGGGTGCGGCCGTCTGCTAAAGTTTGCGACGAGCATTCGATCAAAATGCCGGGAATCTTGTTGAATTGCCCGACTTGATATTGAAAAGTGTTTTCGATATAGAGACTAAAATGCGGGGTTTATAATTGTTAGGCATGTGTAATGTCTAAGGAATTCATTTGGTCAGGCATGCGATGTCTGAGGAGATTGCGGATTCCAACTGTTGTAGTTTTACACTTTTTTTTCCGCGACCGTAAGTGTAATATGTGATATCGCCGGTTTCGTTGCTATATGTCAACGACAATTGGGATGCGCACATTTACTTACGTTGATGACATGTGATGTTATGTGTTGCTGGATATGTTATATTGGATCGTCGTGTTTGAATAGCCAGGGTTTTTTTATGTGAGATGAGTGTTTTTCATTTTCATTCATGTAAAAACTTGTATATAATATTCTTTTATTGGGGCACTTCCAGGTTGCGGAAGATGTCACCCTTTGTATATTATTTACTTTTCCGCACTAGGATAGACCCAAGGAGGAGAGCACAAGTAACCGGGTTCTGGAGTCCAGTGGAAGACGAACTCGAGGAGTCGAGTCCGGGTCTCCTAACTCTAGAATTGGTAGGGTTGCTTGCCGCTCTCGTAGGGGTCTAGGGGTGTGGGTTTGGCTATTCATCGCGACCGTGGAATCCGTGTTTTATACAGACTCGTATTGAAAACACGGACGTCCTAGTAAATCCAATATTTCATATGATTCTTCATCTGCGATATCTGTGATGTGATCATTTGATATGTGATGATAGATACTGTATATGATATATTATATAGACGTTACTTATGTTTTGCACTCGCGCTAGCCCTGTCCCGCTCTATCGTTAGTTACCTAACCTAACGGTGCACGAGGGGATATCGAGGCGAATGCGGATGGCATAAGTGTACGTCGTATTTATCTGTGATGTTTAGGTGATTTAATTGATGGGACGTTTATTAATGAGATTAATGAAAGAAAATAAACCTAAAAGATGTTGTGGAATCGAATTTCAAAATAAAACAGGTAGCTACAGTTCTTGCTTTGCATCGCGGTGTTCCTTGTAGAACATCCTGCACCTTATTCGATAAGGAAAGGACCGAGATCTCTTCACCGGGAGTGACTCCTTTAGCAATAACTGGCAGATGCTACACCCCTCGGTTTGTATTTTGATTGCTTCTATAGTTTCTGCTTTGCACAGCGGTATATATGATATATCCTGCACCTTATTCGATGAGGAAAGGGCCGACGATCCCTTCACCGGGAGTGACCCCTTTAGCAAAACAAGAAAAGCCTCAAAAACACTCCATTTAAAAATATTTGATTCCGCAACGAGATCAAGTTCAAAGCGTTAAAGGTTTTCTTAAAAACCATCCGCAACCCTCCGTCATTTTAGGAAGTAGAATACTTAGTATTCGTGCTACGTTTGTCGACCATAGCCGAGGCGTAGTGTACGGTAGCTAAGTGATGTCTTCCTATACCGCATATGATGCGATTAGTTAGGACAGTCATGTGGCTTTGTTGACCTTAGCCAAGGGTCATGTGGGTGGGTCTAATTAATCACGAAATGACGGGTAGAACTTGACTAGTGCTTATAATTTGTTGACCTTAGCCAAGGTCATAAGTGCTAGGGGTAAAAACCACTATCGGGAGTTTCAAGTGTTGAAATTTGCAATGAGATTGCATATCTTCTATATGATAGTTGGATCCCGATACCCACTGCGAGTAATTGTTACTCCTGGGAGAGTTTTTGTCACGCCCCGCTTCCCAGTGTACGGCGAAGTGGACGCGACGAGGTCCGCTACGTATGTACTCAGAAGTACATACGCTAAGCGTAGCTAAGCAATATAAAATAATCACAAGAGACAAATGATATTGAAATAACAGCAACTTTTATTAATAACATTCTTTGTACAATGCATGAAATGAAAATACAACTGGAATGAAAAAGCAATGCCTAAACAGTGGCATAACAGAAATGAAAAATACTGGAAAGAACAAGGTACAATTATCTAGAGCTCTGGGTCTTCTTGGAACTGCTCCAAATCTTCACCGGTGGGCTCGATCTCAGCTTGGTCCAACGCACCTGACGACATTCAAAGAAGAAAGAAATAGAATGTCGTCAGCGAACAGGTCGCTCGGTAAGTCTCAAAGAATAAGAAGAATGAGAATGACAGAGTAACATTATTTTCTAAAGTATTATATTGTTGAATATTATGGAACATTGTGTAACGCTGTTGTTAGTAGCTTGGTACAGAAGGATGCCAGTGTATACGAGGGGGATCTCTATATGCTAGAGATCAGGGCAAAAGGAAAGTACAAGGAACCGTTATGCCACGGTACAACAGCAACAGGATTCAGGTTAGGTGTCTTAATCTGACCACCTCGTGCCACCTTTAACACCTTCCGTACCAATCTACCCCTTTAAACCCCGTAGTGTTTTAACAGTATTGTAGTATTGGAATATGTAAATTGAGTGACTGACCAAAACCATGATATCAGTAAACATGTTGCAACCGTATAATCAGGTAAATGGAATATCAGGATAATGGATGAATATCCATGGTTTGATTCAGTCAAAAGGAATATATTGTTAACTGGATTCAGGAATTCATGTATTCAAGTTGTGTTGGTATATAAAAGAATATAGATTGACTTGAATCATATTCAAGTCAGAAATTAGTCAGACTCTAATCCGAGTCAGACTAAAAGAAAGATAAATTTGAAGTTCAATATTAGTTAGGGGCCTTATTGTAATTTGTGAAACTTGAGGGGGTTTTATGTAAAAAGTACTTTTGTATAGTTTTCAAAATACACCTCAAGTATTTAATAATCGTCTTTATTGTTATAATAAATGTGAATTTTATTTGTGTTATTCTAGTGAATATATCCTAATAAAAGTATTAATTGTTTTATCTGAAATTCATGGTATTTTAGTGTAACTTTTAATCTTGTAATTTTTTAGGAAAATGTGAAAATTTCATATTATAATAAAATAGGTGTTTAAATGATAATTATATATATATTAACACATGAATAATTTTTAAATGAATATTTTATTTTCAAAAATCTCATTTTCCTTAATTATCGTATTTTAAACCTTTCGAAACCGAATGCTCCTTGCGGAGGTCTGAATCTCGCACTACTAGCCTGCGGGTGCACGATGATCCATACTATCCCTAACAGGTTCCCCAAAAGTGGGTTGTAGCGGCGCTTTGCTTAGGTTTAACAAATACTTTTCATTTTGGAAAACGGTTTTATAAATATAGGGTATTTAATTGCAAAAAGTATAGTTTTCCGTATTTTAGTTGTTAGGGTTTCCTAAGCCAACTAGCCTACTTCTAAGGTCTAAACGATAAGTCATTAGAAGTCTCAAATCGTCTCTTCACCGCCAATTGTGGCCAGGTAAGTACAAGTGAGGAGGGAGGGATCCGCTCACGAATCGTGAGACGGGCCTTTTAAAATTACCCAAGCTCACTTACCTAGTCTAGACACCACAAAGTCAGTTTAGATAAACGATCGATGTCCATGACCAATCGTGCTTTCATTTTATTAAAAGATTTTACTTAGAAATGTTTACAACTTAAAGCTTTCAATAAAGGTTATAAAGATTAGGGTATTTTAGTGAAAAGTCCTATAATTTCGTATTCTGTATTTTTTGATATTTATCAATTAGGGTTATATTGAGTGTGTGTAGGGGTAGGTCATTACCCCGTGACTTATATTAAGTTTTGGTGAAGTTTAAAGGGAAAACATGCTATGTTAAATTTAAAGGTATTATAGCGCAAGAATACGGTATTCGAAAACGTTATCATTTTATGTGTGAAATTTCATTCAAATTGAGTTCTACAAGTTTAGTGATCAAAATAAACCTATTTAGGAGTGAGGGAAATAATTAAACTAAGAAAAATGAACTTCATGGTATTTTTATGAAAAGAGTACGGTTTTGCAAAGAACTTATCATTTCATGTGAAAAAGTTTGATTAAATTGGTTTATGGGTGATTAATAGTCAACAAGCATATGGGTAGATAATATGTATTAGGTGACAAGTGGAAATTTAGAGAAAAACCGAATCAGAAATCGATTTGTCCGATTTCCGTCGGGTTCCAAAAAGTCGTATTTTTATCTTAAAGAAAAGAGAGATAGAAGAAGGTGGGACTTACGATTTGGAAAAGCTAAGGAAGCTAGAGGTCGTGGTGGTTGTCGATTCGTTGAAAACGTCGCGAAGGTGCTGATCCGGTCGCCGGAATCCGTCGTCGATTTCGGAAGCGCTTCGCTTCTCGCTCTTCGTACCGAGTTCTCGAGAATTTGGGAGAGTGGACTTAGAGTTGTGAAGGGAAAAGGTAGGGTATAGGGGTTTATATAGGGCTAGGCTAGGGTTAAGGTTAGGGTTAAAAAAATATTTTAAAAAATATAAAAAACATTAAAAATTCATTAAATTTTGCCTTAAAAGAGATTTATTGGAAAATTGGTAACCGTACAAAAAAATTAGAGTATGCAGTTGAAGAGACTAGGTCAACATGAATTTTTTTCGTGTTAACGACTCGGCCGAGTCGCCGGCCGATTCGGCCGAGTCGCGGCCGAGTCGGGTCTCGTTGGGATGGGTTCGGTCTGGGAGGAATTTTGGTATAGTTTAATTTTTTTTAATTCGCAATAAATTGTGAGTTATGGCTGTTTGACCGTTTGACTTCTAAAAAAATTAAAACAAAAGGATATAAAAATTATGTGGGGTATGGGATTCGAACTCTGGTGGCTTGGTTCAGCAATGCAAGATATTACCACTGAGCTACAAGCTCCTTCTTGTAATTATTGTAAGGAAATAGATACTTAAATTGTTTCCAGCAATATCAACACTCCAAGTATACACTATATTTAAAGCAAATTTTTTTTTGGTATACAAAATTGGAGTTGTTACAGTTTTGCACTTTACAATTAGCCGATCAAGTAGGTATCTAGAAAGGTGTCAACGGGGTTACGCCTCTAGGAAAACGAGGTTTACATTAATTAGGTTCGTGCGAAAGCACGGGGGACCTCCCTCAAAGTACCGATACTGGCCTGGCTGAAAGATTGGCGAACTTGTAGCGTGTAATTAATCCCGGCTAGTCTTTCCTTTTAGGGTTTGAAGGAAGATTTGATAAAAACAGTGGGAGCCATCCTGATTAGATAAAATAATAACCAATCTGATCTTGCTAGAGCGCACGCAGAGTGTTTTCTTCTCTCTCTCTCCTGGTAGCGACCATGCCACGCCTTAATCAAGATAATAAAATGGATACATTGACCGAACCCGCTTGTTATACTGTGCTGGGGAACGTTGGTCCTGCTCCAACTTATAAATGTTATAAGACAGAGCAGGAAATAGGGGAATACCAGATTTCCCGTGCCGCCCAAACGAAGAAAGTGCATACCGATGCATCATCTTCGGGTGTGTTCGTTACACAGAACTGTTTCTCAGTATCCTTTACGTCCTGGGTATGTGATACTAGATCAGGATCCCGCATATGTAATTTGTTACATGGGCTACAGAAAGGTAGAGAACTGAGAACGGGTGATAAGTTTCATGAGACAGAAAACGGTGCAAGTGTTGCAGCCAAGTCTGTTGGTCACTGTCACTCTGTATTACCAGAATACATTGATTCTGAACAAATGTTAATAGATACCGAACCTGATATACAAAATCATATCAGTCTCTTTATTTAGATAAAGAAGGATATAATTTTGTATTGATGGATAATGTTTTGAACATTTCCTATATTAAAGGTTGATCGATTCAGGCACGTTATCTAAAAACATTGGCATTCTAAATCAAACTACAGTTCCTAGTATACAGAACACACACAAGAGGAAGAGTTCGGAAATGAACGAATCCTTCTTGAGGTATTGTAGACTAGGTCATATCAATGCGACCCGACTAGCTAAAATTACATTTAGATGCATGTTTAAATCTGTTTGAATTTACATCTTATGAAACTTGCCAGTCATGTCACAAAGATTAAATGACCATAGCTCTGTTTATTGGAAACAGAGAAAGAGTTAGTGAACTCTTGGGATTGATACATGCTGATGTATAAAGGTCCCCTGTCTACACATGCCAAGACCGATTCTTTATACTTCATTACATTCTCTGATAATCTCTCAAGATTCAGATATATGTTCCTGTTGAAACACAAGTCCGAACCTTTTGAGATATTCATAGAATATAAGTTAGAAGTAGAGAACCAAAATACAGGTAAAAGTATTATGTCCTTTGATGTGATCAAGGAGAAGAATACTTGAGCACGGAATTCCTGGATTATTCTAAAGGAGAATGAGATTCTCTCTCAGCATTACTCCTCCGTATACACCATAGCACGATGGTATATCGGGGCGGAGCGATAGCACCCTATGAGATATGGTGTGCTCTATGATGAGTACTACTGAGTTTCCTATTTCCTTTTAGGGAGTTATGCACTTATGAAGTTGCATACCTATTGAATAGGGTTCCGATCAAATCAGGTTCCTACCATTTCATATGAGATATGGAAAGGGAAGAGCCCATCTCTTAAGTCGGTTAAGATTTGGGGTTGTCTGGCCTATGTCTAAAAGGCAAAATCCGGAGAAGCCTGAGGCAAAGTCAGTACTGTAGAAGTTTGTTGGATATCCCAAGCATACACAAGGGAATATCTCCTACCTAACCAAGGAACAAAAGATGTTTTGTTACTCAGCATGCCACCTTTGTGAAAGGGAATTTCTTGTGAAGAAATTAGTGGTCATGAGGTAGAACTGGAAACAGTTCCAGCTAAACAAACTGCAGCTGATGATTTGGTAGAACCAAAGGATTCAATAGCAACCAACGAACCTCAGCCTCTCTGCCGATCTAGTAGGTTTCCTCACCCACCTGAGAGATACTCCGGTTTCTCTATGACAGTGGGAGCGAGGATTGCATCATGAGATGATGACCCAACTATTTTCGAGCTGGCCATCAGGAGTGAGACTCTGTAAGAATGGCTGGATGCTTATCGATCTGAGATGGAATCCTTATACACCAACAAAGTATATACTTTGGTTGCTTTATCTGAAGGGTTAAATCCCCATCAGGAGCAAGTATATCTTGAGCAGATTACTTGGTGTACATGGAAAAGTTGAGACTTTTAAAGCTAGACTTATTAAAGGTTTGCATCATTGACCACCTATGGATTATGATGAAACTTTTTCTAAGGAGCTATGCTTAAGTCCATCCAGATCCTACTTGCTACGGCTACATACCATGACTACGATATCTGGCGATTGGGTGTCTTGACTGCTTTTCTAAATGATGATTTGGAAGAAAGCGTCTATAAGTACACAGCCAGAGGGCTTCGTAGACAGTGGGAGCAGCGGAAACGTATGCAAGATGTTTTATGTAATAA
The DNA here is from genome assembly GCA_030015575.1 of Agapanthus africanus. Lineage (NCBI taxonomy): Eukaryota > Viridiplantae > Streptophyta > Magnoliopsida > Asparagales > Amaryllidaceae > Agapanthus > Agapanthus africanus. Next base: position 20,460,905 of record CM057338.1, on the reverse strand, counting down.
AGCAGGCATCGCGGAGTTGGAACATCTGTTTTGATGAATTAGTCAAAGAGTTTGACATACTCAAAATGGTAGATGAACCTTGTATATACAAAAAGGTAGTAGGGAGTATGCTGGTGATCCTCGTAGAGTACGTGGATGACATACTCTTGATAGGGAAGGAGTTTCCTATGCTACGCTCGGTCAATCTCCGTTTATCACAAGGATTCTCCATATAGGATCAAAGTGATACCTACTAAATCCTAGGTTTTGGATCTATGAGATAGATCTAATTGGATGTTAGGATACTCACTAGTTGTAGTGAGATGGTATCAATTGATCCTGGGGAGAATCACTGGAATGGTTCCAGAGTGATAAGGATGACTGAATGTCAGTCACAGGCATTGTCTTTACCCTCAGTAAAGGGACGGTATGTTGGAAGAGTTCCAAGCTAGATACCGTGGCATACTAGACGATAAAGGCTAGATACATTGCTACCAAAGATGCTACCAAAGAGGAAGTCTGGGTATATATTAGTTCATGAGATGAACTTTGTTCCTTCCATTGTGTGACAATGGAGTTGTGGCTTATACCAAGGAACGCCCGTCCCATCAGTGATCCAGACATATTCTTAAGCAGTATCACCTGATCGTGGAGATGGTTGATCTCCAGGGGATCGAGGTTAAGAGAGTAGACTCAGAGGACGACACGGCGGATCCACTCACAAAGGCCTTTTCCCAAAGAGAGACTTTTATGGGATGGTTGAGTATGAGATACTACAACCACTGCTATCAGATGGCCCTAATGCAAGTGGGAGATTGTTAGTTATATGTATGCCCTAGAGGCCATTACTATACATAGGATGTATATTGTAGTGGATGCTTGGACATATATAGGGATGACTTTCTTGCTCGATATGATAGTATGCTATCCGGTTACTCTTTACCTTAACGTGTACACTGATTGTCTCTCTGTTACATGTTGGTAAAGCCCTTAGGATGTGTACTTGACTACCTGGACTATGATGTGGATCATACTAGTGGGGACATGGTAGTCCATAAGTACATCCTTCAAAGTCCCTAGTCGTGGGTGTATCGAGATGGGGCATCGATATACCAGAGTAGACTAGCGTGTACCTTCTCGACCCATATAGATGGGCGATGGATGATCCCATATCCATTGGTGTTTGACATCAGAGATGATATACGGGTGCTCAGTGGAGACTGGGTACACTGGACGGACTCGCCGACAACTCCCAGATGGTATTATACATTACGTCAGATGGCAGTTCTCTGGTGACACTGGTACAGGTTAGTCTGTAGACCCGAGATCGTCATAGAGTCTTGTGTGATTCCCACTGTGCTTTGATTTCCATCATACCACGTCCAAGAGGGCGTGCAAAAAGATGGCTTTTGGGTACAGTCCCGAATCACATGGAAGCAATGAGCGATAGGAGGGGATTCGTCTCTCCCGGTATAGGGAGTTGATGTTGCGCAGTGCTCGATTGGCTATAACAGGAAGTCCTTGGCCAAGGCTGCTTTAGGGATTTACTGGTAAGTGTTACCAGTAGTTTCTCGACCCGTTATGAGCCTCATATCGACACGACTTATCGAGTTATTGGGGTCTGACCTTTACCACCCCTAGACGAGATATGCGACATATCAGACGAACAGACCGGACTGTACGGTAGTGTTACTCGTTGGATTCACAGGAGTGTGAGCGGGCTTGCTCGTTGATCTTCTGATCGCTGAATACCCGGGTGGCCGTTACGTTTAGCAGACCGCTTGCGGCTTGTAGGTGTTTGATATGATCATCACCTGCTGCCGGCGTATTGACGAGTCTTTAGAGTTCTACACAGGGGTTTCCTGGCTCAAGCGAAACGAAATAGGAGCGCATATGAGATATGTGCGGGACCGAGAATAATAACAGTATGTGATACTATATTCTATTCTCGCGATTTGTATCATCGGTCGGGTATATTTGATATAGCCGGGTTACCGAATCAAGTGTTGATTCGATATATTGATACACTTGATATTAGTCGGTTATATGCGATATGACCGGATCGTTAAATCAAGTGTTGATTTAATGATTTAATGTATAATTATATATTTGATATATTACTTTACATTAACTAGTATTGGTTCACTTAAGATTGATTTTCTCACTTGGATGTGCACATTATTTATATGTGATATATGCAAGTGTACATGTTTGTATCATGTTTGATGATACAAACAAGTTGTGTGTATGAGACTTGAACCAAATCAAGGTTAGATTAGGGTTTACTATTTTCCTAAGCATTTAACAAAATGGTATGACTTTGGTCAAAGTTATCAAGCTTCATGAAGCTTGATGAATATTGACAAAGTCAACTATTTTTGTCATTTGTTTAAGATATTAGCTAACCTAACCCTTAACCTATTGCTTTGGTTAATTCTCTACATGAGTTAAGCATGAGGGCTTAACTCAACCATGGTGCCATGTTTAAAAGGATAAGTATTCACAGTATTCTTTTAATGGATATGATTCTTTTCTTCTTCTTCATCTTCATCAAGCTCACAAAAGCTTGAGAGCTCCAATGGTGCCATGGTAAAAAGAGTGAGAAATCCAATTCTAAAGTGAACCCACTTCCTATTTCTTCATTCTCTACTACTTGCCATGTAGTATAGGGTGTTCTCTTCACAAAGTTTTTGACCAAGTAAAGGAATAGCTTGAGTTTGAGTCTCCCCGACGTAGATCATCTTCGGCCTCGAAGTCAATGACCTAGCCCGATCATTTCTCCGACGAAACCATTTCTAGAGTCCAGGATCCGATGATCGCAGCGGAGGGACGTCAACACGGAGCTAAAGAAGTGGTGGACCGGATCTACAAAGGTTGTAATCCCTTTCACTTATTAGCAAAGTTGTTTGCTTGCTTGCTTTTCGCCTTTACTTCTAGTTAACGATCTAGTTTAGGGTTTCTCGGCACCGTAAAAATTTTGTTTGGCATGTTTGATGCCTTGTGGAACCTCTTGAGTGTGCCTAGTAACCCTACACTTATGAGCCGTGAGGGTCCCATAAGAGAGTTCTCCTTACGAGTCGTGAGGATCCCGCAAGTGTATTTTCTCCTTAGAAATCGTGAGGATCCCCAAGTGTGTTGCTCCCTTGTGAGTCGTAAGGATCTCACGCGGGTGGTTTCTCTTTACAAGGTCGAGAGGACCCTGTAAGTGTCCTTTAACGAGGTTGCGCCCTTTCGGGTTTTCACAAACACTCGCCGGTAGTCCTGCTGTTTTTACTCACGGAGCCCTTTCGGGTTTTCATCCGTGCCCTTTTTGCTTATGGACATACCTTTTCATTATTCTTTTTTATTTTTATTTTTTTTTACGAGGTCGCGCCCTTTCGGGTTTTCACGAACATTCGCCGGTAGCCCTACTGTTTTTACTCACGGAGCCCTTTCGGGTTTTCATCCGTGCCCTTTTTGCTTATGGACATACCGTTTTTTATATTTTTTTCTTATATTTTTTTCTTTTCCTTTTTCTTTTATTCATCTCGTAAGCCTGAAGATGCTGCGGTAATAGTTTAAAGACGTTTCGGTCCTTCGTTAGTTTAAGGACGTTTTGGTCCGTCATTAGTTTAAGGACGTTTCGGTCCGTCCAGGAGAAGGCTGGCTACTGCTTATAAAGTTTGAGCTTAGGAAGATAGCGAGCGGACATAGTCATCGTCGTCTATCATTAACCTAGGCGATAATTCTCTAAGCGTAGTATTTCTGTAGGAATCGACCATTTATTGGCCTGTAAGGCCTTTCACCGTGCATATCCATGAGTAGATAGGCTCCACCCTGGTAGACCTTGTCTATGATGTACGGGCCTTCATAGTTTGGCTCGAATTTTCCCCGCTTGGCACGATTGGGGATCATAGGCCTTTTGACCACTAGCACGAGTTCGCCTTGGCGAAATGTCCTCGGCCGGGTCAATCTTTCATATGAGCGCGTCATCTTTGCTTTATAGGCCTCCAAATTTTGTTGCGCTATGAGCCGGGTTTCATCAAGGGCATCAAGCTCCTCAAGCCGAAGGTGAGCATTTTCTTCGTCCGTCAGCTCGTAGTGGACCGCCACACGTAGAGAGGGTAACTCTATCTCGAGGGGGAGTACTGCTTCTGTACCGAATACCAACTCATATGGCGTTGTGTTCGTGGCTGTCTTGAACGTAGTTCGATACGCCCAGAAAGCTTCTTGCAGTCTCTCGTGCCAGTCCTTCTTATTTCGGGACACCGTCTCCTTCATGATCTTTGTCAAGGTCTTGTTAAAGGCCTCAGCTAGACCGTTAGCTCGCGGATTATAAACCGAGGAATATCTCCAGTCTATATTGTGTTGTTGCTCTAAGCGACTGATCTTATGGCTTCTGTAAGCTGGCCCGTTATCGGAGATGATCCGTCGCGGAGTTCCAAACCGATATATGACGTGCGTCTTGAAGAAATGGAGGATATTCTCCATTTTCACTTCCCTCAGCGGTATTGCTTCTGCCCATTTGGAGAAGTAGTCAGTTGATTGATACGAAAAAGTGTATGTTTGTAGTTAACCGCAATCAATAACGGTGTCGCACGTAGCTAGACCGAGATGAGTACGGGTCGTCCTCTGGGAAACGTAGAACCTTTTACTTTTACTTTAGATATGTTGAGAAAGAGAGGAGGAATAAAGAATTTTATAGAATGGTTTCTAGATCTACGTTAAACAAGAATGTAAAATATAGATCTAGATTATTTTAAAGATGTAATTAATATAATAAGAGGGCTTGTAGGGTTCGTTAGGATTTAGTAGTCATGGATGATTAATTAAAAGTTACCCTTTTTATCCATTAATAGATTTAAAACTAGAACGACGGTGATGCGTGTAGATTAGGGTTTCTGGAGGGAAAAGGAATCCCACTCTTAACCCTTATCTCGACACGGAACTCCGTTCATATCTAGCCTTTACCAAAACAATCATTAATCTAATCTCTAATCGCGGTCGGAACTAGCAAAGAATTGTTAGCGCGCCCGATCAAGATGTTAATAATTCTTTTGATAAAGTTCATAAACTTTATAGGACTTAAAAAAGGTTTAGAGATGTTCATCATCCATTAGCCTACCATAATCCTACGAACCCTAACAAGCGGAGAATTACTCGCGCATGTTGGGAGAAAAAGAGATGGAAAGAAATTGCATCATTAAACTACGAAGAAATAGAATAAGAAGAAGAAAGATACATTTATTAATCAACAATATCAAGTACACTTTGATTCCTTAGAAAATGATTACAAAAACCTAGTTTGCTTCTCGATCTCTTCTAAGGAGGTAGATTAACCGTTGATGATCAGCCTGGATGCGTGAGCCGTCTTGGACTTCGTGATCTTTTCGGCTTGATAAATTTTCCAAGAGGCTCTCGGTGCCTTTTTATAGTGCAAAGCCAGAATCTTATTGTTGGAAACTTGGTAAAATTCAGCAGTGATTGATCTCCCAAAATTTTAGCAAAAGATCTCTCTATATTGCCGCGGATCCGCGGCCAACAGGGGGGTTTGGCCGCGGTTCCGCGACCAATGGTGGAGATCTATCGATCATTTTTCTTGGGCTTTGTGATTGTGACATGTGGCAATCCTAGGCACCTTCAGAATTCAGAAATCTTCTCTAGATTGCTCCCAGACTTGGTCTCCAAGTTTTGCTTCTTAATTTGGCAAGTTTTCTTCAACAACTTGATTTGTTTGATAAATTCTGCATAACAACTTGGAAAATTCTGCACAACAACTCAAATAAGATTTAGTAGACCTGGTTCTACTAGGATTTGGTCAATGAATTTGTTTGCATACATTTTCCTACCAAATGCTAATTAAAATATATTAACATATGGAAAATAATGTTTTTACACATAAACCCCCATATGTATGATATATTATAATAAAGTCCTTTTTTAATATGAAAATGGTAGGAAAAATGTAATACAAATGTGCAGTTTTATCAACTGAACAAATACCCCCAAACTTATTTTTGATCGTCCCAAGCAAACTAGTTTATTCAAGAGGAGAAAAAGAAAGGAGAAAACTAAGCACACTTTCGTAGGCAACACGATTGCACTGAGCACGTGCAACAAGCCGTTAAACCTCTAGGTGTCCCTAGTAGGAGGAGTGTTGTCTCCTGAGGGTTTTCAGCGGATTGCACCCACAAAATCCTATAACAAAAGAGAGATGGTGAAATTTACATATAAAGATAAGAACCATAAAAGAAAGACTTTGAAAATAAGAGTTTCCAACTACACTAGCTTTTCAGTTGTCATGAGCCTTATCTTAATAGTCATGAAAAAATGTTAGAAATCACATTATCCCTCAATAAAACATCATCTTTATTCTTCATTCCTATCTTTCTTCCAAACATTGATCATATAACCCCACGTGTGTGTAAAGAACATCCCTACACTCGGGGAATTCAATTCAAGCTATCATACTCTTGTCCATCTACCTTAGTACTTTTTAATTTGATGAATAATAAGATTCGCTCACACATTTTCATGCGACCGTTAATACTTCTTGAGGTACCAACAGACCGATTACTCGTGTGCTTGCTGATTAGGTGATAGTTTTTTCCTCGTCTTGCACCACCTAAGGCTTAGCAGTGACTCCCAGACCAGTTGGCCTTAGGGCACTAGGTGAAGAGACACCCTCGCTATATTTTTTTATTGCTGCCTTGGCGATACAAAACCAGTGCTCATTTTTCTTTTCACCATTTATATTTTCTTCATTTTTTTTTATTTCCTTCATAGTTTGGCTTTTAGACAAGAGCATTTCAAGGTATCCTCTACTATCCCGAGTTTCAAGACGTGTGTGAGTGCAAATAGTAGGGTATCAACATTCAAATGTTTGGCTTCCAGAATAGAAACTATTTTTCAGACTTATTTTTATCCTCAGATTAGTGACTTCCTTCATATTACTAACCCTTAGGACAACAGCTCATAACTACTTATTACTAGTTCGTTTAAGAAAACTTCTAATTTTCTTGGTTTTCTTAAACTATTCCTATCTTTTGGATGTAATTTTTCACTTTCTACTCTTTTGTTATCAAAAAAAAAAAATTTGTACTTATATATAGTATAATGCAAAGTATGTGTAAATAAGCACAAACCTCCCCCAAACTTATTTTCAACAGTGTCCTCACTGTTGCTGTCTGCTGGATCACAAAAACCTGTAAGCTTGGAAGGACATTATTAATGCGGGCAAGAATATATGAAAGTGAAAATGCTCCCCCAAACTTATTTTTGGCTCACAAATTTGAGGACAAAAGTTATGTTCAAGAGCCAAAAATATACCCCCCCTCAAACATGAGTTAGACAATACGAAGCATTTTAAGAGGGGGTGAGTCTTTTGATCAAAATAAAGCTTTACAAAGACCAAAAGTTAACACCAACCATTCAAACATTTTATCAGTATATCGTATAGGTTGGTGGAAGAATGTGTTGTATCGAGTCAAGAAAAAGTGGGGAAGGAATAAGAGGTGGTCTGGAAAGGGTTTGAAATTAGAGAAAAGAAAGAATGAGGATGAATGTGAATGATTAGGAAGAAGGAATGGTGGCGGTTCAACCTCTATAGGTGGATATTGATCAATCACAAAATCCGTATTGTTTAAAAATTCAAGTTCGTCGGCAAAAAGTTCTTCAAAACTTTTATCGATGGTGTGATTGAACATTTTGCTGTCAACGAGTTTTGTGCCAGAATTTATCCTACTTGATTCAAAAATTATTGAGGTAGAGGACTCGAAAAACTCATCTACCTCATTTTCAAAAATATCCAAATCAAGTTGAATTTCTGATATTATTGAACTTGAGTTAAAGGATTGTGGTTCATCAAAACTCACTGAAACTATAGGAACAGAAGAAGAACCAGAGAAAGTAGAAGGTGAAATGGGTAAACAAATCGGTGTGTCGAGTATTGCTGAACCAGATGTGGAAGATGGAGGCTGAATTTCGGTCTGATCTTCGGGTATACCATTATCATCAACTTCAAGACATATTTGGGGTTCGGGAAGAATCAACGGCTCAAGATGATGACCACAAGGAAGTGATAGGATTTGATGAATTGGTGGGACAAAATCATCCAAAATTTCGGGTTCATCAATCAAAATATCCCCAACGTCAATCACCTCATTCAAGTGAAGGTTAAAATTCTCAAACTCCTCATCAAAAGTATAGTTTTCAATCAGTTTTGGTTCAAGAGTGGAGGTGTAGAGATCACAAGGGTTGGGTATGGTTTCACTTGAAATGGACCCTTCACAGTTGGGTAAATCAAACACTACAAAGTCACACAACTTATCAGACATTGTACTTGATGAATCTATGAAACTGGAGTTGTGGAGTTCAGTTTGGAATGGGGAGGTTTGATTAGGAAGGGTGTACAGTTCTGTCTTACTACGCAAATCCTTCATAATTTGATTCGTCAGTTCCATAAATTTTTCTAATGTCTGCTCCAGACTAGTCTTGGGTTGATAAGGGGTTTCATTATAAGATTGAAATTCCTGTGGATAATTAAAACTCCCAAATGACTGATTAGAAGAACTGTCTAGAGTAGGTGGAAAAGTCGGATTGGATTGATAGGAACAGAATGGTTGCTGAACTTGGGTAGGAGTAGGATCAATATTATGATAAGAAGAATATTGATATGGGTTGGTTGGTTGGCTATATACAAACCGCATATCAAACTCTTCTCTGAACAGTGGTGGTGATGGTTGATATTGGTCCGGGTTGAAACTTTGGCCTCTAGACCTAGCTATGTGCTCAGCAATGGACATTCGTCTAGGGGCTTCCTCACTCTGGGTATGAACTGAAACAGGTGTCGGATTAGGATACGGTTGATAAGACCTAGACTGAGGTGGCCAACTGTTTCTTCCTGCTTATTCTATATGATCTCTTAAGGACATGGAAGAGCCGGACGGTATACCGAAGGGATTTTGAAAACAAGAGATATCTGGTTGCGGACAGCAAATCTCGGCAAGTGTTCTTCTGTTTAGGTCACCCATTATAAGAAGAGAAGAAGGGGGAAGGGGTAAAAAGGAGAGAAAGTAATTGGTTTGTTTTAAAAAAGAGACGGATTTAGACAAATCACAAAAATGCACAACCCTAGAACTATAGTTACCTAGGTCCAGTCTCTAGACCGCTCCTAGACTTCCAAAGGATAAGCCGCAGGATAAATCCTGTACCGCCTCCGTACTACCCTTGTAGCCAGGTAAGTGGGAAGGAACCACGTCGTGGGCCTAATTAAAAACCACTAGCCTTCGACACACTTTCCTAGGCACTACAAAAATAATGCGGATAAACGATAAATTACCCACGACCTTCCTCTGTCCTTATTGAGCGCGACAGTCCTTAGAGTCTGGTCTAGATATTTTTTAAATTAATGAAGGGTCGATCTATATGCTTGGTTTGTGATTTGTGGAGCTTAGGAAGGGTGATGAAATCCCCACCTAATCTTGATTTGGTCCTTGCCCCTTAAAGATCCGTATTAAAATATGCAAAAACAAACTAAAAAAACAAAACTTTGCAAAAAGATTTTTGAGCGGCGATATTTTGCAAAGAACCTACAGAAAATAGATTTTATTGGATTTTAGAGGAGAGAGAAGGGAGTTAGAATCTTACCAGAGAAGTGTGAACCCTAGATCTCCTGTTTACTCAAGTCCGTGACTCCAGATTTCCTCGCAAAAATTCACTTGCAGTTTTGTTTTAATAATGATATGACTCATCTAAGAATTCAACACAAATAGTAAAAATAAAAAATTACGCACGTTTCCCCGGCAACGGCGCCATTTGATTGATACGAAAAAGTGTATGTTTGTAGTTAACCGCAATCAATAATGGTGTCGCACGTAGCTAGACCGAGATGAGTACGGGTCGTCCTCTGGGAAACGTGGAACCTTTTACTTTTACTTTAGATGTGTTGAGAAAGAGAGGAGGAATAAAGAATTTTATAGAATGATTTCTAGATCTACGTTAAACAAGAATGTAAAATATAGATCTAGATTATTTTAAAGATGTAATTAATATAATAAGAGGGCTTGTAGGGTTCGTTAGGATTTAGTAGTCATGGATGATTAATTAAAAGTTACCCTTTTTATCCATTAATAGATTTAAAACTAGAATGACGGTGATGCGTGTAGATTAGGGTTTCTGGAGGGAAAAGGAATCCCACTCTTAACCCTTATCTCGACACGGAACTCCGTTCATATCTAGCCTTTACCAAAACAATCATTAATCTAATCTCTAATCGTGGTCGGAACTAGCAAAGAATTGTTAGCGCGCCCGATCAAGATGTTAATAATTCTTTTGATAAAGTTTATAAACTTTATAGGACTTAAAAAAGGTTTAGAGATGTTCATCATCCATTAGCCTACCCTAATCCTACGAACCCTAACAAGCGGAGAATTACTCACGCATGTTGGGAGAAAAAGAGATGGAAAGAAATTGCATCATTAAACTACGAAGAAATAGAATAAGAAGAAGAAAGATACCTTTATTAATCAACAATATAAAGTACACTTTGATTCCTTAGAAAATGATTACAAAAACCTAGTTTGCTTCTCGATCTCTTCTAAGGAGGTAGATTAACCGTTGATGATCAGCCTGGATGCGTGAGCCGTCTTGGACTTCGTGATCTTTTCGGCTTGATAAATTTTCCAAGAGGCTCTCGGTGCCTTTTTATAGTGCAAAGCCAGAATCTTATTGTTGGAAACTTGGTAAAATTCAGCAGTGATTGATCTCCCAAAATTTTAGCAAAAGATCTCTCTATATTGCCGCGGATCCGCGGCCAACAGGGGGGTTTGGCCGCGGTTCCGCGACCAATGGTGGAGATCTATCGATCATTTTTCTTGGGCTTTGTGATTGTGACATGTGGCAATCCTAGGCACCTTCAGAATTCAGAAATCTTCTCTAGGTTGCTCCCAGACTTGGTCTCCAAGTTTTGCTTCTTAATTTGGCAAGTTTTCTTCAACAACTTGATTTGTTTGATAAATTCTGCATAACAACTTGGAAAATTCTGCACAACAACTCAAATAAGATTTAGTAGACCTAGTTCTACTAGGATTTGGTCAATGAATTTGTTTGCATACATTTTCCTACCAAATGCTAATTAAAATATATTAACACATGGAAAATAATGTTTTTACACATAAACCCCCATATGTATGATATATTATAATAAAGTCCTTTTTTAATATGAAAATGGTAGGAAAAATGTAATACAAATGTGCAGTTTTATCAACTGAACATCAGTCGTCGCCAGGATGAAACGATGTCCCCTGGACGATGCTCGTTCGATGGGGTCGACTATGTCAGTTCCCCACATTTCGAATGGCCAGCTAGCCACTGTCGGATGGAGTGGATTTGGATGCTGGTGGATGAAGTCCCCATGAATTTGACATGAATGGCACTGTTTCGCATACTCAAGGCAGTCTTGAATCATCGTGGGCCAGTAGTAGCCCATCCGTTTGATCTTCAACTTTATCTTTGGGCCTGCTTGGTGAGAACCGCAGATTCCGTCATGAAGTTCCTGAACGACTCTTTTCGCTTCGTCAGGTCCCAGACATCTCAACCACAGAGAATCAAATGACCTCTTGTACAGAGTATCATTGACGAAGGCGAAAGATAAAGCTCGTTTCATAAGCTGATGTCTTGAGGATGCATCTTCGGGCGTTCGACGGTATTTGAAGTAGTCTATAAAGACTTCTCTCCAATCCTCGGCATTTTCCCGATCTTTAGTTTGCATAGACATTTGCTCAGTTGCTCCCTTTTCTTCGGGTGATTCCGGAGATATTTCCGCTGAGACAAGCACCCGACGGCTTTGTACCGCAATTCTGACGTCATCGAGGTTCTCGTCAGCCAATTCTTTAGCGAGCTTGGCTAATGCGTCCGCTTTGTTGTTTTCCGCGCGCGGTATGTTTTCCAAAGTGTAAGGGGGAATTTGGGTCAAAAATTGTTGCACCTTTTCGCCGTACTTCACCAGCTCTGGTTTGCACGTTTGGTAGTCGCCGTTTACTTGACTAACGACCAGCTGGGAGTCTCCGTATATGAGGAGGTTTTCAATTCCCATGTCAACGGCGATCTCGAGGCCTGCTTTTAAAGCTTCGTATTCGGCTTCATTGTTTGTCCTCGGTTCTGTTAAGGAGAAAGCAAAGCGCATTACCCCTCCTTGTGGAGTTACAAAGATGAGTCCTACCCCCGATTTGATTATAGGGGTACTTTGTTTGCGCTTCTTCATGGAAGATACTCCATCGAAATAAAGCTCCCATCGGGTATCACCACCGTCGATCGCATCAAACGCATGTTCGTCTGGAAGATCGCAATTCAGAGGAGAATCGGCGGGTATCGGATGCTCAGCGAGGAAGTCGGCGATGGCCTGGCCTTTCACTGCCTTGAGAGGTTGATACGTTAGCGAGAACTCCATCAAGAGCAGGGCCCATTTAGCGAGTCGCCCCGTCAATATAGCCTTCGAAATCAAATATTTAAGAGGGTCCACCTTCGAAATGAGACGGACCCCATGCGCCAATGCATAATGTCTGAGCTTTGTTATCGCAAAGATCAACGCCAGGCAATGTTTTTCAATGGGGGAGTAGTTGCTTTCTGCCCCCAGTAGAACTCGACTAAAGTAGTAGAGTGCTCTTTCCTTCCCTTGGTCGTTCTCTTGTGCCCATAATGCGCCTAAGGAACCTTCGAGGGCGGTTGTAAAAAGAATGAGGGGTTTTCTCTTGACCGGAGCAGCCAACACTGGCGGATTCTGCAGGTATTGCTTGATCTCGGCTAGCGCGCTTTGGCATTTTTGATCCCAGACGAACGGGGTTCCCTTCTTCATCAGGTGGCTGTAAGGACAGCACTTGCCTGAAAGGTTGGCTATAAATCGCCGTATATACGCGAGCTTCCCTTGGAGAGACTGCAGCTGTTTGAGAGTCCTTGGCGGAGGCATTTCCATGATCGCCTTGATCTTTGATGGATCTATCTCAATACCTCGATGTCGGACGATGAATCCCCAGAATTTGCCCGAGGAAACTCCGAATGAACACTTGAGAGAGTTCATCTTCAAGTTGTATTGTCAAAGTCGTTGAAATACGGTCTTCAGATGCTCGAGATGTTCCTCGTATGATTTGCTTGTAACCACGAGATCGTCGATATAGCATTCGACGATTTCGTGTATAAGGTCATCAAAGATCTGCGTCATGGCTCTCTGATAAGTAGCACCGGCGTTCTTTAATCCGAAGGGCATCACCTTGTAGCAGAATATACCCAAAGGGGTCCTGAAGGCGGTGTGCTTCTGGTCTTCGAGATGCATTTTTATCTGATTATACCCTGATGAGCCGTCCATGAAGAAGAAAACCTCATGAGTGGACGTGTTGTCTATCATCAGTTCGGTGACTGGCACTGGGAAATCATCCTTCAGGCAAGCTTTATTGAGATCCCGGAAGTCCACGCATATGCGCATTGTCCCATTTTTCTTCATCACCGGGACGATATTGGCGATCCACTCGGGATACTGGACCACCTGGATGAAGCCAGAGTCGATCAGCTTCTTGACCTCGGCGTTGATACTCATCTCAAGCTCGAGCCGCATTCTTCTTGGCGCTTGTTTGACCGGCTTGACGTTCGGAGATATCGCCAATTTATGCACAGCAATTTCTGGATCTAGTCCCGGCATTTCGGAATAGTTCCATGCGAAGCAATCTCTATGCTGCATAAGCAGGTCTTTTAACGAAGCCACCCTCTCTTCAGACAGCAGCTCACTAATGAATGTCGGTCGGGGGTCATTCGCCGTCCCCAACTCAATTTTCTTGAGGTTATCCGCAGTGGTATGTATTCCATCCTCCAGCTCTTTCAGTGCTGGCGGAAATTCTGAGATCACCTCATCGTTTCTGTTTTCGAAGCACCAGCGCAGGTCATCCATGTTCTCGGGCTCTTCTTTTGATATTGTTATCATGTGACAAGTACGAATTCGTTTCCAAGCCCAATGTAGAACTGGTTCTTCTTTCGTGGCCTTGGGTTCGTGCTTCTGTGGTGGCGTTACCCTCCAGTTGTCAGACAGAATGAACTTGCCAAGCTGATACTGATCTTCGACCCAATTCTTGAAGGTGAAGCAGTCTTCGAGAGGGTGCCCTATCACTCGGTGATAAGACTCCGGCAGTGTAAGCATCTGATGTTTTAGAGCGAGGTCAAGTATTTTCTTCGTCTTATCCCGAGGAAAAGAGTATGCTCGACCCATTTTTCTTACGAGGGATAGATCGGGACCACTCGATTTCCGCTTGCCTGGCTTCTTAGTCCCGCTTTGTTGCTGTTGAGCGCCTTTTTCTCCTTTTGACTTGTTTCTGCCTCTGCGTCGAGCCTTCTTTATAACAGGTTGACAAGGAGCAGCATCTTCATCTTTCATAGCTTGTTGGAGGAGGCGTTGCGCTTTGGCTTTCTCGTAGATGGTCATTTCGCTGTTATGATCGTCTCTGACTTTTTGACCAGCTTCCCTTATAAGCTTGTCCATTTGCTCTTCGAACGACGGACTGGGCACTTTTGCATCGAGAACTTTCACTGGTTCAGGATTAGCGTCCTCCTATTGAGCATCCGCTTCTTCATCGAAGTCATGCACGACGTAGCAACCGTGGAGTAGCTCTCGTTTCTTAGACCAAATGTATCCAAGCCCGATTGTTTCCATTCTCCCATTAGGCAGCTTGCGTTGGGTCCCGGGAACGTTCCAGACCCTGTCATAGAATTTGGCTTTTTGAGCGGTCTGTTTAAAGGATATCCCCTGGCGCTTCAGCAACTTCTTCAAGCCTTCTGTATAATATCTGGGCAGACGGATGGGCCGAAGCCTGTCAAGCGTAGGATCCGCGCCGTGCCAGAATTCTTTCTCCACTTTGGTTTCTTCAGAGCGGTAGAATAGAATTGCCTTTTCACCTTCTCGCCTGGGAGGGACATAGAACGTCCGTAGCTTCTCTACACTGTAGATATCAAGTGCATCCAGTTCTTTATGGTGTTTAAGTGGAACCATGGCGACTTGTAGACTTTGCTCTTCGTCAGCGGACGTTTGTATTGAAGGTCGAGCAGAGAATACAGCATGGACCTCATCCTCCGAGTCACTACCAAAGATCAACATGGGAGCGGACTGTCCCGGCTTATTGTGTTGGGGCGGACCCGAATAAATCATCTCCTCTTCCTCCTCGGTATCACTGCCGAAGACAGGGATGGTGGCATTAGCTTTATTCTCCGGCTTGTGACACCTCTCCGTATCTTCGAAATCCGGTAAGAAGTATTTGGCATCTTCATATTTGCGGACCTCGTTCACAGAGAACGGGTTCAGTTCTCCCGTTACGGTATACTCGAGACCATCCTTAAAATACTTCATACACTGATGTTGTGTAGAAGGGATGATGTTGTACTCGTGTAACTACGGTCGGCCGAGCAGAGCGTTGTAGCATGTCTTGGCGTCTATGACGTAGAACTTAATGTCCGTGACGAGTAGCCCGAAGCATAGCGTCAGTATCACAAACCCAAGAGTTCTTGATGACTGGGAGTCGAACCCGGAGATGGTGATCTTGTCCCGAGCAAGGTGCTGGACGCTCATGCAGATTTCTTTTAACACCCGCATATTGAGGATATTAACGGAGGATCCATTGTCGACCAGGATTTTACCTATCTTTATATCGTGGCAGTATCCTGAGACATAGAGGGGGCGATTGTGTTCGCACGTCCCAAGGAGGAGGTCTTCATCGCCAAAAGTGACATCGGCCGTGTGCACTTCCTCCAATTCATCCTTCATCTTTTCTTCGGCCAGGAAAGCTTGGAATTGCTTGGGGTCCTGTAGTTCCTTGACTAACGAATCTCTCGCCTCTTTTGATAGCAAAAGGGCGTCAAGAATGCTGAGCTGCGAGGGTAGCTTCCTCAGATGCGCTAAGACGTTGTAATCCACCTTATTTCTCTTCGGCGGGTCCTTGGCAGTTAGCTCCTCCACAACTTGGTCATCTAGGGCAATCTCTTCAGGGACCTTCTCTTTTCCCTTATCTTTTTTGTTTGAAGGTCTGAGATTCTTTTCGGGTAGCGTACGATTACACAGCCAGATATTTTCACATACCTTCTGCTCTTCTTCTTTTCCCGAAGTGGACTCTTTAAAGAGGGGGCTAAGAGCCAGCTCCTCGTCAGAATCGCTCCCGAATGTAAGCACTTGTGATCCCCCGGCGTTAACCATGCGACAATTGCCGGTAGTTCTGTTAAGCCCTTCGGTTGTTTTTTTCCTCTCCCGACGAGTTTTGCGCTTCTCCCGTTTAAAATGTTGTCGATGAGCAACATATCCTTGCCACCATCTATCGAAAGCTTTGCACTCTTCAGTGGGGTGAGAAATCTTCCGATGATACAAGCAGTAGGAGGGGTGCATTTCCACTTCACCAGTAATGTTTTCTTCGGAGGATGGCAGCTTCATGCCCATTGATATGGCCTTAGCAAATCTTTTCCTCGTCTTGAATTTGCTTTTATCCGTAATGGATGTATTTTGCTCCAGCGGGAGCGTCTCAGCTCTTTCATCAAGTCGCTGGCGCTTGGCCCTTTCAAATATAGCCGTCTCGCGTTTCCGATCAGCTTTACTTTTCAACAGAGCTTCATTGAGAAATACGTCAATTACTTCATCTGATGGCCCCAGAATTTTTGGTTCAGGATCTGCCCCCAGCTTTTCAGTGCAAGGAGTCTCCTCATCGTCCGCGAACGAATGGGAAATCACATGACAGCTCGCTACGTATTCTTCAGTTTCATCCGACGAACTTTCTCCCCCATCTTCTTCTTGAAAGACGTGGTTGAGAAACTCTTGGAGTGTAATGGGGGTCCGTGCTTTCTGGTTGTATTCCTCCAGCGCGTCAATTTGTTTTTGCAAGTCCGTGCGCTTGTCGCCAGGCTTCACGGGCTTCTTGGATTTATTCTTCTTCTTCTTCGAAGATTTTGACGGCTGGTTGTTAGTGCTTGGGCCACCACCATCGGTCTTTGGAGTTGGACGCGGCTTTAACATCCCTTCAATGATCTGCGGTTCCAACGGGTTTTTCCACTTGATCGCTGGGCATGTTTGAAGATCATTCAGCATCCACTTTGTCTTGGCTGACAGCACAACCTCCCACGGGGCTTCTTCGACGAGAGAGCACGTTGCCCTCGGCATATTCATCCTTTTAGAGGCATGAGGTTGCGGCGGACTCACCTTCCATCTGTTGGACAACGCGAATTTGCCCTGTTGGTACTGGTCTTCAAGCCAATTTTTGAAGACGTAGCAAGCTTCAATCGGATGACCCAGTATTCGGTGATAGGGACAGTAGTTGGGCTCATTGACATCATTTGGTTGCGACGGACGTTTTGGCTCCGGCAGATTTATGAGTCGGTTGCGCAATGCCAGCTCGAATAATCTTCTCGTTTTATCTCGGGGAAACGAGTAAGGACGTCCTAGCCTCTCCTCAAGGGGTACGTGCGGACGCATATTATTTTTACGAACAACCGGCTTCGAGTTGCTCGGCTGTTGTTGAGCATTAGCGACAACGATCGCTTTTCCCTTCCCTTTGTCATTTCGGGAGTCTGGCTTTAGAAGAGGAGGTCTATGGCCCATCTGATCCATTTGCGCTAGCTTGTCGATCAGGTCCTGGAAGGTAGTCGGCTTGAAGAACATCATAAATTGCGAGATGGTTGCTTGCGGATCAAGGGTTCCCACAAACATACCCACTGCAGGAGCTTCTTCCATGCGTTGCGCGCATTTCGACCATAAATTCCGCCATCGTATAGCATATTGGACCCATGTCTCGCCTGGCTTCACCCTGGCGTTAATCAGTGCCGTCATCGGGGTGCGTTCGCTAGCGCTTGCAAAACGTTGGGTAAACAGTAGCTCCATCTCCGCGAAGGTCTTGATAGAGTCGTTCGGGAGCTCAGAGTACCACTCGAACGCTGTATCTGACAAGCTGCCAACGAACTGACGAAGCAATAGTTTGTCATCACCACCGGTGTTGCCGCAGAGTGCCCTGAACTGGGCAACATGCTGGTGGGGATTGCCCGTCCCCTTATAGACATGGAACTTAGGAATTGTGTAGCCCGGCGGGTACTTGATCTGGTCGTACCAGCTCGGATATGGTCGTCCTGTTTTTACGACCTGGCCGGCTGCTTCAGTCGCATGATGAACCCGTATTTGTTGGGCTATGTACTCGTCCAAGTCAGCTTTGGAGATTGTCGCCTCCTTAGCTGTTGACAGAGCTGGTGGAGGATTCGACGTTTATCCCTTATCGTCTTCAAGGACGATCGGGGGATCTTCGGCCGGAGGATCTTGTTGGATCATCATCCCCACCATGTCTTGGAACAGGAAGGCTATACGCTTTATGTTGGTTGCTTGTTCAGCAGCCTCTTTATCCTTCTTCTCCAATATCCGACGAAGGAATTCGGCATCAGTTTCTTGCTCCTGGCGTTCATCCGAGGACGCTTCAGGGCTTTCTTTTGGCCCGGTGAGTGCAGCCATCGCGGTCATCATTTCTTGGAGCTTCTGTTGTTGCTCCTGTGCTTTGGTCACCGATCGCGTGAGCGGTCTATGACCTGTGGATATGCGGCTGTCCTCTTTACCAGACGCCATATAGACGGTATGAACTACGATACCCCCTGACTTAGGACGTTTGGGTTCACCACCTTTGATATTCGCCGTCAGCGTGAGGATTTTCTCCGGCCTTCTTCTCTTATAGGCCGTTGAAGTTGAGGGGGCCGCTGCTTTGGGCACCCAAGTGGTCGTCGCCTTTCGTTGCTTGACCGGGGGATTTTCTTCTTGCCGACCTTTCGACTTCTTGTGTTGGCGAGAGAAATTAGAATCAATGACAGATTCTTGGACTCATCGTCATGTCTTGTAGATCCTGGAGGACAGCGATTGAGGATACTGCTCCGGCTTTTCTGCTTCCACGGCGGTCTCTACCGGTGGAGAAGATCTTTTGAGCACCGCAGTTGGCGAATTCCTGCGTACCCTCTTCAGCAGCTCAAAGCTGTTCCCAGTTGGAACAGCAGCATTAACTTCCACCGTCGGAGCTGGCGGAGTTATCCCAGAGGGAGAGTTGCCCCCGGTCTTTCTTATCCGGCGCCAGTGGCGTCGTCGGGCGCGATGAGTTGTCGGTATTGGTTCAGAGAAAGCTTCTTCTTGCCCCATGTTCAGGCGAGGGACTGTTGCCGGTGTCAGCCTCTTGAAAACTGACGTCTATTGAGGAGTTGTGTCCAAGCGGTCAAAAGCAGATTTCTGAGCGGGAGTGGGAATAGTCAGCCTTGCAAAGACTGACTCTTTGACAGGAGAAGCCGCCTTGGCGACTTCGGGAGCAGCCGTCTTCTTTAGGATGACCGCCTCAGGTGTTATGGGCTTCTTGATAAGCCCTTCGGTGCTCGAGCTCAGCCTGGTGAAGACTGAAGAATTGGGCGACCCATTGAGAGGGGCCGTGAAAGTAGCAAGTCGATCGAAGACCGACTTTTTTGAAGCTTCCGGTGCGGGCATAGGGATGGTGAAGCTTGCTAGAGGGATCATGGTTCCGAAAAACAGGCTGGTGGTGGCCTGAGTCACTTGCTCCACAGGCATAGTAAGGACGGAGGCCGCTTGAGGCCCATATGCTACGCCTCCAGGTGAGGTGGAGCGTCAGTTGCATTGGCACCTCGAGCAGTTCGAGCAGTTTGAGGCCATTGATGCTTGATTTCTGCGCCAGGCAACAGTCATTAAATAGAAAATCCTAAAAGGATTCTCATTTAATGAGGGGCCCCTCGGGCCAAGGAGTTAATCTCCCTCGAGAGCAGCGCTCTGCAACAGAAATCAAATCTGTCATTATGAAGGGAATAAAAATTCCCCAAGAATCCTAAAGAGCTAAGCTCTGCGAAGAAGATGGAATAATCCATCAAAAACCCTAAAAGCAAAGCTTTTTACAGAAGTTAAAAACTTCAGAATCTTTAAGATCTGTAAAGCGAACTCTAAGAGTTCTTCGCTAATGGGTTAAAAGAACCCTAAAAAGGATTTCTTTTTCTGATCCATGATCTAGAAAGAGCAAAGCTCTGGTTTTTAATTAACGGGTTGAGAAACCTTAAAAATCATTAAGATATGTGATCTAAGTAGAGCAAAACTCTGTTAATGGGTTCAAATCTTACCAAAAAATTCGACAGGGTCATAACTCTAAAAGAGTTTTCTGAGGCAGAGAGCTTGGCTCTGAAAGAGAATTAAATTCTCAAGAATAAGAAAACAAGAAGATGAACAGAGCTCATCTCAAAGGGGGCCAAAGGCCCTATTTATATGCGCTGGAAGTCGATCCAACTTCCAAGACATTCTAACGGTTGAAAGGCTGCCACCGTTGCACTCACTTATAAGCCACGTGAGCGCAATACTGGGGGGCATTTGTTTCCCCCAATCAGAGAAAAACTCTGTTCAAATTTTGAAATTTGAAATGAAACAGCGCTTCATAAAAGTGCTGGCGCCAAGAGCGCCAGCGCTAAGAGTCAAAGACTCTGAGGCAGCGCCCACGTGCAAAGAACGAGAGCGCTGACGCCAAGAGCGCCAGCGCTAAGAGTTAAAGACTCTGAGGCAGCGCTCACGTGCAAAGCACGATAGCGCTGGCGCTAAGAGTCAAAAACACTGAGGCAGCGCTCACGTGCAAAGCATGAGAGCGCTCGCGCCAAGTGCGCCAGCGCTAAGAGTCAAATACTCTGAAGCAGCGCTCACGTGCAAAGCACGAGAGCGCCAAGCGCTAGAACTAAATGTTCTACACCGTTGGATCAAAGATCCAACGAAGATGATAAATCATCAAATTACCAGAATAAAATTCTGTTAAGGAAAATACCCCTCAGAATCTTTCCAAACAAGAAAAATTGTGCTCTGTAAATCAGAGCACCGTTGGATCAAAGATCCAATGGTGATTAAAAATCACCAAGATACTAAACAATCTCTGTATGAGAAAATAATTTCCCAATCTTGTTAAAAACAAGAAGATTGTCTTCTGTAAAACAGAAGCCCCAGGATCAAAGATCCAATGGTGGGGAAACATCCCTAAATCAATCAGAGAAAGATTTCCTTAACTGATCCAACAAATCAGCCTCCACTATATAAAGACCCCAAGATTTCAAGTCTTGGATAGAAAAAATTCTCCATAAGTTTCATACAGAGGAACCCCCCTCCCCCCCCCCCCCAAACTTTAAGAAATTTCAAAGAGAAGAGCAAGCTCTCAGAAGAAGAAATTTTCTTCAAGGTAAAGAAGAAAGATCATAACATCTCCTGAATTTTTGAGAGTTTAACTCTCACATCATAAGAACTCAATTCTTTATATATATCACAGATCCATAAGACTAGGTTTTTCATAAAAAAAAAAAGAAGAAGAACAAAGAGATCATGGCATCTCATCAAAAGGAGAAGAACTTAGTACTTAGATTTATGAGACAAAGTCTCTTATGAACGAGAATTTAATTCTCAGAGCACAAAATTAATCAGAACTAACAAAGAAGAGCCTTAGCACTCCAAATTAAGAAGAAGCGCCTCAGCGCTCCAAGTTTGGCGCTCAGCGCCCAGCGCTCCAAGCGTCATGTTAAAAGGAGCGCCTCAGCGCTCCAAGTTTGGCGCTCAGCGCCCAGCGCTCCAAGCTCTATTTCATAAGAAGCGCTCCAGCGCTCCAAATTTGGCGCTCAGCGCTAAGTGCACCACATGCTCCCCACATGTGCGCTATTTCATAAGAAGCGCTTGAACGCTTCAAGTCTGGTGCTCAGCGCCAAGCGCGCCACGTGCTCCTCACGTGTGCGCTATTTCAAAAGAAGCGCCTTAGCGCTCAAAGGCTGGCGCTCAGCGCCAAGCGCACCACGCGCTCCTCACGTGGGCGCTGGAGGAACACGAAGTGTTCTTTAAATAAAGCCTCAGTGCCATAAAAAGTGTTCAACACTCGGCAAAACACAAAAAGAAAAATGGTGTCAGAACCCAAATTAATACTCCACATTATTGAACAAAAAGGGACCGAGCCCAAACAAGTGTACAACACTTTAATCAAAACTGAGTGGGCTAAGCCTAAATTGGCCACTAGTCCCTAACTTAGACCAACTGAGCCCATGTGTTCACAATTTCCCTAATTGGTGTTAGTTCCAAACCTGGCTACAGATCTCCCAACCCATATTGGTTCAAGGGTACATCTCTTCATTCCTCTGATATGTGTCGTTGTAATTCTTCAACGTCTTCAGAGAGGTGGCGGGTCCCGACAACTAGATATTCCATGGACTATGATGTCTTTAAACTTATGGACCGCAACGTCCCTAAACTAAACTCTATAGACTATGACTTCTTTAAACTATGGACTATGATGTCCTTAAACTCCAT
Organism: Agapanthus africanus; assembly: GCA_030015575.1. NCBI lineage: Eukaryota > Viridiplantae > Streptophyta > Magnoliopsida > Asparagales > Amaryllidaceae > Agapanthus > Agapanthus africanus. The sequence goes on along the minus strand of CM057338.1, from coordinate 20,438,599 downwards.
GGACTATGATATTCTTAAACTTATGGACCACAATATCCCTAAACTAAAACGATAAAGCTCAAATGCTCTGTCGTCGGATCTAAATGATCCTAAAACCCCGTTGAGTAGATCTTAGTCTAAAATTAGGCTAACATATTCTCAACAAACGTTTGAGTTAACCTTAGTCTAAAACAAGAATAACGGTCCTTAAACCAACCCAAACCCAAATCTAAGAAAATACGGATTTGGACTAATCCACGCCCTACGGGCGACTACATAAATTAGTCCCCGTATACAATCCACAAGCAACCAAAAAATAAAACAAACACACACGACACGAACTGACCTTCTGGAGCAGGAGAAAGTGGTTGCCGCGATGCAGTAACGTAATTAACTGCAGGGGCTTGCACCTGCAGGGAAGAGCGTCCCCATAATCAAAACCTCTCACAATGAGGGGGAATCTGACGAAGTGTGCTACATCGGCCGCATCTGTCTAAACCTTCGATGTACGGTGCCATAAATCAACTTGGCATTTTCGGAGAGGTGGACGGATAAAACCAAATAGCATTTGCCCCCAAATTCATGCTAGACGTTCGTCTACCCGGTCTTCGGCGGTAAACAGTACCGGTTTGGGACCAGTTTTACAAAGGAGATGTTGCCGAAATTTTTATAAAAACCCGAGCTTTTAAAAGATTTTCGATGTAACTCTTGAATTGTTTAAGTTAACTTTTTAATAAGTATTCATTACTTTATTTTATTTCACGGTTTAGATTTTTGGAATTTTGGCTTATTTAGATTACATTATGCCTCTAAACGTTGCGCGATTTAAATGCCAGTCACGTTCCACACTCGGGGCGTGACACGACCCATAAATAGGTCAGAGCGAGACTGGGGGGCTAGTGATGATGCTCATAAATAGGAATTCTCCAGATCACGATACGTAGCAGATGACGTGTCGTCCACGTAGGCCCACTAGATTCCTGGAGGGCTACGGAGCAGGAATAAGCAGGGTACATTCGGAACATTCCTCGGCACCTTGCCTCCGAGGTTGCGCCCGAACTTTTATTAGATCTCCCCATAGTACGTTCCCCCTTCGGCTGACCGTCTGCCAATGGCCCGTTTCCAAGCCATTCTATAGCCGGGACCCATCAGCTCACTCTCTCGTCTCCGAGCTGTCCTATAGCTGAGACTTCTCAGCTGACTTGCTCGACTCCGAGCCATCCTATAGCTGAGGTTCCTCAGCGTCCATGTGGGGCCGGGAGCATGGAGCCCAAGCGCCTCCATAACGGCTCCGTGTATCTCGCTGCAGCGAGATCTCCACTGCTCCTCGTCCCGCGTCCCACGCTAGCGTATCTTGCCATTAATGGGCGTATCCCGCTATCAACGTGAACATGATGCAGGAGCGTAACGGGCGACGAGAATCTCGTATTGGCTTGCTCCATACGACTGCTATATAAACACTCTCTTCCAGACGACTCAGGTAACTCAAAATCATTCCAATATGCCGCTACCCTGTCGTTATTATCCGATACTTACTTGATCGTCGGAGGGTCCTACGGTGGTTTTCCATCCCGGGACTTCCCTTGCAGGTAGCTCGGCGTCAACGGCAACCAACAGCGCATTGAGATCCACAAGCTCAACCCTCATCCCAAATCTCAACCGTTCAGTACCGTTGGCAGCAAGATCGACGGAGGACAACATCTGAGGGAAATTTCGACCTCCATCAGAGACCGCTCTCGTCGTCTTTCTGTCACTCTCGTCAATAGTTAACAGTTTTCGTTGGATGCCATATTCTCAACCCCTTCATCGTCACCCTCATGACCGCCACCCTCATCGAGGGCCGACGTCAACTTCCATTGCCTTCCTTGCTAACGGCTGTCAATGTTGATCGCCATCATACTCAAACTATTTATACCATAATAAACGTCGTTCGTTGCACATATATATACCAAACACAGTAATACAAAACTTTTCTACAATCATGTACCTAGAAAGTTGTGGATCTCGGGCATTGTATGTTCAACGATAAGCTGTCTAATATCTCAATTTGGATGTCTCCATTTCTTTTTCCTTTGTACTTGGTTAGAACCTGAGATTTACTCCATAAAAGTGTAGATAAGATTCCATGTCACATGGAAAAAAGAACGAAAACATTTATTCAACTTGAGGTTTTTGTTCCCTTCGAACATTTTAATGAAATTGAGGATAATCAACCCACCATTTACGTCAAAAAAATATATATATATTCTTGTTTTGATTTTGCTCAGCAAACTTTTCGATATTTTCAAAAAACATATCAAATATTTGCTATTTATAAAAACTCCACCAAATTCTTTACATCCAAATCAAGTTAATCTGCTATTAATTACAGCCGTTAGGGGTTTAAAACATAAATACCCTTTCAAAGGATACTTGAGTTTGTTAAAAGGATTTTCTTCTTCTTTCTCCTCCACTAAAGATGCATCAATCTCTCTCTCATGCTCTCACTCTCATCTCATCTCTTTCATCATCCGTACCTTCAAGATCCATCCTCTACAATCCCTTAAGCAAAACCTATCATCCTTAGCCCTAACATCTGGCCCTCGTACCTTCGTGAAATCTTTTATGAAATGGACATCTAAGACTTCACCAACAATGTCATCAAAAAACTTAACTTTTTGTCTTGACAAGAACTTGCTCGCAAAGCCATGGAGCAATTCTCCATCATCAAAGGTCATGGCATCATGACCAATATTGTCACTCACATCCCGTGATCGAAAAGTAAAGCTATGAGAGAAAGATATTTTTTGAAAGAGGATAGATGAGAAATGAGAGGAAAGGGAGAGAGACATGAGAAGAGGAGGAAGATGAAGTGAAATGAATGGGACATGAGGTAAATACCATTGAAGGCGTATTTTCGTCTTTTCATGTCCTATTAACAGAAACATGACTGATCTGGATGGAAAGTTGGTGGATGTGTCTTTTTAGATAATTTTTAAGAATTCAGTGTTGTTTTTATAAATAGCAAGTCTTTTTTTCTGTGTTTTTTGAGAATATCAAAAAATTTGGTGGGTAAAAAGAAAAAAGAAAAACCGTCGCATTTTAATACTTTGATGATTTTTTCCTACGTATAAATACCCTAAAACAAGGACCAATCCAAGGCCACACACCCACTGAAATTTTCGAAAAAGACCGATAGAGTGTTGGAAATTTTTGGGTTTCGCTAAGAACGACTCATACAAGTGTCTAAAGTGGTTATGCTACTTAAGTAGATTCAACGCTCAATCCCAACTCTTATGTTTAGTTTTAAATTTTTTTTTAATTTTGTCTAAATGAATAAGGATTTTGCTGCTAGTTTTTTTAAAAGGAAGGCTTAGTCCAAAGTTGATTTTTTTTTAAAAAGAAAAATTTGTCTAACATTGTAAAATAAGGAGATGAAAAGATACAAGTTGAAATGTCACTCCATAAATTAATGTTTGGTCATCAGAAACCTAGAGTAGATGATGCAAGACCAATAAATCTTGAAAACTGTTAGATAAGTTTACTTCTTACCTCTAATTACATAATCTTATGTATTTCTTTTATTTTGTAATTGAATTATATATGAAAATTCTTCTGTTATATGGTTGGGCTAATGAATCTTTCTTATGCACGTAATGCACTCTCTGACCAAAATTCATTCGTTCATCTTTCTTTACTTTAAAATACACCGTGTTACTGGTTATGATGGAGGTCCTTTTCGGGTCTCCGTCAGATGTTGTCTTCCGTCGATCTTCCGGTGGATCTTGAAGGCGATCTCCTATTGCGTGTGGGTCTCAATGGGTTTTGAGGAGATTGATGATTTGAGAAGTTTAGCGCCGAGTACCTACAAGGAAGTCCCGGGATGGTTTGGTAGCACCGAGGACCCTCCGACGATCAAGTTAGCATGAGATCCGAGCAGAGTAACGGCTAAATGGAGTAAAAAATGGCTTACTTGACCCCTCTTAGATGGGGGTTTATATAGTGACGGCAGCACACAGCAGCAGGCGCGAGAATCTCGCCGGCAGTTACGCTCCCGACGTCATGCCCGCGTAATGAGTGGATCACCCGTTAATGGGGATCGTGATGGTGTGGAACGTGGGATGTTGCTGACGGAGAATCTGCGCATGGCGAGATTTGCGGAGCGTCGGTTACGCTTGTGAGTGGTGGAGTTGGTCGGTCGGAAGGACCGAGGAAGATGGCCTCGGCAGGGGAGCTCGGGGACGAGCGGGAGGGTCGAGTAGTCTTGGTCCTGTGGCAGCTCGGGCGAGCCGAGAGGCCGAGGAGGCCAAATTGCCGGGGGGCCTGAGGAGAGCCGGCTTGTGCTTGCGGTTCGGATACAGGGGTGGCCTGGTCGGCCCCTGTAGGCCCATTCTTCTGAGTTCTGGGACACGTCATTTGCCACGTGTCCTGATCTGGGAGATCGCCAATATAGAGCATCATCATTAGCCCCCCACTCTTGTCCCGACCAGCTAGCGGGTCAGGTCAGGAGTGGACTGCCAGGCCGCCCGGGGTGAGCTCCCACCTAAAGTTTCATCGGGACGCGTCCCCGGGCTGTCAGCTGTCTTTCCTGCCAGCAAATCAGGGCGAGATCTCTGCATTTAAGGAAAGTGCGCCGGTTCGTGCATCCTGTCACTGAAGCGACGGTCCACGTGTCAAGCGTCGGTTGGCCGACGCGACGTGTGCAGACCTGCAGCGTCTGATGGGGTGCGGTCCAGTGTGGGAACGACAAGTGGAGCAATCGGAGCCGTTGGACGCGAGGAGGCGCGTTGGCGGGAAATGAAGGGCGCCCTTGGATGAGGGCGATTGCAGTGACAAATAGGGGTGGGGCCCACTCCAGGGTTCCTACTCCTTCATATTTCCTCGCTATAAGCCCTGGTTGCTCGGCGCTCGTCTTCTTTCTTCTGCTTTCGTTTCCCGAGGATCCCTCTTCTCTAGGTTAGATGTCTTCTTTCATGGAATCTGTAGAGGTCGTAGGAGTAGGTTCTAGGGACCCTTTAATTGAGCCTGAGTCTTCTCGGGGAGCAGGGATCGGACCCTCTTCTCGGGATCGTGCGGCGGGAGCAGCCCCCAGGGAGGAGGCGGTAGATGCTGCCCCCGGCGCCTCGTGTTGGGTGAGGCATGAGGAAGAGCTTGCCAATGCTCAGGCTCGCTTCCACATCCCCCCACGTTATACACTTCGTCTGGCCAAAGAGGGAGAGAGGGCAGACCAAGTACGGGGTAGGGAGATCGCCCTGTACTTGGAAGATTTTTGGGGTGGAAGGCACATGCCCTTCTCTCCCAAGGTCGTCGAAGCGCTGAACTTCTTCGGGCTAGCCCCTGGCCAGTTAGTGTCGAACTCGTGGAGGATTCTCCTCAGGTTCCTGATCCGCCTGAAGTTACAGGCGGTCCCCTTCAGCCTCTCCATCCTTGATTCTTCCCTCGTTTTCAAAAATCACCCTGGGGGTCGAGCGGGCGACCCGAGGTGGGTCTACCTCTCCTTTAGAAAGCGACAAGGGGGCGCCATCGGCACAGGGGTTGTAGCCCTGCCTTCTTGCATTCACGATTGGAAGAAGAAGTTTTTCTTCGTCACGCCGTCCGAGGGCGAGGACTAGCCCGTGCCCACCAGGTGGTCGAGGGAAAATGCTTGCCGGGGAACTAGTCCAATGACCCCGCCGCGGTGAGAGTGGCGTCGTGGGAGCCCATCCCCCGATTCAACGTGCTGCTGTCTGAGAGGGTCCTAAGTTGGGCCGGCTTCAGCCCCGTTGAGTTCGCCGGTAAGTTAGGCTTGCTTTTTAGCTTGTATATTGCTTGTGTCGCTAACTTCTTTGCATTTGGTTTTGTGTAGGACCCATGGATATGGACGAGCTCCGAGCCTCCATACGCCAGCCGAGGAAGGTCATGAAGGCTGGAGGCGCCAGCTCTTCCCGCTCGAAGCCCGTCTCGGCTCCTTCTCCTCCGGTGGTCGCGTCCCGTGAGCGTTCGGGGGTGGGTCCCGCCCCGGGGCCTAGCAGAGCATCGGGCTGGAAGCGGACTCGGATTCTGGAGGACCCGGTCTCGAAGGAGGAGATCGGCTCTCCATCAGAGCCGCTCAAAAGGCGTTCCCGGAGGTCTTCCCAGGGCCCACGCTCGCCGATCGTGGTGGAGGAGAGGGGCCTCCAGTTCGCGGTGCCCTCGGAGCTATCCGTCGTGGATAGCATGTTGCATGAAATAGAGAAATCGGCGGGGGGTAGGATCCCCGGGGGGACCTTCAGGGCCCAGATGGCGTCCATCGCCCAGGAGTCCGTGCAGGTAAGTGTTTGGTTTTTTTGTGGGATTCGGTGCCTCTTTCGTCTTTCTGATCTCTTTCCTATTTTTCAGGTTCTCCAGCACGTTGCCCTCGCCTTACGCATGGAGGCCGAGGTGATAGCCCCGGCGATGAAGGCTGCGGGCCAGCTTGCCTCGCTGGAAGAGAGCTCCAAGCGGAAGCTGGAGGCGATGATGGCGAGGGTTGCCGCCCTGGAGGGCGAGGTGGAGGCCGGGAAACGGGAGGTTGCCCGGTACCGCGAGGCCGCCGTGGCTGCCGAGGTCAATGGGAGAGTAGTTGTTCTCTGCCCCCAGCAGAACTCGACTCGGATAGTAGAGTGCTCTTTCTTTCCCTTGATCGTTCTCTTGTGCCCATAATGCGCCTAAGGAACCTTCGAAAGCTGTGGTATAAATAATGAGAGGCTTTCCCTTGACCGGAGCAGCCAATACTGGCGGATTCTGCAGGTACTGCTTGATTTCGTCCAGCGCGCCCTGGCATTTTTGATCCCAGGCGAATGGAGTTCTCTTCTTCATCAGGTGACTGTAAGGGCGGCACTTGCCTGAAAGGTTTGCTATAAATCGCCGTATATACGCAAGCTTCCCTTGGAGAGACCGCAACTGTTTGAGGGTCCTCGGCTGAGGCATTTCCATGATCGCCTTGATCTTTGACGGATCTATTTCGATACCTCGGTGTCGGACGATGAATCCCAGGAATTTGCCCGAAGAAACTCCGAATGCACACTTGAGAGGGTTCATCTTCAAGTTGTATTGTCGAAGGCGTCGAAATACAGTCTTTAAATGCTCGAGATGTTCCTCGTATGATTTGCTCTTAACCATGAGGTCGTCGATATAGCACTCGACGATTTCATGTATAAGGCCATCGAAGATCTTCGTCATGGCCCTTTGATAGGTGGCACCGGCGTTCTTTAAACCGAAGGGCATCACCTTGTAGCAGAATATACCCAAAGGAGTCCTGAATGCGGTGTGCTTCTGGTCTTCGGGATGCATCTTTATTTGATTATACCCTGATGAGCCGTCCATGAAGGAGAAAACCTCATGAGTGGACGTATTGTCTATCATCAGTTCGGTGACTGGCACTGGGAAACCATCCTTCGGGCAGGCTTTATTGAGATCCCGAAAATCCACGCATATGCGCACCGTCCCATTTTTCTTCATCACCGGGACGATGTTGGCGATCCATTCAGGATATTGAACCTCTTGGATAAAGCCAGAGTCGATTAGTTCTTGACCTCAGCATTGATACTCATCTCAAGCTCAAGCCGCATTCTTCTTGGCGCCTGTTTGACCGGCTTGACGTCCGGGGAGATCGCCAATTTGTGTACAGCAATTTCTGGATCTAGTCCCGGCATTTCGGAATAGTTCCATGCGAAGCAATCTCTATGCTGTACAAGGACGTCCTTTAATGCAGCCACCCTTTCTTCAGATAGTAGCTCGCTGACAAATGTCGGTCGCGAATCGTTCGCCGTCCCCAACTCAATTTTCTTGAGGTTATCTGCAGTGGTATGTATTCCATCCTCCAGTTCTTTCGGCGCTGGTGGAAATTCTGACATTACCTCATCATTGCTGTTTTCGAAGCACCAGGGAAGGCTGTCCATGTTCTCGGGCTCTTCTTTTAATATTGTTATCATGTGACAAGTGCGAATCCGCTTCCAATCCAAATATGGAGTTGACTCTGCTCTTGTGGCTTTGGGTCCGTGCTTCTGTGGCGGTGTCACCCTCCAGTTATCAGACAGAGCGAACTTGCCGAGCAGGTACTGATCTTCAACCTAATTCTTGAAGGTGAAGCAGTCTTCGAGAGGATGCCCAATTACTCGATGGTAAGAGCAATAATTTGGGTTAGAAACTTCACCTGCTCGTTCGGGGTTTTTGGACTCCGGCAGTGTAAGCATTTGATGTTTTAGAGCAAGATCAAGTATCTTCTTCGTCTTGTCCCAAGGAAACGAGCACGCTCGACCCATTTTCTTCATGAGGGATAGATCAATAACGCTCGACTCCCGTTTGCGTGGCTTCTTAGCCCTGCTTTGTTGCTGTTGAGCGCTTTTTTGGCCTTTCGACTTGTTTCTGCCTCTGCGTCGAGCCTTTTTTATAACAGCTTGACAGGGGTTGGCACTTTCATCTTTGACGGCCTGTTGAAGGAGGCGTTGCGTTTTGGTTTTCTCGTAAATGGCCATTTCGCGGTTGTGATCGTCGCGGACTTTTTGACTAGCTTCCCTTATAAGCCTATCCATTTGTTCTTCGAACGACGGATTGGGCACTTTTACATCAGGAACTTTTACTGGTTCAGGATTAGCGTCCTCCCGTTGAGCATCTGCTTCTTCATTAAGTCATGCACGACGTAACAGTCGCGGAGCAGCTCTCGTTTCTTGGAGCGAATGTGTTCGAGCCCGATTGTCTCCATCCTCCCACTAGACAGCTTGTGCTGAGTTCCGGGGACGTTCCAGACCCCATCATAGAATTTGGCCTTTCTAACGGTCTGTTTGAAGGGTATCCCTTGGTGCTTCAACAGCCTCTTCAAGCCTTCTGTATAATATCTGAGTAGACGGATGGGTTGAAGTCTGTCCAGCGTAGGATCCGCCCCGTGCCAGATTTCTTTCTCCACTTTGTTTTCTTCAGAGCGGTAGAATAGAATTGCCTTCTCGCCTTCTCGCCTGGGAGGGATATAGAACGTCTGCAGTTCCTCTACAGTGTAGGTACCGAGCGCATCCAGTTCTTTATAATGTTTAAGCGGCACCATAGCGACTTGTAGACTTTGCTCTTCGTCAGCGGAAGCTCGTATTGAAGGTCGAGCAGAGAATACAGCATGGACCTCATCCTCCGAATCACTATGAAAGATCAACGTAGGAGCGGATGGTCCCGGCTTGGTATATTGGGGTGGACCCGAATAAACTATCTCCTCTTCCTCCTCGGTATCACTGCCGAAGACAGGGATGGTAGCGTTAGTTTTATTCTCCGGCTTGTGACACCTTTCCGTGTCTTCGAAATTCGGCAAGAAGTATTTGGCATATTCATATTTGCGAACTTCATTCACGGAAAACGGATTCAATTCCCCCGTCACGGTATACTCGAGACCATCCCTAAAATATTTCATACACTGATGCTGTGTAGAAGGGATGATGTTGTACTCGTATAACCATGGTCGGCCGAGCAGAGCGTTGTAGCACGTCTTAGCATCTATGACGTGGAATTTAATGTCCGTAACGAGCAGCCCAAAGCGCAGCGTTAGTATCACAGATCCAAGAGTCTTTGATGATTGGGAGTCGAACCCGGAGATGGTGATCTTGTCCCGAGCAAGGTGTTGGACGCTCATGCAGATTTCCTTTAACACCCGCACATTGAATAGATTAACAGACGACCCGTTATCGATCAGGATTTTGCCTATTTTTATATCATGGCAGTATCCTGAGACATAGATGGGGCGATTGTGTTCGCACGTCCCAAGGAGAAGGTCTTCATCGCCAAAAGTGACATCAGCCGTGTGCACTTCCTCCAATTCATCCTTCATTTTTTCTTCGGCCAGGAAAGCTTGGAACTGCTCCGGGTGTTGTAGTGCCTTAATTAACGAATCTTTCGCCTCCTTTGATAGTTAAAGGGCGTCAAGATTGCTGAGCTGCGATGGTAGCTTCCTCAGATGCACTAAGACGTAATCCACCTTATTTTTCTTCGGCGGGTCTTTGGCAGTTAGCTCTTCCATGACTTGGTCGTCTAGGGCGATGTCCTCAGAGACCTTTTCTTTCCCTTTATCTTTTTTGTTTGGGGGTCCGAGATTCTTTTCGGGCAACGTGCGATTACGCAGCCGGATATTTTCACAAATCTTCGTCTCTTCTTCTTTTCCCGAAGTAGACTCTTTAAAGAGGGGGCTAAGCTCCAGCTCCTCGTCGGAATCACTCCCGAATGTGAGCACTTGTGATCCTCCGGCATTGACCATGCGACAATTGTCGATAGTTCTGTTAAGCCCTTCGGTCGCACTGTTTTGCTCCCGGCGAGTCTTGCGCTTCTCTCGCTTAACCTGTTGTCGGTGAGCAATATATCATTTCCACCATCTATCGAAAGCTTTGCATTCTTCAGTAGGGTGCGAAATCTTCCGATGATACAAGCAATAGGAGGGGTGCATTTCCGCTTCACCCGTAACACTTCCCTCAGAGGATGGTAGCTTCATACCCATTGACACGGCTTTAGCGAACCTTTTCCTAATCTTGAATTTGATTTTATCCGCAGTGGGTGTACTTTGCTCTAGCGGGAGTATCTCAATTCTTCTGTCAAAGCGCTGGCACTTGGCCCTTTCGAATATGACCGCCTCGCGCTCCCGATCGGCTTTGCTTTTTAAAAGAGCTTCATTGAGGATTGCGTCAATTACTTCATCCGATGGCCCCAGAATTTTTGGTTCAGGATCTGCCCCCAGCTTTTCAGTGCAAGGAGTCTCCTTATCGCCCATGAACGAATGGGAAATCATATGACAGCTCGCCACATATTTCTCGGATTCGTCCGATGAACTATCTCCATCATCATCCTCTTGAAAGACGTGGTTGAGGAACTCTTGGAGTGTAATGGGAGTCCGTGCTTTCTGGTTGTATTCCTCCAACGTATCAATTTGTTTTTGCAAGTCCGTGCGCTTGTCGCCAGGCTTCACGGGCTTCTTTGATTTTTTTTTCTTCTTCTTTGAAGATTTCGACGGCTGGTTGTGAATACTTAGGCCACCTCCATCGATCTTTTGAGTTGGACGAGGCTTCAACATCCCTTCAATGATCTGCGGCTCCAACGGGTTCTTCCACTTAATCGCTGGGCATGTTTGAAGGTCGTTCAGCATCCTCTTTGTCTTGGCTGATAATACAACCTCCCAAGGAGCTTCTTCAACGACAAAGCATGTTTCCCCCGGCGTATTCATTCCCTTAGAGGTGTGGGGCTGCGGTGGATTCACCTTCCATTTGTCGGCCAACGCGAACTTGCCCTGTCGGTACTGGTCTTCAAGCTAATTTTTGAAGACGTAGCAATCTTCGATCGGATGACCCAGTACTCGATGATAAGGGCAGTAGTTGGGCTCATTGACATCACTTGGTTGCGACGTACGTTTTGGATCCGTCAGATTTATGAGTCGGTTGCGCAACGCCAGCTAGAATAACATTCTCGTTTTATCTCGGGGAAACGAGTAAGGATGTCCCATCCTCTCCTCAAGGGCTACGTACGGGCGCATATTATTTTGACGAACGACCGGCTTCGAGTTGTTCAGCTGTTGTTGAGCATTAGCGACAACGATCGCTTTCCCCTTCCCCTTCTTATTTCGGGAGTCTGGCTTTGGAAGAGGAGGTTTATGGCCCATCTGATCCATTTGCGCCAGCTTGTCGATCAGTGCCTGGAAGGTGGTCGGCTTGAAGAACATCATAAATTGCGAGATGGTTGCTTCCGGATCAAGGGTTCCAACAAACATTCCCACTGCAGGAGCTTCTTCTATACGCTGCTCGCATTTTGACCATAAATTTCGCCACCGTATAGCATATAGGACCCATATTTCGCCCGGCTTCACCCTGGCATTAATCAATGCCGTTATCGGGGTACGCTCGCTGGCACTCGCGAAACGCTGGGTAAACAGCAGTTCCATCTCAGCAAAGGTCTTGATAGAGTCGTTCGGGAGCTCAGAATACCACTCGAACGCTGTATCTGACAAGCTACCAACGAACTGGCGGAGCAACAATTTATCATCACCGCCAGTGTTGCCGCAAAGCACCCTGAACTGGGCAACATGCTGATGGAGATTGCCAGCCCCCTTATATACATGGAATTTTGGTATCGTATAACCTGGCGGGTACTTGATCTGGTCGTACCAGCCCGGATACGGTCGTCCCGTTTTTACGACCTGACCCGCTGCTTCAGTCGCTTGATGAACCCGAATCTGCTGAGCTATATATTCGTCCAGGTCGGCTTTGGAGATTGCCTCCTCCTTGGCTGTTGACAAAGCCGGAGGAGGATTCGACGTTTCTCCCCTATCATCTTCAAGGATGATCGGGGGATCTTCAGCAGGTGGATCTTGTTGAATCATCATACCCACCATGTCCTGAAACAGGAGGGCCATTTTCTTTATGCTGGCTGCTTGTTCCGCAGCTTCTTTATCCTTCTTCTCCAATATGCGACGAAGGAACTCAGCGTCAGTTTCCTGTTCCTGACGTTCATCCGAGGTCGTCTCAGGGGTTTCTTTTGGCCCAGTGAGTGCGGCCATTGCGTTCATCATCTCCTGGAGCTTTTGCTGTTGCTCCTGAGCCTTGGTCACTGACCGTGTAAGCGGTCTATGACCCGTGGATGCGCGGCTGTCCTCCTTTCCCGATGCCATGTATACTGTATGAACTACTATGCCCCCAGACTTAGGGCGTTTAGGTTCACCACCTTTGGCATTTGCCGCGGGCGCAGGGATTTTTTCCGGCCTCCTTCTTTTGTGGGCCGTTGAAGTGGAGGGGACCGTTGCAGTGGGCACCCTAGCGATTGTTGTCCTCTGTTGTTTAATGGGACGGTCCTTTTCTTCTTGCACCTTCGCCTTTTTCTGTTGACAAGAGCAATCTGGGTCAATTACGGAGTCTTGAACTCTCCGCCAAACTTTATAAATTTTTGAGAACGGCCGTTGAGGGAGATGTTCTTACTTCGTTTCCGGAACTCTCTCCGTAGGTGGAGGAGATCTTTTTAGTGTAGCGATTGGAGAGTTCTTACGTACCCTCTTCAGCAGTTCAAAGCTGTTCCCAGTTGGAACAACAGCGTTGACTTCCACCACTGGAGCAGGTGGAGTTAGCCCTGAGGGGGAGTTGCCCCCTGCCTTCCTCACTCGTCACCAATGGCGACGTCGAGCATGATGAGCCGTTGGGACTGGCTCGGAGATAGAGACAGCTTCTTTTTGCCCTCTGTCTGAATGAGGCACTGCTGGTGTCAACCTCTTAAAGACTGAGGTTGTCCTTTGAGGGGAGATATCCAATCTGTCAAAGACAGATCCTCGTGCAGGGGCCGAAGCAGGAATAGTTTGCCTTGAAAAAACTGACTCTTTGACGGGAGAAGCCGCCTTAACGACTTCCGGAGCAGCGGCTGTTGCCCTCCTTAGGACAGCCATTTTAGAGTTCATGGGCTTCTTAGCGGGCCCCTCAGAGTTCTGATTCAGCCTGTCGAAGACAGAGGCTGTTGGTTTGGTAATGGACGAGCCGTTGACAGGGGCCGTCATAGCAGTGAGCCGGTCGAAGACCGACTTCTTGTTCGCTTCTGGTGCAGGTATTGGAATAAAGAAGCTTGTAGGTGGGATCATGGTCCCGAAAAACAGGTCGGTGGTGGCCTGGGTCACCTGTTCTACCGGCAGAGCGAGGAAGGAGGCCGCTTGAGGCCCATATGCTACACCCCCAGGTGAGGTGGAGCGTCCGTTGCAGTGGCACTTCGAGCAGTTCATGCAGTTAGAGGCCATTGATGCTTGAGTTCTGCGCCAGGCAAAAGACCAAATCTTAGTAACTTGAAATCCAAAGGCAACCGTTAACAAACCGCGATTGGTTCGTGAAGACGACACACGAAGTGTGGAGTGGAAAGAGGAAAAGGTCCCACCGGGCGTGCCAGAATCTGTTCCCCTCCGAAGGATGGCGGCGGCGTGAAGACGTCTTGCCTGAGATTCGGGGCAGATGCTATATGGTTTTATCCGTCTACCTCTCCGAAGATGCCAAGTTGATTTATGGCACCGTGTATCGGAGGTTTAGACGGATGCGTCCGATGTAGCAGACTTCGTCAGATTCCCCCTCACTAGAGAGGTTTTTGATTGTGGGGACGCTCTTCCCTGCAGGCGCAAGCCCCTGCAGTTAATTACGCTACCGCATTGAGGTAGCCACTTTCTCCTTCTCCAGAATTTCACTTCGTGTCGTGTGTGTTTGTTTTGTTTGTGGTTGCCCATGGATTGTATACGGAGACTGAGTAATGTCGTCGCCCGTAGGACGTGGATTAGTCCAAATCCGTATTTACTTAGATTTAGATTTGGTGTTTTTAGTTTAAGGATACGTTAGCCGTATTGAGGCTAAGATCAACTTAAACGTTCGTTAAGGATACGTTAGTCCGATTTGAGACTAAGATCAACTTAACGTGGTGATCCATTTAATATATGGCCGTCGGGACTCATCACCTCTCTGACGTCGTTGAAGGATTACAACGATAGGTGTCAGAGGAGTTCAGAGATGTACCCTTGAACCAAAGTCGAATTGGTGTTTTATAGTCCATTTGAATGTTTAAGGATACGTTAGCCGTATTTGGGGCTAAGATCAACTTAAACGGGATCGTTTAGATCCGGCAAAAGAGCATTTGGAGGCTCTATTGTTCCAGTTTAGGGACGTGGTGGTCCGTGTTCTAGTTTAGGGACGTGGTGGTCTATCGCCAGTTTAGGGGCGTGGTGGTCCCTCATTAGTTTAAGGAAGTTTCGGTCCATCATTAGTTTAAGGACGTCTCGGTCCAACATTTCCATTTTGGGACGAATATTAGTTTAAGGACATTTCGGTCCATCATTAGTTTAAGAACGTTTCGGTCCGACATTAGTTTTAAGGACATTTCGGTCCAACGTTCCCATTTTGGGACGAGTATTAGTTTAAGGACGTTTCGGTCCAACATTAGTTTAAGAACGTTTCGGTCCAACATTAGTTTAAGGACGTTTCGGTCCACGAGTTTAAAGACCCCACAGTCCGTGTTGATGTGTGGTTGTCGGGACCCGTCACCTCTCTGAAGTCGTTGAAGGATTACAACGATAGGAGTCAAAGGAGTTCGGAGATGTACCCTCGAACCGGTTGTAAATTGATTTAAGGGAGCAGTTGTGCTCAGTCAATTTAATTTGAGGACTTACGGCCATGATTGGGCTAAGTCCAGTTTAGAAATGTTTAACATCTTATTTGTCTTTGGCCTATTAGGCCTGCCCTGTTTGGTAATGCACAGCATTAATCTTGGTCTCTGTTTGACCTTTGTTTGGGTTCTGCCTCTTTTAAATGATGCACAGCATCTGCTTTGTTTGGGCTCTGCCCTTTAATGCATAGCATTTTATTTGGCCTGTTAGGCCTTTTTTAATTGGGCTTGGCCCTTCAGTAAATAATGCAATGCATTTGTCAGGCGATTTGCGCCAATCATTGAGCGCAAGCGCATATGGAGGTGACACGTGTCATGCTCTGGTGAGCGCAAGCGCAATAGCG
The DNA here is from genome assembly GCA_030015575.1 of Agapanthus africanus. Lineage (NCBI taxonomy): Eukaryota > Viridiplantae > Streptophyta > Magnoliopsida > Asparagales > Amaryllidaceae > Agapanthus > Agapanthus africanus. The sequence continues at coordinate 20,423,168 of CM057338.1, read as the reverse complement.
CAGTGCGCCGTGCTAGTGCGCTGCGCTGTTGCGCTGCTGACACGTGGCGCGCTCTGGTGAGTTACGCCAATCTCAGAGAGCAATGCTCTATCTTAAAAGCGCAGAGCACAAGTGGTTCTGGTGCTGACACGTGGCGCTCTCTGGTGGCTTGCGCCAACCTAAAAGCGCAACAGTGCAGTTTTGCAAGTGCAAGGCACTATTAACTTGAGAATCTTTTAGATTCTAGAACCAATGGTTCATAAGTGCAAAGCACTATTTTTATTTTGTTTCTTATTGAAGATCATTGATCTTGTTCTTAGATCAATGATCTATTAGAAGAAATTCTTCTATCTTAAAGGTTTTTTACCTTTTTTCATCTTGAAATTTCTTCAGAGTTCTCTCTGTATAAAGTTCTTGATTTCTCACAATGTTGATCCTCTTGAATTGAGGTCTAGAGTCCTTTATATAGTGCCAATAAATTAGTTAAATTTGTTAAAGAGATTTTTCTCTGAGTGATTTGGGGAATTTTCCCCACCGTTGGATCTTTGATCTAAGGGCTTCTATTTTACAGAAGAAAATTTTCTTGTTTTAACAAGAACAGAAAGATTTCTTTAAAATCTTAATTCTGTTTGGCGCAAATGCCCCAGCGTGTGACACGTGTCGCGCAGCGCACAGCGCAGCGCAACTGCGCTGACACGTGTCGCGCAGCGCACAGCGCAGCGCAACTGAAGCTTTGCTTCTTTAATTTTGTTTTTAATAGAGCTTTACTCTGATTGGGCACATTGCTTTGGGCGCTGCGCTGACGTATCAGCTTCCGACACGTGGCGCGTTGCGCGCAGCGCACGGGATTTGAAGCGTTGCTTCAAGATTTGAATTTTGAAATTCAAACAGAGCTTTGCTCTGATTGGGGAAAACACCTACCAAGGACCCTTGGCCGAGCAGGGTTACTGCCCGGTGCCTCTTGGAGAGGGCTTTTGTCCTGAAGGATAGCCGATCGAGGGTCGGGCTCGACTGCCTCTGGGAGGGCTTTTGATCCCTGTCGATCGTGGTAGGAAGCTACCAGCCGGGGATAGCCGAGCAGGGTAGCTGCTGAGCTGCCTCTAAGGAGGACTTGGATCCTTAGCGTTGGAGGGGCCGTATGAGGCCTGCTAAAGATATATGGGCAGTGAAGCTGCGCGGTTGCCTCTTGGCGAGGGCTTTGATCCCTGGCGTTGCGAGTAGGGGAGCTACCGGCCAGGGATAGCCAAGCAGGGAAGCCGCTCGGCTGCCTCTACGGAGGACTTTGAAGCTTAGCGTTGGAGGGGCCTTAGGAGGCCTGCTAAGGATAACCGGGCAGTGAAGCTGCGCGGTTGCCTCTTGGCGAGGGCTTTGATCCCTGGCGTTGCGAGTGGGGAAGCTACCGGTCAAGGATAACCAAGCAGGGTAGCTGCTCGGCTGATTCTTCATGAGGTATCGCCCGACCATCTAGTTGCAGGTATGGGGAACAGGAATGGTCGCGGCAAACGTGCGCGTAGCATGCGCATTGAATGTGGGGGGAGGCGAAGCGCCAGGGTCGCGTCGTTTCGATTCCGCCAGAGAAGGCTCGATGATCGCCGCGTGGCAGCGGCTTTTTGGGCGAAAGTGGGCGACTGTTGAGTTCCGTTGGGGCGCAGTGGGCTATATAAGGCTGAAGGAGCACTGGTCCTTCCTTTCTTCATAAACAGACTGTTGAAAATGCAAGACTTCCCCTTTACCATCCCCGATATCATCCACTTCGAAGACGTATACCTCTATGACCAGAACTGCACCGAGGACACGGTGCAGTTGGTCTATGGGAGTATCGAAGACCGCTTCGGCAGGCTGCTCCCCCGACGCTCCTCCCTGCTGCAGCTACTGATGTACTCCATCTAGAGGGCGTCGTCGGGGCTTTACAACCCCTTGTCCGAGCAGCTCTATGATGAGGCCGTGGGCAAGCTGCGGTCTCTGAGGCGCTTCGGCCTAATCTCCACGAATCGGCTGGCTCGCTCAGTGGCGCTCGTCCATGAGTGCTATGAACTGAGTCTCGGGGTCAACGCGCGTGAGGGAATTGAGGGTTGAGGTTGGATCTCGCGAGGCCTCGGCTGGCGAAGATCTTTACGGAGTACCATGAGCAGTGCTCTTTGCATCCCCTTCCCCCGCTGCTGTAATTTTCTTTTTCTTTTGTATGTATGGCTGAGAAGCCCATAATACCTTTTGAATAAATGAGACATTTCCTTCTTTTTCGCAATGTTCCATTGATCTTTATTAAATTAACAACAGACCCTAGGAAGAGTTTACATTGCCCTAAAAGAAAAGTACATGCTAATAGATGACCTTATTAGCGTGGCCCGAGTTCCCCGGAGGCTTGTTGGTCTCCGTGCTTGGCACCGGGTACGGGGCTCCCTGAGCACCGGACTGGTCATCTGCCGAAGCGAGCATGATCTGGCCGATGGTCAGCTCGGCGGGAGGAGGACGTTGCTCCTGCTCGCGGTCAGCCTGTCGTTTGTCCCTCAAGTAGGCGGCGAGGTGCCCCGATCGGATGAGCTCCTCGATGTAGTCCCGGAGTTGCTTACAATCCTCTGTGGCATGGCCCAGTGTCCTGTGGAAGGCGCGGTAAGGGCTCCGGGTTCGTTTCGAGGCCTGACGCGGGATTGGAGGAAACTTGAAGAACCCCTCGCCCTGGGTCTCCTCTAGTAACACTGCGAGGGAGACGTTGAGCGGGGTGTACTCCTGGAACTTCGGGTGATAGGGCTGTTGACGCTCCGGCCTCTCTTCCCGAGCCTTCTTCTTCTGGTCGGACCGTTCTGCTCGGGGGAGGTTCGCGTTCACCTCGGACTCCAGCTGAACCTCGTGCTCGGTCCACACCTTGACCTCGGCCATGGTCTTAGGCTGTGCCAACGCAAAGGAGCGCAACCACTCCTTGTGCCTAAGACCAGATCTAAGCGTCGTGATGACGGTCTCGTCCCAGTGCTCGGGGACCTCGAGGAGGGCGTTGTAGAAGCGGGTGATGTAAGCCTTGAACGTCTCCTTGTCCCCGCTCTTAATTATGAAGAGGTAGTCGACCGTGCGCTTCTGCCAACGGTTCCCAACGAAGTGGCCGAGGAACTGAGTAGCCATCTCGTCAAAGGTCGAGATTGAGCGAGGCTCGAGTCCTCGGAACCAGTCCCGACCAGAGCGGATAAGGGTGGCTGGGAAGGCCCTGCACTGGGCGGCATCGGAATGGTCCTGGAAGCTCATCCCCGCGGTGAAAGCATCCAAATGGTCTTTCGGGTCGGTTTTCCCGTCGAACAGAGAGACCTTCGGGGGCTTGTTGCGCGAGGAGACGTGGACAGTGAGCAGTCCCTCGGTAAACGGCTTGGTGAGCGAGTCGGCGGCGTACTTAGCCCCGTCGCCCGAGAGATGACCTTCCCAGCGCATGCCCTCGATTTTCTTTTCGAGGGCGTCGAGTCGGCCGTGGTACCCCGAGGATTCGGCGCCTTGTGATCCCTGGCCTCTGCTGTGGGAGACCTGCGTCTGGGCACGGCCCCGGTTCCTCTCGATGAGGTTCCTCAGATCCCCGGGCGAGGTGGCCCTCGAGCCGTCGTGGCGAGCCCCTTCTGTGCGACCCCGTTGAGAGAGGGGGTGTCGATCATGCCTGTGGACAGATGAGGTGACCAAAATCTCCTCAGGGGGGTAAGGGTCGCGAGGAGGCTCGAGACGAGGCGCTCTGGTGGCGGATCTTGGTGTGGAGCCGTGGAGCGCCCAGCGGGCCTCAAGGAGTATCGACCCGTGAGATCTGTGGCCAGGGGTCGTAGCCTGCTAGTGGTCAGCCGTGCCGACGAGGGCAGAGCCTTCTGGAGGCGGGGGAGCGGCGATCTGGGGCCCTGGCCCGGCCGTTTGGACGCGGACGAGCGCCTCCACGAGGGACTGTAGCCGATCTATTTGGCTGGCGAGGGCGTCGATGATGGTTGCCGGGGGAGGTTCATCCACGCCTCCGGTGAGGGGGAGGCGGCGGCTGGTACCTGAATCTTCAGGGTGGTCGCTTGCCATGTGGATGGAGATCGGAAGGCCAACTTTTTTTTTGTGGAGTTTAGTTCCCACAGACGGCGCCAACTGATGGAGGTCCTTTTCGGGTCTCCGTCAGATGTTGTCTTCCGTCGATCTCCCGGTGGATCTTGGAGGTGATCTCCTGTTGTGTGTGGGTCTCAATGGGTTTTGAGGAGATTGGTGATTTGAGGAGTTTAGCGCCGAGTACCTGCAAGGAAGTCCCGGGGTGGTTTGGTACCACCGAGGACCCTCCGACGATCAAGTTAGCACGAGATCCGAGTAGAGTAACGGCTAAGCGGAGTAAAAATGGCTTACTTGACCCCTCTGTGATGGGGGTTTATATAGTGGCGGCAGCACACAGCAGCAGACGCGAGAATCTTGCCGGCAGTTACGCTCCCGACGTCACGCCCGCGTAATGAGCGGATCGTCCGTTAATGGGGATCGTGATGGCATGGAACGTGGGATGTTGCTGGCGGAGAATCTGCGCATGGCGAGATTTGCGGAGCGTCGGTTACGCTTGTGAGTGATGGAGTTGGTCGATCGGAGGGACCGAGGAATATGGCCTTGGCAGGGGGGCTCGGGGACGAGCGGGAGGGCCGAGGAGTCTTGGTCCTGTAGCAGCTCGGGCGAGCCGAGAGGCCGAGGAAGCCAAATTGCAGGGGTCCTGAGGAGAGCCATCTTGTGCTTGCGGTTCGGATACAGGGGTGGCCTGGTCGGCCCCTGTGGGCCATTCTTCTAAGTTCTAGGACACGTCATTTGCCACGTGTCCTGATCAGGGAGATCGCCAATACAGAGCATCATCAGGTTAACTATCCTCAGTTGAAGTCTGACTGTTCCTAATGGCAACTATCTAGCATGTTCCATGGTAATAAATCCTCGTAACATTACAAAAATCTAATAATGGTGTTTTCTAAGTGAAGGTTAATTGGAAGTTAATTGAGAACAATTAATTAATAATCGGGGTGTACTTTAGGATTTTAATACGAAGGGGGAAATCATATTAAAATTCAACATGAGTGACTTTCAAAAATTATGTAGCAAGAGCAATACTTTACTTGATAACTATTCCATTTTAGAGGAAAGGGGGCCTCCAGTGGCCTCTCATATGGGTCAGTGGATCCCGCTGGCCACAGTTAGCCTCCTGGACCTCACTGGTTCATATGAGACTTCACTGCAGTTTTCGGACTGGAGGGTCCCTGCAGGCCCTGTAACTACATATACCTAAGTGATAGAAACTTGAAATGTAAAACTCACGTCATCTATGCAGATAGGAGTTAAAATGGAGAGGTAAGCCTAACGCAATTTACTTAAAAAAATTTACTTCCCATCTTAATATTTAATTTTTCTGGATGTGATCCGTTGAATCGAGCTGGCTGCTGTATGACAGTGAGAGTTGGTACCATAATGTTTACTTTGAGCATTGAGCAGTGGCTCAATATTGAATTTGATATCACATCTATGATGTAGGGATGATATATGCAACAATGGACGTAAAACAATATTTTTCAAAACATGACGCTATACATATATCTTAAGATTTTACTTTTAGGGCAAGTAAAGTAAAGGCTCTCAATTCATATACGTGGGAGATACAAGGTCACACATGCATCATACATCTAAGTAATTTTTTTTTGTTTTTTTGGGTAAATTGTCAAAAGAAATACTAGCCAACTTTCCCACGGTCAAAAAACATTCAAAGAATCTTGTATACATGTTGCGCTAAACTATATAAATATTGCAGCCAGGGATTTTTTTGACAGCGGGAGAATAGGTCTAAGGATTTTTGTCTAAATTCTTCGGGACAAGAAAATTTTGGCAAAAGGAAAGTTAGCCAGTGCTTTTGCGACAATTTATCCTTATTTTTTTGGATACGATCATTTGGAGATTAAACCTGCGAGCTTTCACTTAGAACAGAAAAATTATACCAAGAATTTAACTAGGCGCTGTTGGTTCATGTATCAAGTTTAGCCCTAACGATAGGAAGCATCCATTGAGTTTCCAACTATAATCCCTACCTTGTTAATCTAATGACGAAATTAACAAAGTTAACAAAAAAAAATGAGACAATCACATCAATCACAATTCCAAAGTGGGGCCCAGTCGGTGGAAGCCTTGGGTTGACATACACAGAGAATTGCACGAGGTCAATTCTTATGCACAGCTTTTTTCATGGAAGTATATAACTAACTATTTGAGATGAAGTAGATGCAGATACAATGAATGAATGAATCAGAAAGACCCAAGATAAGTATTCCAAAGATGGCATAAACTCGTTGATGGTGAGGACAACAAGGGGAATACCTTGCAAGATCATAAAAACGTGACAACCCGCGACTTTGGAAAAAGAGAAAACATAATCTTAATAATTATTTTAAAGTATGGGAAATTCGCACGCGCTCTTGTTAGCCTTCCGGAGCTTAAACGACACAAATTGGGAGATAGAGCAATTGAATGCATTTTATTGGTTATTCTTTGATTAGCAAAACTTATAGATTTTTTGTGACTGAATTGCATGGTGTTTATTCGTAAAATAGTATCATTGAATCTCGAGATGAAGAATTTTTCGAAAACCGTTTTTCTACAATACCTAGAATCAAGGATAATAATTATGATAATCCTTTTATTAATTCTAATTCTAATTCCGAATTATCTATTAATTCAAATACTAATAATGAGAAACTAAAACCAAGAAGAAGTAAAAGGGTAAGAGTAGAAAAAACTTTTAGTCCCAATTTTCAAATGCATTTAATTGAAGCATCTGGAGATAAGCAAATAAAGAAAATACAATAAAAAGCGATCCATTAACATATAATGATACTATTCATTCTCAAGATTCCGCATTTTGGAAAGTTGCTGTTAATGATAAGATTAATGATTAACAAAATATGGAAATTAGTAGATCTTCTAAATGGATCTAAACCTAACGGGTCTAAATGAATATTTAAAAGGAAACTTAACACTACTACAAATAAGGGTTGCCCCTACGGATTTATCCGTAGGGGCAACCCACTGCCCCTACGGGTATATGCGTAGGGGCTAAAAAAATGTCCCGTAGGTGCAAAGGCCGCAGGTGCAAGTTGAAGCCCTGAGCTTGCCCCTACGGGCAAATTCTTGCCTCTACGGATATCTGTGTAGGTCTTGTTGCCCCTACGGAGTAATGCGTAGGGTAAAAAAAAATTATATTATTTATGGTTTTTTTAATATATTGAATGTACCTACGGATATAACCGTAGGGGCATTACATAACCCCTACGGATATACGCGTAGGTACATATCCGTAGGGGCCATATATCAGGAATCCTGATATATGGCCCCTACGGATAACACTGTAGGGGCTAGGCTGTTGGCCCTACGGTTGTCTCCGTAGGGGGCACTCCCAACCCTTGGCACTGCGATCAGGGGGAAAATATCAGTTACTGCTGTTATTGTGCCCCTACGAGTTTACCCGTAGGGGCAACATGTGTACCTACGGATTAATCCGTAGGTACACAATATCTTTATTTTTTTTTAAAAATTGGGCTGCTAGATTTTTTCCCGCCCTGTGCACAATAATATATACATCAATCAAATATAAAATTAATTATCACACAACATATATTGCAGTATTCATATTCACATCTCACGCATATAATATACAAAAGAAACCAAAAAACTGAATATGATATAAATATAAACCAAAATCAATATCGCCCAAAATGTTTCAAAATGTAGTACAATATGTATCATATAAATAAATACATGTTTCAAAAAATAAGAATCAAAATGCTAGCCTAGCTCGGTCCAGCTCCACCTCTGATAAACGCTAGAATCTTGCGCCTATCCCGTCGCGTCTGGACCTAACGTGTGCAATAAGCGTGTAAGAACTCTGTTTTATTCGAATTCTTATCATTATCGAGTTATTTCGAAACCCCATTTGGATATCTAGTTTGGAAAACTGTAGTTTATTTTAATTAGATATGTACATGTATGATTAATAAAACATAAGTCTACAACCAAATAAGCTTAGGCTACGTACTGATATTGGATATGTTGATATCTATAATATGACATGATATTTTACTATTAAGTAGTATACATACCAGCATCTCCTTCAACTCCTGAACGGTGGCCTTCAAGCTCTCCAGTTCCTGCTGGATACGTCGCTCACTGGAGACGGAGGAAGTAACCACCGGGGTGGAGTCCAACCTCATATGGACCCTGCTAGAGCCCAGTCCTCAGCCTCTCTCCCAACCTCCGTGGTGCCGTCCGTGTGCAGCGTCCAGGACTGGGGTCAGCAGCCTCGAATGCTGCCTTCCCCCTAACAACTGTCAGAACATTATATTTAGCACATACTGGTCTATAAAATTGACAAGAAATACCAAAATCAACAAATTTAAAGCCTTACCTACAGAGATAGAAGATGTGCTCCTCTGGTATCTGCATGTATCAAAATTTGAATAATATTAATTAATTTCAGTACATACATATTAACAAGGTAAACTCGCATATAGCGCTGCTTACACATATGACAGGGAGTGAACAAGCTCTTGTAGATCATCAGGCGCAAATCTAATCTCATCAAGCAGCCCATGATAATGAGTTGGACGACTAAGAGCAAAAGGAATGTGTGTATATTTATGATATAGCATTCTAAATTAATATACATGCCCTATATAATATATAAACATACCTGGAGGAACGGGAGTGGCCTCTGTCCCTGATATGGACGCATCACCAACAACTAGACAATCAAACATTGACAATATAAGTAATTTTGACATAAACAGGCATGGATATCTATAATATTACATTCAAAATGAATATTAGAGAGCGCACCTGCAGTGAGAAGTGATAAAAGTATCACCCAATAAGAGTGTAATTTACAGAATCAGTTGAGACTCTTGAAAGTCATAGAAGAACCTGACCTGCACAAATCTGATGTATGCTTTCCATTGGACACTAAGAAGTCTCTAAAGGGAAAAGCCTATGTGAAAGCCATCATTAATTCATATCAGAAGATTGATGCTGAAACAGAGAACAATGAATGCCATTTTCTTCATCTTCTGCCACATTACTGTCTTCTCCTTCTTTTTCTGCCACATTACTGTCTTCTCCTTCTTATTATGTGCGCGTGCAAATTCAATGACTATATTGAGAATATGGATTAATAGTGGGTAGGAAAAGTATTTCTCAAATGGCTTTTGCGTCTAAAAACCATAAACTACTAAGTAATAGCATACATAATTTTTTTAGTATAAAGGTTGTTATTTTAAGTTTTCCCTTATAGAGATATGATCTAACTGCCTTTATAAACTATAAGTGTGCAGAAAATTATGATAAGAAACCATAAGAAAGGGTCGTAGCCATGCATAACCTTGAATCTACATACCAAATCATGCAATTATTGTCACCTTGCCATGGAATATAAAATATCTTGGAAGACTATAAGCGAGGATTTAAATCTTGATAGCTTTTGACTTCAACATATATTTTTCTCAAGTACCATGAAATATACTTCCTCCGTATAAACCGTTTTCAGGAAGATGGATTAATAATGACAAATTATCCATTGTGGCTCACTAGGTTAGCATTTTCTCTTCTATTGACCATCTTACTAATCTGCTTGGTAAATTTATTCGGAACCGGCTGCGAATCATTAAAAGACATGCATAAGAAAGAAAGCTAAAATACAGATATATAGCATACCGATACATCGAAACTTCAAAGTTGCGATGACAATCCAGAGATATTTATTTCTACACACGTGGTGCGCGTGCGAATGCGTCAAGCATCATGGACAAATATTTCAGAACATGGAAAGTATTATTAGTATAAAGTAATTAAAACTTTTAAACACCTTGGGTAGATATTTTCTTAGTTGATGCAATCATATCATGAGGACTAAATTTAAGCTATTATACATATGCATATGTATTTTTCTAACCTAATATATCACACACACACACACACACACACACAGAGAGAACACCAGTTTGGTAGAGAAATCAGGTAGCAGGATCCTGAAAAAATGGAGTCCATAGTATTGCTCATCATCATCATCCATGATCCCTTTGATAATATTTTTTCAAAGGGATCATGGATGATGATGATGAGCAATGCTATGGACTCCATTTTTTCAGGGTCCTGCTAGCTGATTTCTCTACCAAACTGGTGTTCTCTCTCTCTCTCTGTGTGTGTGTGTGTGAGATATATTAGGTTAGAAAAATACATATGCATATGTATAATAGCTTAAATTTAGTCCTCATGATATGATTGCATCAACTGAGAAAATATCTACTCAAGCTGTTTAAAAACTTTAATTACTTTATACGAATAATACTTTCCATGTTCTGAAATATTTGTCCATGATGCCTGACGCATTCGCACGCGCACCACGTGTGTAGAAATAAATATCTCTGGATTGTCATCGCAACTTTGAAGTTTCGATGTATCGGTATGCTATATATCTGTATTTTAGCTTTCTTTCTTATGCATGTCTTTTAATGATTCGCAGCCGGTTCCGAATAAATTTACCAAGCAGATTAGTAAGATGGTCAATAGAAGAGAAAATGCTAACCTAGTGAGCCACAATGGATAAATTGTCATTGTTAATCCATCTTTCTGAAAACGGTTTATACGGAGGAAGTATATTTCATGGTACTTGAGAAAAATATATGTTGAAATCAAAAGCTATCAAGATTTAAATGCTCGCTTATAGTCTTCCAAGATATTTTATATTCCAAGGCAAGGTGACAATAAGTGCATGCTTTTGCATGATTTGGTATGTAGATTCAAGGTTATGCATGGCTACGACCCTTTCTTATGGTTTCTTATCATAATTTTCTGCACACTTATAGTTTATAGATGCAGTTAGATCATATCTCTATAAGGGAAAACTTAAAATAACAACCTTTATACTAAAAAAATTATGTATGCTATTACTTAGTAGTTTATGGTTTTTAGACGCAAAAGCCATTTGAGAAATACTTTTCCTACCCACTATTAATCCATATTCTCAATATAGTCATTGAATTTGCACGCGCACATAATAAGAAGGAGAAGACAGTAATGTGGCAGAAGAAGAAGGAGAAGACAGTAATGTGGCAGAAGAAGAAAAAAATGACATTTCTTGTTCTCTGTTTTAGCATCAATCTTCTGATATGAACTAATGATGGCTTTCACATAGGCTTTTCCCTTTAGAGACTTCTTAGTGTCCAATGGAAAGCATACATCAGATTTGTGCAGGTCAGGTTCTTCTATGACTTTCAAGAGTCTCAACTGATTCTGTAAATTACACTCTTGTTGGGTGATACTTTTATCACTTCTCACTGCAGGTGCGCTCTCTAATATCCATTTTGAATATCTATAATATTACATTCAAAATGGATATTAGAGAGCGCACCTGCAGTGAGAAGTGGTAAAAGTATCACCCAACTAGGGTGTAATTTACAGAATCAGTTGAGACTCTTGAAAGTCATAGAAGAACCTGACCTGCACAAATCTGATGTATACTTTCTATTGGACACTAAGAAGTCTCTAAAGGGAAAAGCCTATGTGAAAGCCATCATTAGTTCATATCAGAAGATTGATGCTAAAACAGAGAACAAGGAATGTCATTTTTTTTCTTCTTCTGCCACATTACTGTCTTCTCCTTCTTCTTCTGCCACATTACTGTCTTCTCCTTCTTATTATGTGCGCGTGCAAATTCAATGACTATATTGAGAATATGGATTAATAGTGGGTAAGAAAAGTATTTCTCAAATGGCTTTTGCGTCTAAAAACCATAAACTACTAAGTAATAGCATACATAATTTTTTTAGTATAAAGGTTGTTATTTTAAGTGCGCGTGCAAATTCAATGAAAGCGGAAACTCCAGTGACAAACTTAGGTTGCATACGTTGTTGCCAATTCACATACATCCAGTCCATAACCCTGGCGTACTCATGGGCCATGTTAGACTGTATCATATAAATTGTAGGTTATGATGACTATATTGAGAAATCTAAGAACGGGATGGTAACTGACAAAGGATGAAATCCGTGTATATGCTTTGTGTGTGCGTTTGTCGTTGAAAAAAATAAATTATCGATAATTAAAGTTAGATTTGAGGATACCCATGTATGAGTTGTATTCTATATATGTGTGTTTCGATTTATGATTTCGCTTAAGTGTAGCGTTGTTTTTACTTAAAGAAGTATCACCATCTACTATATATAAAAAATGTAGCAAACTAGGACTAGAACTCATTTAACATTATCAACTAGTGAGATTTCAATGTCGAAAACTCCCTAAAAAGGAAAATTACTAAAAGGAAAAGACTCTTTGAACAAAACGCATTCACTAGCAATAATATGGAACTGAGACTCGATCAAGATTCTCTGGACTAAAAAATTCCAAGGAATTGCTATTTGAATTACGTTAATTTGGAACACGATCGTTGTAAGTTGTACTTTTCCAGACTTGTGCCATGCCCATGAGCACACAAACTTCTCCCCAATCACAAATCCCAGTCCAGATTGGTATTCAAAATTTATTTAATTAGTTTGTGATCCACATCATTGATTCGTTGCTTGAGGCATCAATGTAGGCACAAATATCACTGAAGCAGCCTAAATCACCATATGAACCGGTTATCGGTTTCAATTCCACCAGAATTAGAATTTCATCCGAACAACTTTCACACAGTAATCGGAACCTGGTCAACAAATTTGTCATGCCCGTTGTGGTTTTACTTATGTACAGTACTTCCACAAAATACGTGCGGTCATTTCTAAATGGAAGTTTCTCAGTGCCACCATAGTAGCAGAAGATGGAATTGTTTATCACAACTAGATTATGCTAAGGCTCGGATAGATTAGGCAAACATGATCTAGAAGAATATAATTAGCAGAGGAAAAATATAATAAAACAAAACAAAGCGTAGCAAATAAGATAAAATAAAATAAAGATATAGAAAATAAAAGAGAAATAAGTTTTCGAGAGGAGAGGTGCAAGATATCATGTGCCCCGAAAAAAAGGAGGGCAAAAACAGTGTTGGCATTCATAAGAGGAAAGCTAGACTAACAAGAAGAAACATTACAAATATTACTGTGTTTATGAATTATCACAGAAAATCAACCCAGAATCTGCAAGAAAATCAAAAGTATGGCTCAAATATGAGATGGACAAATATCTTTTCCTCTCTTATCTTTTCTTTTTGAAAACAAATACCAGAAGATGTTGACTTTCTGGATAGATAGGAGTGGATATGATAAAAACATGTAAAGGGTGCATGGAAGTGCTAACAGAGACTCTTTGTTGCAACTTTATAGTAAACGGAACAATAACTGGCATATTCAAGTTAAAAGAATTGAAAGAATAATGAACATGGATTACAAACTTGGGTGAGAACGATGTGACACTCAGAAAAACATCTAAAAGACAAATTTATAAATGCGGTTAGGCCAAAACCGGACTAAATCATGCCATACGACTGATATTCCTTGATGTAGAAGTAAATATAACTGTGGCACACACGCACACACGCACACAAAAACTATGGCACAAACAAGTGGAAATATGCAAATAAACATGCATGCATGCAGACATTAAAAGATTAATATAACAGAGATGTCTACTGATGATGTCACGCCCCGCTTCCCAAAATACGGAAAACGAGGGATGACTAGGCCAGCCATGCTCCTACGGTCAAGGAATCATCCTGCCGTAGTCACACTTCGGCTTCTAGCACTACATGGTAATCAGTAATTAAAGCGCAGTATTAAAGGAATCACATCACTAATTTATTACATTAAAATCCCATTATTCACAAATTACAGATAATAAGAACAATAACTAACCAAGTTCGATCTCACAATCTCTTTTATGGAAAGCAGTAAATGAAGAAGGTACACCAAACTATATCTCTGTGAGCTCAAAGGATAGATCCGTCTCCTGTACTGGTCCTCCCGCGGAATCTGAGCATGCATACTCAGGTCGTCAGAGCGACACAAATAATAATATTATTATAATCAGATGAACAGGTAAATGAGGTAATACTGGTATGAGAATAATGCAAGTAATTACTATGTCACAATATGATGCAGAATATGTTATGTGTCCCTATCGGTCTCTAGATCATATTTGAAATCACATAGTGGAAGGAGGATCATGTTTAACAGGAGTCTCGTACATACCCGAGACCACGGCCCACATGCCCGGGACATAACCCTGTCGGCCGGATCGCTAGATCCTGTCCTACACGTATAAGTATCACGGTTCGAATGATCATCCTCTAAACACGGTCCCGCTAAATACGATACTCTTTCCACTTTGATTTCCCCTTTTCCCCAGGTTACATTATTTAAGATATTGATCTAGTTGTGTAAGAGTATACCAATGGCACGGTTTCATCACTATCCACTGTATCAATCACTGTCACGAATGTTCACTTTCCATTGGTGTACTCGTCACTCCTAAATCAACATCTATCACGCACGATAATGCAATGTCCACACGCACTAACACTGTGTAAATGACAACGGTATGATATATGTATTGTATGCTACCAATAAGCACGGTATGTTATGAATTAGCATGCATGTCATGAATTAAAATAAATTGCACAGATTAATATGTTACGAATTCAGCAAAAATGATGTAGGTAAGATATATAGAACAATCAGTCAGTGATTCATCAAAATTTGTTTCAGTTCAATCGGAGTTTCGGTTTTCAAGATATAACTGTTTCAGTTTAAGTGTTCGCGGCTGGAATTTCAATTTCAGAACTGAACGTCTGTTTCGCGACACGAATTGCGCCCAGTTGGGCTCAGAATTTAGCGATGTCACAGTTAAATGAAATTTAGGGTTTTCGATAAAGTATTCAACTCAACAGACGGATCTTCAATCGCATCTGTACGTTGAAAGTTATACACAGTTCAATCTCAAATGTCATTTCAGAAAGTGTTCTGAACAGCTTTACGTTCTGCCCTTTTAAAATAAATTTAAAATAATAAACTGCGATGAATCGGAATGAGACCACTTGTTTTCTTTCACTAACAGGTATATATTATAACTACTGAAAGTTCCGTACCATGCGATTTCAGGAAACACGGGGACGCAGGACTTTAGACAGAACACACCAATCAGAAACGCTCTGGACTGCAGTCCAGAGTCGTGTTCCGACCCAGTTATCATCATGATTACAGAACAGGAATCATTAGGATTTTCCATAGGGTTAAAGTTCATCGAGTCGGATTCGATTTAAGCCCTCGAACGTCTCAATCCAGTATACATATGATTTATGGTGATTTTATTCGTTTTCAGGCACGAGAAAATTCCAGTTTTAACGGCATATTTGGGGGTATCAGTTTTCGTTACAAACATTCGTATTTTCCAGCGAGATTCATACACTATATTTAACATTACATGGGCCAACAGAAGGTATCGGTTTCCGTCAAATTAAACAGCCATATCCATGAGAGACTAGCATCGAACACCTTGGTCAATATATATATATATATAATCATTAAGTTCGTAAACTATATGATCTAGGTGTGTAACACGACTATAATAGCATGAAGCAAGTAAACACTTGCCTGAGGAACGCCTCGGGGTCGTACGGCCACCGTGTCGTCGCGAACGCGCGATATACGCCACGTATCGGATTCCCGCGAGCCTCGATCTCGATGTGGATCTCGCGTCGGGGTTGTCCGGAGTCGTTTGCACAGCCACTAGACGTTGATGGATGTTTGATGATCCACAGCGAGTGTATTGGAGTTGCCGACGGTCGACGGCGTCGCTCCGGCGGCGTGCATAGGGCAGTATCACAGTGGGGGAAAAATAAAGATGGGTTTTGAGATTTGGAGAGATGGGGAGCAGTGGGGGTCGGGTCTGGAGAGGTGAGGGTGATGCTGAGGGTGTGGATGTTGTGGGAAGGTCGGCGATGTGGTGGGGAGTTCGCCGTCGTCGAGGGTATAAGGTGATAGCTCGGCTGATATGGTTGTGTGCAGGGAATAATTGAGAGGGCTCGGTTTGAAGAATGGTGAAGTCGTGGAGGGGGAGGCTGGTGGAAGAGGAGTGATCGAAGGTTGCCGAGGGATTGTCGTCGTCGTCGTCGGAGGTGGAGGTTGGCTGTTCGAGGTTTGGGGGTCGATGGGTGTAGTGAGAGGGGTAAGGAATTTTCGGTGATGGAGTTGGTGAGTACGAGAGAGATGAGGGCGACGGGTTAGAGAGAGGAGTGTGAGGGTAACGTCGCACGACGGGTGCGTGGGCGTGGGCGTGAAGCGCGGCGAGGAGCGGGAATCGCGCGCGAGTTAATGGAGTAGCCGTTGGGGATTTCTTTTTGAATGGAAGATGAACAGTGTAGGGGAGAGTTGAGGAAAAGCGAGAGAGTTGGGCTGCGTGAGTTTTAAATGATTCCCTTTAAAAATCATGGGCTGGGCTCGTTTTAAATTTTCAAAACAATTTCCTTTTTAATTACATCATGGGCTGTAGGAGAAAAACGGCCTGTTTAAAAACAAAAATTTTCCCAAAATGAAGTGGGCTGCATGGTGGGAGCGGGCTGGTTTTTTAAAACAAAATAAAAATCAAAAATTTGAGGTGGGCTGAGGGAAATTTGATTGGGCTGAGGGTTATATAGAGTTTATTAAAAAGGTTTTGAATGGGCTGTGGGAATTTTAAAGGTGTGGCTGAGTTTAAATAAAATCTTGATTTTATTTTGGGTTTTAGTTTAGGTTTTAGTTTAATTGGCTTTGGTTTTAACTCTTGGGTCTTAACTTTTAGGTTTTGGAAAAATGCAATTATTTAGCCTAACAACCAATTCAAAATGTGAGGGAAAAAGAAAAGAAATTGCTGGAATTCAGAGAATCGGAAACTTTTATTGAATTGGAAACGGGGATTTACATCATACCCCCCTTAACAAAAATTTCGTCCTCGAAATTTAACAAAGATACTTGAAAATGTACTAAACAAAGAGATGTGGATAACGATCACGTATATCTTCCTCCCGCTCCCAGGGGGATTCTCCTGGGGAACGACCGCCCCAAGACACTCGGACTAACGGAATGACCTTATTCTTCAGCACTTTCTCTCTGCGGTCGAGAATGGTGGTAGGTTGCTCCTCGTATGACAGATCAGTCCCCAAAACTAACTCTGAATGGTCCAGAACATGGCTCTCATCTCGGACGTAACGCCGCAACTGTGACACGTGGAAGGTATTGTGCACACCAGCTAGCGATGGAGGCAAGGCAAGTCGATAGGCCACCTCTCCTACTCGCTCTAGCACCTCAAAAGGTCCGATAAAACGGGGACTAAGCTTTCCCCGACTTCCGAACCTGATAACTCCACGAGTAGGTGAAATCTTTAAGAACACATGATCTCCGACTTCGAACTCAAGTGCCCTTCTGCTGGTATCTGCCCAACTCTTCTGTCGATCTTGAGCCGTCTTAATACGTTGTCTGATCATTTGAACCTTGTCGACTGTCTGAACAATGAGTTCGGGGCCCAGTAGTCTTCGCTCTCCCACATCATCCCAACATACTGGTGATCGACATTTCCGCCCGTATAATGCTTCAAAAGGAGCCATCTGAATACTAGCCTGGTAACTATTGTTATAAGAGAACTCGACTAGGTGCAGATGGTCCTCCCAGGAACCCTGAAAGTCCAACATACAGGCTCTCAACATATCCTCGAGCGTCTGAATTGTACGCTCGGATTGTCCATCCGTCTGTGGGTGATAAGATGTGCTGAATTTGAGGCGGGTTCCCAAACTCTCCTGTAAACTCTTCCAAAAGTGCGACAAGAATCTCGTGTCCCGGTCTGACACAATGCTGACTGGAACACCGTGAAGTCGCACAATCTCCTGCATATACCTTTCTGCCTGTGATTCTGTCGACTGTCCCACTCGGAAAGGTAGGAAGTGTGCAACTTTTATGAGGCGATCGACGATAACCCAAATAGCATTATTGCCTCTAGGGCTCCGTGGTAAGGCCGTCACAAAATCCATAGTAATGTGCTCCCACTTCCATTCAGGTATCGGCAATGGTTGTAATAATCCTGCTGTTCTCTGATGTTCCGCCTTCACCTGCTGACATACCAAGCATCTGGATACGAACCTCGCAATTTCCCGCTTCATTCCGTTCCACCAAAAGTGCTGCTTTAGGTCCTGATACATTTTTGTACCTCCTGGATGCACAGAATAAGCTGAACTGTGTGCTTCAGCCAGAACTTCTTCTCGTACATCACCTTTAGGTACGCAGAGTCTGCTACCGAATCTCAGAGAGCCATCTTCATGTATAATCAAATCCGTTCTCAATCCAGCTTCCACTTGCTCTCTGAACTTTTGTAATCGAGGATCATCCGCTTGTGCAATCTTGATGCGATCCACCAGGGAAGATTGCACCTGTAGTTGCCAAAATTGACTGAGTGCGTTCGGAGTAATGACCTCAAGTTCAAGTCTCTGGAAATCCTCAATAATACTCCTCTGATCGGTCAACATCATGACCGCTGGTTTGCGACTGAGCGCGTCTGGTACAACATTGACCTTCCCCGGGTGATACTGAAGGTCCAAGTCATAATCTGCCATTAGCTCTAGCCATCGGCGCTGCCTCATGTTCAGTTCCTTCTGAGTGAAAACATACTTCAAACTTTTATGATCCGTGTAAACCTCCACTTTCTCACCCAATAGATAGTGCCTCCAAATCTTCAACGCAAAGACTACCGCAGCTAATTCCAAGTCATGTGTAGGGTAGTTCTTCTCGTGGTTTCTCAATTGTCGAGAGGCGTAAGCAACCACTCGGCCGTGCTGCATCAAAACACAGCCTAAACCCTTCCCTGAGGCATCACTGTGTATCACCAAACCGCCTGAATTATCTGGTACTGTAAGTATAGGTGCTGTGGTTAACTTCTGCTTTAGTGTGTCGAATGCCTGAGTGCACTCCTCTGTCCATGTAAACGGCACGTCCTTCCGTGTCAGCCGTGTCAATGGTTCTGCGATTCTTGAGAAATCTTGGACGAATCTCCGATAATAGCCTGCTAATCCCAGAAAACTCCTGATCTCAGCCACTGATTTCGGCGTTGGCCAATCTCTGACAGATTCTATCTTTGCCGGGTCCACTGAGATGCCTTCGCCCGAAACAATATGTCCCAAAAACTGAACCTTGTCAAGCCAGAATTCACACTTGCTTAGCTTCGCGTACAGCTTCTCTTCCCGAAGAACCTGCAGTACCGTGCGCAAATGCTCAGCATGCTCTTCCCGGGTCTTCGAATAGACAAGTATGTCGTCGATAAACACAACGACAAACGTGTCCAAGTATTTTGCGAACACCCTGTTCATTAAATCCATGAATATTGCTGGGGCATTGGTAACACCGAACGGCATCACAAGGAACTCGTAATGTCCGTATCGGGTTCTGAAAGCCGTCTTGCATACATCCTCGGTTGCTACTCTGATTTGATGATATCCAGAACGGAGGTCCAACTTCGAGAAAACCTTGGCTCCACTTAGCTGATCGAATAGGTCATCAATGCGCGGTATTGGGTACTTGTTCTTTATCGTGACCTTGTTCAGCTCCCGATAATCTATACACATTCGCAGCGATCCATCCTTCTTCTTTACTAATAGAACTGGTGCACCCCACGGCGAAGCGCTTGGCCGAATAAATCCTTTCTCCGATAGTTCTTCAACCTGCTTCTTCAATTCCGCCAACTCAACTGGTGTCATTCTGTATGGGGCTCTGGATACTGGGGCTGTACCTGGAATCAAATCGATTGAGAACTCCAAAATTCGAGGAGGTGGTAGACCTGGTAGATCCTCAGGAAATACGTCTAGAAAGTCCCGAACAATTTCTGGGGCTGGGCTCTTATCAATCTCCATAGTTGTCAGTTCCTTAGGCTTTGCTCTGTACTTAGCTGGTTCCAAAGATTCGCTTCCGCCCTCGAAAATAAACTCCGGGTGATTGGGGATGCGGAAGATCACCTTCTTTGCACGACAATCGATAACTGCGTGGAAAGTGCTCATCCAATCCATCCCAAGAATTGCGTCGTAACTACCTGTCCCAATTAGGAGGAAATTCGCATAGAATTCCCTACCACACACTACAACCGGGCATAATCTACATTCTCGACTAGATATAATAATGCCATTACCCGTATGAATTTCCCATCCCTTGGTTAGTGGTTCATGTGGTATTGAGTGTGTACTTGTGAAATGCTCAGACAAGAAACAATGCGATGCTCCTGAATCAAATAGTACTCTAGCTGGCAAGGCATGTACGAGTAGAGTACCTGTAACCACATCTCCTGACGCTTCTGCCTGCTCGGCGGTCAAGGTGAAAGCCCGTCCCTGACCGCGACCTGGAAATGGTTGCCTCTGCTCCTGCGGCCTCTGCTGTGACGGTCCAGAACCTCCCTGTATTTCTGCTCGCTCAGGACAACTGTTAATCCTGTGTTGACTGGAACCGCAAATCAGGCACTGTCCCTTGGCACGGCGACAGTCCTTCTGAGTATGTCCTCCTCTACCGCAATAGCCGCAAGTTACGCCCTGTCTCTGGGGGCGATGCTGTGGTACAAACGGGCGTTTCATTTGCGTCGTCCCTGCTCTGTGAACCGGTATAGCTCTTCGAGAAGGAGCGTGGGTACGTGCTGGAACGACTGGGGGTCTCCTGAATTTGTTAATCAATTGTTCCTGAACTCTCGCCGCGTTGAGTACTTGTGCGAAAGTCTGTAGATCCAACGATGCAATCAGCTGCTGCAACTCAAAATCTAACCCCTGAAGGAAACGCCTGGCTCTGGTGACTTCTGATTTGACCATGTATGGAGCAAAGCGGCTCAGACGGTTGAACTCTGCCGCATAAACGTCCACTGGGCGTCCATTCTGCTTTAAAAGAATAAACCTTTCCTCCATTTCTGCCTTGGCTGTGGGAGGAAAATAGTGATCTAAGAAGCACTCCTTAAACTTGTTCCATTCAATCGGCTCTTCAAATCTGCTTTCTTCTACCGACCACCATGTACGAGCCTCGTCTTCTAATTGTATCTTTATCACATTCACTCTGTCTTCCTCTGGAACCCTGGCGGCTACCAATAAATTATCCATGTTTACCAGCCATTGCTCAGCTTCAAGTGGTTCAGCTAGCCCTGTGAACGCAGCTGGGTGTAACCGTCGGAAGTCTGACACGGTACCGGCCCTAGTCTGATAAGCTGGTGGAGTAGCGCCCTCGGGGGCGGTAATAAGTGCGGAGGGTCCTCCTGCAGCGGTAATCGCCCTGAGTCCCTCAGTAAGCAAATCTGTCTTCCTCTCCTGAGCTTCCGCGAGAGTGGTCAGTGCACTGAGTATTCTTTCCGTGCGGTCCTGAGAGCTGGAGTCCGAGGAGGGGTCGTTCGGGGACGTCATATCACTGGAAGATTCAAAAGAATAGGTTCAGATTCAAGGATAGAAATCAAGAGTAGTGAAACAAGAATAACGTAATACAGCATAGTTAATGTTATCCCTTGATACTAAACCTGGCTCTGATACCAACAAAACCATGTCACGCCCCGCTTCCCAAAATACGGAAAACGAGGGATGACTAGGCCAGCCATGCTCCTACGGTCAAGGAATCATCCTGCCGTAGTCACACTTCGGCTTCTAGCACTACATGGTAATCAGTAATTAAAGCGCAGTATTAAAGGAATCACATCACTAATTTATTACATTAAAATCCCATTATTCACAAATTACAGATAATAAGAACAATAACTAACCAAGTTCGATCTCACAATCTCTTTTATGGAAAGCAATAAATGAAGAAGGTACACCAAACTATATCTCTGTGAGCTCAAAGGATAGATCCGTCTCCTGTACTGGTCCTCCCGCGGAATCTGAGCATGCATACTCAGGTCGTAAGAGCGACACAAATAATAATATTATTATAATCAGATGAATAGGTAAATGAGGTAATACTGGTATGAGAATAATGCAAGTAATTACTATGTCACAATATGATGCAGAATATGTTATGTGTCCCTATCGGTCTCTAGGTCATGTTTGAAATCACATAGTGGAAGGAGGATCATGTTTAACAGGAGTCTCGTACATACCCGAGACCACGGCCCACATGCCCGGGACATAACCCTGTCGGCCGGATCGCTAGATCCTGTCCTACACGTATAAGTATCACGGTTCGAATGATCATCCTCTAAACACGGTCCCGCTAAATACGATACTCTTTCCACTTTGATTTCCCCTTTTTCCCCAGGTTACATTATTTAAGATATTGATCTAGTTGTGTAAGAGTATACCAATGGCACGGTTTCATCACTATCCACTGTATCAATCACTGTCACGAATGTTCACTTTCCATTGGTGTACTCGTCACTCCTAAATCAACATCTATCACGCACGATAATGCAATGTCCACACGCACTAACACTGTGTAAATGACAACGGTATGATATATGTATTGTATGCTACCAATAAGCACGGTATGTTATGAATTAGCATGCATGTCATGAATTAAAATAAATTG
Source organism: Agapanthus africanus (assembly GCA_030015575.1). Lineage (NCBI taxonomy): Eukaryota > Viridiplantae > Streptophyta > Magnoliopsida > Asparagales > Amaryllidaceae > Agapanthus > Agapanthus africanus. Next base: position 20,400,705 of record CM057338.1, on the reverse strand, counting down.
CACAGATTAATATGTTACGAATTCAGCAAAAATGATGTAGGTAAGATATATAGAACAATCAGTCAGTGATTCATCAAAATTTGTTTCAGTTCAATCGGAGTTTCAGTTTTCAAGATATAACTGTTTCAGTTTAAGTGTTCGCGGCTGGAATTTCAATTTCAGAACTGAACGTCTGTTTCGCGACACGAATTGCGCCCAGTTGGGCTCAGAATTTAGCGATGTCACAGTTAAATGAAATTTAGGGTTTTCGATAAAGTATTCAACTCAATAGACGGATCTTCAATCGCATCTGTACGTTGAAAGTTATACACAGTTCAATCTCAAATGTCATTTCAGAAAGTGTTCTGAACAGCTTTACGTTCTGCCCTTTTAAAATAAATTTAAAATAATAAACTGCGATGAATCGGAATGAGACCACTTGTTTTCTTTCACTAACAGGTATATATTATAACTACTGAAAGTTCCGTACCATGCGATTTCAGGAAACACGGGGACGCAGGACTTTAGACAGAACACACCAATCAGAAACGCTCTGGACTGCAGTCCAGAGTCGTGTTCCGACCCAGTTATCATCATGATTACAGAACAGGAATCATTAGGATTTTCCATAGGGTTAAAGTTCATCGAGTCGGCTTCGATTTAAGCCCTCGAACGTCTCAATCCAGTATACATATGATTTATGGTGATTTTATTCGTTTTCAGGCATGAGAAAATTCCAGTTTTAACGGCATATTTGGGGGTATCAGTTTTCGTTACAAACATTCGTATTTTCCAGCGAGATTCATACACTATATTTAAAATTACATGGGCCAACAGAAGGTATCGGTTTCCGTCAAATTAAACAGCCATATCCATGAGAGACTAGCATCGAACACCTTGGTCAATATATATATATATAATCATTAAGTTCGTAAACTATGTGATCTAGGTGTGTAACACGACTATAATAGCATGAAGCAAGTAAACACTTGCCTGAGGAACGCCTCGGGGTCGTACGGCCACCGTGTCGTCGCGAACGCGCGATATACGCCACGTATCGGATTCCCGCGAGCCTCGATCTCGATGTGGATCTCGCGTCGGGGTTGTCCGGAGTCGTTTGCACAGCCACTAGACGTTGATGGATGTTTGATGATCCACAGCGAGTGTATTGGAGTTGCCGACGGTCGACGGCGTCGCTCCGGCGGCGTGCATAGGGCAGTATCACAGTGGGGGAAAAATAAAGATGGGTTTTGAGATTTGGAGAGATGGGGAGCAGTGGGGGTCGGGTCTGGAGAGGTGAGGGTGATGCTGAGGGTGTGGATGTTATGGGAAGGTCGGCGATGTGGTGGGGAGTTCGCCGGCGTCGAGGGTATAAGGTGATAGCTCGGCTGAAATGGTTGTGTGCAGGGAATAATTGAGAGGGCTCGGTTTGAAGAATGGTGAAGTCGTGGAGGGGGAGGCTGGTGGAAGAGGAGTGATCGAAGGTTGCCGAGGGATTGTCGTCGTCGTCGTCGGAGGTGGAGGTTGGCTGTTCGAGGTTTGGGGGTCGATGGGTGTAGTGAGAGGGGTAAGGAATTTTCGGTGATGGAGTTGGTGAGTACGAGAGAGATGAGGGCGACGGGTTAGAGAGAGGAGTGTGAGGGTAACGTCGCACGACGGGTGCGTGGGCGTGGGCGTGAAGCGCGGCGAGGAGCGGGAATCGCGCGCGAGTTAATGGAGTAGCCGTTGGGGATTTCTTTTTGAATGGAAGATGAACAGTGTAGGGGAGAGTTGAGGAAAAGGGAGAGAGTTGGGCTGCGTGAGTTTTAAATGATTCCCTTTAAAAATCATGGGCTGGGCTCGTTTTAAATTTTCAAAACAATTTCCTTTTTAATTACATCATGGGCTGTAGGAGAAAAACGGCCTGTTTAAAAACAAAAATTTTCCCAAAATGAAGTGGGCTGCATGGTGGGAGCGGGCTGGTTTTTTAAAACAAAATAAAAATCAAAAATTTGAGGTGGGCTGAGGGAAATTTGATTGGGCTGAGGGTTATATAGAGTTTATTAAAAAGGTTTTGAATGGGCTGTGGGAATTTTAAAGGTGTGGCTGAGTTTAAATAAAATCTTGATTTTATTTTGGGTTTTAGTTTAGGTTTTAGTTTAATTGGCTTTGGTTTTAACTCTTGGGTCTTAACTTTTAGGTTTTGGAAAAATGTAATTATTTAGCCTAACAACCAATTCAAAATGTGAGGGAAAAAGAAAAGAAATTGCTGGAATTCAGAGAATCGGAAACTTTTATTGAATTGGAAACGGGGATTTACAGATGATTTGTAAGATGTTATCGCAGGTAGGACAACTGCCAATTCTATGGCTTGTGGCCACCAGCGACTGCTTTCTCACCACAGTAAAAATAATGAGGGACTATAACATATCATGAATTCGATATGCACCGTGATTTCATAGCATATGTCTATTAAGCTATAATGTACAAGTTCTCGGCGTTGATTGCAGAGGTGCATACAGTCTGAACTAGTAAATATACGTAAGAAGGAAAAAGAAGAAACGATTCATAAATATGGTTGGGCCAGAAACAGACTTAGTCACTGGATGACATATAACTGATATTCCTTGATGTAGAAGTCAATACACCTTTGATAACAAACTCATTCTTTTTTGGGAAATATATGAATAACCGACTCTGACCCTCAGCATTCCATTGAACACATGGAAATCCATCGTATCTCATATCCAGCCACCTCACTTCACCGATCCTATGATCACCCTCTGGAGGACACACAGTCCTAGCCGCAGCCCCAGCCCCAACCCTAGCCCTAACCGCAGCCCAGCCCTAGCCCCAGCCCGCAGCCCCAGCCGCACCCCTAATAAAAAATTTGATAAATTGACCCTACCCCGACCCCGACCCCGACCCTAACCCTACCCCGACCCCGAACCCGACCCCGCAGCCCAGCCCCTGCCCCAACCCTAACCCTACCCCGACCCCGACCGCGACCGCGACCGCGACCCCTGCCCAACCCCAACTCGCGCGCCATGAACCCTAAGCCCAAAATAATCCAAAAATTCTTTAATTTACCTCGAGATTTACTCACCTGAACGGCTGCTGGGGCTGGGGCGACGACCTGAACGGCGGTGGCGACGACCTGAACCGCGGTGGCGACGAGAACTGCGGTGGCGACAAAACCGGCGGTGACGACGAGGAGAACAACGTTGGCGACGACGGCGTGGCGATTTGGGGCTTATTTTCGCGCGCGATCGAGAGAGAGAGAGGAAGTGAGCGTAGGCGATCGATCTGGGATTTTGTTAAATCGATATTTACTTGCCCCTACGGACATACCCGTAGGTCCTTTGTTTGCGGCTCCGTAGGGGCAAACACCAAATTAAGAATTAATATTTTTATTCTTGGACGTCTTTGCCCGTAGGGGCAACCTTTTAGCCCTACGGATTAATCCGTAGGGCCAAGTTAAATCTGCCCCTACGGATTCCAATATCCGTAGGGGCAACCCCCTATTTTACTAGTGTAAATTCGATGGAATCATAAATAAATATAAAACTAGCCTTGATATTAAGGGTTATCGACAAAAGGAAGGAATAAATTCTTTGATGCGTATGCTCCTGTCGCTAGAATTAATTCTATCAGATTACTAATTTCCCTTGCCACTATTTTTAAATTGCATGTACATCAAATGGAGGTAAATACTGCATTTTTTAATAGTAACTTAGAACAGTAAATTTATATGGAACAACCGGAGGGTTGTGTCGTTTTGAGGGTAAGAAAATAAAGTTTGCAAACTGCAAGTCTCTTTACGGTTTAAAACAGACCCCTAAATAATGGCATGATAAATTTGAAAGTTTTGTTGTTTCATATGGATTCAAACCGAATGAATCTGATAAAATATATTTATAACAAAATAATTAATAATAAGGTAGTTATTATATGTCTATACGTTAATGACATGCATATATTCAGTTCTGATACGAATTTTATAAATGATACTAAATCTTTTCTATCTTCAAAATTTGTTATGAAAGATTTAGGGTTGGACGAAATTATCTTAGGAATTATGATAATTAGAAATGATAATATTTTGATATTATCACAATTTCATTATATAACTACTGTATTGGAAAAATATAATGAATTGAAAGGGGAAAACTGTCTGTACACCTTTGGATCCTGGTATTAAATTAGAATCTAATAAAAGAGCAGCTTCTCAATTGAAATATGCTAGTGTCATTGGTAGTCTTATGTATGATATGCATACTGCAAGACTGGATCCAGTATATGTTATTGGACGACGTAGTCGATATACTAGTTGTCCGGGTAATGGGTATTAAATGGCAATATCAAGAGTATTTGCATATTTGAGAAAGACCGTATACTACAGTCTACATTGCACGGGTTATTGTTGGATATGTATGTCCTAAAAGCCTTTATTGTATAGGATACTAGGGGTATGTATGTACAGAACAATGTTGCTCGATATGATAGTATATTATTTATTTTGAGTTTATTTTAACATGTGTATACATTTTACTTTTTATTTCATATCGCTTATACATGTTGATAAATCCCGTAGGATCCTTGCTTGACTGCCAGCGTTGTGATAGTAATCATACTTATGTGAGCTGGGTAGTCGATAAGCACATCCTTAATTCTAATTATGGGAGAATCGAGACTGGGTATCGATATTCCAGAATAGACTAGTATATACGTTTCTAGACCCTGACGAGGGGCGGTGGTTGGTTGCACAACCATTGGTGTGTTTCACCTAAAATGTATACAGGTGCTCAGTGGGGGTGAGTGCACTGGACAGACTCGCCGAGAACTGGCCAGATGGTATTATACCTATCGTTAGATAGCAGTTCTATGGTGGCATGAGATAAATAGTTTGTCGACCTGAGATCGTCATTTGTGTAGCGCCCCGCTTCCCGGTGTACGGTGAAGGGGACACGACGAGGCCGCTACGTATTTACTCTGAAGTAAACACGCTAAGCGTATCTAAGCAATATAAGTAAAATGCACAAGAGACAATGACAATGTTGGATATAGTGCCCTCAAGGCAATTATCATAGTCGCGGACTTCTGATTATAATGATTGAGTGGGGACCTATACCGATAGAACAGTCTTACTTGAGATGATAGTATGCTATCTGGTTTGTCTTTATCATCATGTACATATTGATAGAGCCCATAGGATTCTTGCTTGACTGCCAGCATTATGATGGCGATCATATATGTGGGAACTGGGGTCTATAAGCACATCCTTAAATGTCCCTAGTCGTAAGAGTATCGAGACCGGGCATCGATACTCCAGTGTAGACTAGTGTATACTGATTGAAACCCCGACGAGGGACGGTGGCCAGGTCTCACAAGCCATTGGTGTTAGTTTTTTCACCTAAGATAGTATACAGGTGCTCATTGGGTTATGAGTACACTGGACGGACTCGCCGGGAACCTGCTAGTTGGTATTATACCTATTGTCAGATAGCAGTTCCCAGGTGATATGTGTACAGGTTAGTCTGTCGACCTGAAATCGTCATTTGTCTCGTGTGAGTTCCTACTGTGCTTTGATTACTACCCTACCATGGATCAAAGGAGTCGTGCAAACAGGTTTTAGTTGGGTACAGTCCCAAGCCACATGGAGGCAGTGATCGGATCGTCGAGAATTCGTCTCTCCTGGTATTCGGGGTTGATGTCGCGTTGTGCATGGGTGGCCATCAGTAGAAATCCATGGCCAAGGTGAACGAGGATTACCGATCCAGGATCTATAGTTTCTCAAGAGGTGATGGGTTCATACCGACACCGAATGTCGCGTTGTTAGGGGTCTGACTTTATCCATCCCCCTAAACTCGATATGCGATACTCTTAGACGAACAGACCGGACTGTATGGATATTGTCACTGTCAGGCTCAGTAGGGGTTCAAGATGAGTTTGCTCGTCGGCCTCCCTTTCGCTCAATACCTGGGTAGCCGTTACGTACAGCTAGTGCCGCTGACGTGCTTGTGGTTAAACCCACTGCCAGCGTATTGACGAGTCTTTAGAGTCCCACACAGAGGGTTTTCCCGGTTCAGGAGATATGGTGTATATGAGGTATGTTAGTGCATACAGGTGTTCAATTAAATACGTACACATGTTGCGCAGACTTTAATCGGACGGTTGATAATACTAGCGGCTTAGGATTAAGCTAGATTATTAAATCAGGTTTTTGATTTAATAATTTATATATGTATATATGTATTCTAGTATTATTGTTCACTATTCGTTTTCTCTCTCGGCTATTCGAATTTTCGTACGAATACGCGTTTATGTATTTCGATTCATGTACTGGGAAGTATTCCGTATTTATACGGAATGGCTTCTAGAAGATTTGCCACCTCATTATTGATTTTCCTTTTTAGAAAAATCATTTGTCTTCATAATGAAGTGGAGGGGGTGACATGGCATGGCATGACTTGGAGCATGTTGAGAGGTATGGTTGGAATTGTTTATTGCAAATTAGTGAGATATTTTTTTGTGGGAATGAGAGGGGGGGCCGGCCACTAATTGAGTGGGGATTCATTTTTCATTTGTGGGATTACACTTGCTCTCTCTCACTCTCTCATACTCACCAAAACACTTAACCAATTTGCTCATGCCATTGGTTTTGCTCACCTCTTCTTCATCTTCTATTGTTGCTCACTTGAGCTTATGGATGAGAGAAAAATTATAGTGACACACTACTACACCTCGACTCTCCATCGCTAGCAACTATGGAGCGTCGGTTGCCTCGTTCGTCGAGGCTGGAGCTTACGCCGTTTCTCTCAGGTGGATCATCGGAAATGGAGGAAGACCCGCAACCAAACTTCATCAAGGAATCACTAGGAGCTTGGAAAAAAGACAGAAGGACACGGATCAACTCGGTATAACCATTCTAACTCTTAGTTTAGCTTGCTAGATTAGGGTTTAAGGTCGATCCGGAAATCAGGTAATGGTAGCGCCAGTTTAGTAAATTTTTGTTCCGTATTTGGCCACAGTTCGATGGCCGGGGCGCTGCCGTAACCCTACATGTTATCAGAGCCACCCTTTAAACCCTTAGCTAGCTTGTTTAGACAATGTTAATGCATCGAAATCAAAACGAACCCGAAACAGTGCACTGCAGATTTCTGTTCTCTGTCGATTTTCAAAGTCTTCAAAAAATCTTCCATACAATTTCAGAAGACTACTAACATGACCAGAAGACCACACCCCAAACACGAGACCACCTCGCCGGAATTTGGCCGAGCACATTTGAGGAAATTCCGGTGAGGCCGGCCTTGGTGTGGTGTTTTGGCTTCGTTTTTGGTGTGTGGTTTGGTCTCTGGAAACTTGGTGCAGTAGTATTGTTTGTTTAGTCCATTTTTGATATTATGTTATTTGTTGTTTGGGGGCTATTCGGGGCATTTCAAAGTCAATGTTTTTAACACTGTTTAAACATTTACAAAGTACTTACATTTATATCCGCGACCGTGAATGTCATTTGAGCGGTACAACTCGTCTAATTGCTATATGTCTTTTAGACGGGTTTCGAACGTGACATTCACGTTGATGTTCTGTGTTGTGCTGTGATGTTGGTTGGATCGTCGTGGTGGATAGCAATGGTGCAATATTAGTACAGTTTAGTTTCATTTGTACATTAGATATTGCGGGGCGAGCGTCCGACATGTGGACTGCCGTCACTGCCAGTTTGTATATTATTCTTTTGGGGCACGACCGGGTTGAGGTCGATGTCACCATTGTATATTATTTTCTTTTCTGTACTAGGATTACCCTGCGGTGGAGTGCACGAATAGCCAGGTTCTAGAGGGCAACGGGTCCGCATCTCATGGCGTTGAGACGGAGGGGACCTTACTCTAGAATTGGCGGGCTATTCGCCGCACTCGTAGGGGGTATAGGTTGACCCACGAAGGGGTGCCCAAGTTACTGGATTCCGTGAAGTACTGGGTGGCCCATTCACGTTTTTGAAGGGGGTTGCCTCGCTTCTGGTTTTGGTGGGTAGCTTACCGCGCTCGTAGGAATCTAGGTTTCATTGTGGGGAGAAACCCCCTGCGTGAGATCCTTACGACTCACAAAGGAGAAACACACTTAGGAATCCTCACGATTCCCAAGGAGAAAATACACCTGCGGGATCCTTACGACTCGTAGGGAGAAAATGCTTTTATGGGACCCTCACGGCCCATAAAATTGAAAAGCCTTAGATGATAGGGACCCAAACCTGTCTCCTAAGCCATCGTTCCCCAACGGGCAACGGCAAATGATGAGTCGCTCCTGGCATTTTGCTTCAGTGTTAGCGGTGCTGATGCCGACCAAAAACCCAAATCCCAAGTCCTCCCAAGGCAAATGATGAGTTGCTCCTGGCATTATTCCAGTGCAGCAATGCTGATGCAAAAAAAAAATATTCAAATCCTAAGTCCCTAAATGGCGAATGATGAGTCGCTCCTGGTACTATATTCCAGTGCAGCGATGCAGACGCCAACCAAATTCCAAATCCCATACCCCAACGGCGAATGATGAGTCGCTCCTGGTACCATGTTCCAGTGCAGCGATGCAGACGCCGACAAAGTCCCGAAATTTTTCCGGCCCTACGGTCTGGATCATACATCCTGCAAAACCGTATACAATCCACGGGCGTAAAACAACCCCAATCTCTCCCAAATTCTCTTGGGGCAAATGATGAGTTGCTCCTGGCATTATTCCAGTGCAGCAATGCAGATGCCAAACAAAAACCAAAATCCCAAAATCCTCTCAATGACAGATGATGATTCGCTCCTGGTACCATATTCCGGTATAGCGATGCTGATGTCAACCCAAATCAAAATCAACAAGTCAACTTCCACTCCGACACCGCAGAAAGCGGAGCAAGTCAGAATCCAATCTCGACACCGCAAGAAGCGGAGCCAGTCAAGTCTACCCCTGACACTGCAAGAGGCAGAGCAAGTCAAATCAAGCACCGACCGTCCAAGTCGTAAAAAGGGCAGAACAGACCGTCCAAGTCGCAAAAAGGGCAGAATCGACCGTCCATGTCACAAAAAGGGCAGAACCGACCGTCCACGTCGCTAAAAGGGCAGCACCGACCGTCCACGTCGCTAAAAGGGCAGCACCGACCGTCCACGTCGCTAAAATGGCAGCATCGACCGTCCACGTCACAAAAAGGGCAGCACCGACCGTCCACGTCGCTAAAAGGGCAGCACCGACCGTCCACGTCGCTAAAATGGCAGCATCGACCGTCCATGTCACAAAAAGGGCAGAACCGACCGTCCACGTCGCTAAAAGGGCAGCACCGACCGTCCACGTCGCTAAAAGGGCAGCACCGACCGTCCACGTCGCAAAAATGGCAGCACCGACCGTCCAAGTCGCAAAAAGGGCAGAACCGACCGTCCACGTCGCTAAAAGGGCAGCACCGACCGTCCACGTCGCTAAAATGGCAGCATCGACCGTCCATGTCACAAAAAGGGCAGAACCGACCGTCCACGTCGCTAAAAGGGCAGCACCGACCGTCCACGTCGCTAAAAGGGCAGCACCGACCGTCCATGTCACAAAAAGGGCAGAACCGACCGTCCACGTCGTTAAAAGGGCAGCACCGACCGTCCACGTCGCTAAAAGGGCAGCACCGACCGTCCACGTCGCTAAAATGGCAGCACCGACCGTCCAAGTCGCAAAAAGGGCAGCACCGACCGTCCACGTCGCTAAAAGGGCAGCACCGACCGTCCACGTCGCAAAAAGGGCAGCATCAACCGTCCAAGTCGCAAAAAGGGCAGAACCGACCGTCCACGTCGCTAAAATGGCAGCACCGACCGTCCAAGTCGCAAAAAGGGTAGAACCGACCGTCCAAGTCGCAAAAAGGGAAGCATCGACCGTCCAAGTCGCAAAAAGGGCAGCGCAGGATTTCTACAAAGCGGGAACCAAATCAGATCGCCTCCAAGTAAAAGAAGATCCATCAATCTCATGCACACGACCCACATGTGTGGTGTGCATTTATTGATGGGGGGCAATTTGTTGGGGTAAAAATTTACACCCCGGTTGACCAAGTCAAAATCCAAGTCAACCCCAAGCCAAGTGGATCCAAGCCCAGACCGAGTGGGCCCATGCCCGGGTCGAGCCCGAACATGAAGCGGCCGGCCTCCCCCCACGCCAAGATAAAATTTTTGTAATAAACAATTTTGTTGCATTTCTTTTATTTTATTTTATGGATAAATGTAAGAAAAATAGGCATAAAGCCAAATTTTTGTAAAGCCCATGGCTTATGTGCAAAAAGAAATGGCACATGAGCCATAGGGTGGGCAAAATGCCATTTTTGTGAAGCCCAAGGGGCTATGTGCAAAGTGTATGGCCTATAAAGGCAAAGATAATGAAATATCTCAACAACTTTTTCTCTCTCCAGAAATTTTCTAGATCTGAGATCTCTTCCTCCTTCCTCAAGGTTCTAAAACCTTCTTTTTCCTTTTGAATTAAATCAAGAGTTTAACTCTTCCTTTTCTAAAAATAAGTAGATTTCCACCACAAAACCTACGAAGGGGAGCTCGGATCTCCAATCAGATCTCGAAAAGGGGAGGCTTTTAAGACTTATCCCCTTTTCTCCAAGATCCCGCCGGTCAAGAGCAAGAAGAAGGAGACCCATCTCCAAAAATCTAACTTTGGACAGACCCAAGGCTCAAAAGAAGAGCAATAAATCCACAGGAGTTTAACTCCTTTCTAAAGTTGCTGGAGTTTAACTCCATAAATTAATTTCTGTTGGAGTTTAACTCCATAAATTTGTTTCTGTTAGGAGTTCAACTCCAAAAATTCCGTTGGGAGTTCAACTCCCCAGCCTAGGGGCTAGGCTTCCCTTTCCGCGGGTTTTTCCCGCGGTCACGTGTGCCCACGTGACCCCGGGGCGCTAAGGCGTCCATCGGTCACGTGTGCGCACGTGACCCCGGGGCGCCAAGGCGCCCATCGGTCACGTGTGCGCACGTGACCCCGGGGCGCCAAGGCGCCCATCGATCACGTATGCGCACGTGACCCCTGGGGAATGTGTGCGCACGTGACCCTTGGGGCGCCAAGACACCCATCGGTCACGTGTGCCCACGTGACCCCTGGGGCGCCAAGGCGCCCATCGGTCACGTGTGCCCACGTGACCCCTGGGGCGCCAAGGCGCCCATCGGTCACGTGTGCCCACGTGACCCCGGGGCGCCAGGGCGCCCATCGGTCACGTGCGCGCACGTGACCCCGGGCATTAAGGCGCCCATCTGCCGTGCGAGCGTCCTTTAGACGCCATTTTGTTTTCTTTTCTCCTCGTTTTACGTGCACTCCCCAACAAAATCCCTTCTGGAGTTTAAACCTTTTTAAAATATATACATATATATATTCTTTGGAGTTTAACTCCACAATAAAGTTCTATTTTAGGAATTTAATTCCGCATAAAATTCTTTTAGGAGTTTAACTCCATTTAAAATTCTTTGGAGTTTAACTCCACAATAAAATCCCTTTTGAAATTAAGCTCCACTTTTAAGAAAAAGGGAAGGGAGGAAAACATACGCAGACTCCTCGACACTGTCTTCCGTTAGAAAAAAATTTCTAACGGGGCGCTGCCCCGCGCCCCGCAAGGGGGCTGCTAGCCCCCTTGACCCCCTGCCCGCTATCCGGGTAGCGGGACCCCCGTAAAAACTCTGCGGGGCCCCCGATATTTCCAAAACCCCTTCAAAACACGATACTGCACATTGAGTTCGCATGACCAGTTTAACCCGTTAATCGGAGGTTCCTTCGCTCCAAATGCGAGGGGTAATTAACGGCAGCTTAGTCCACGGTTGCCGGAGATTCGGATCCCCACAATCAATAAACCCCGGCCTACCCTAGGCAGGGGGAATCTGTAATGCACCTGACAAGCGCGCGCGTATTCCCATCTCAATGGGGTGACGAAAAACACCCTACAGATTCTGGCACGCCCGGTGGGACCATCTCTCCTCCCATATCTCGGGTTAAGCGTTCATGCGAACTCATTTAACATATACGCCGATGTTTGTACTGAAATAATTTCTTTCTTTCGTGCAGGAATCAACTTTCAATGACGATGTCTTCCAAGACGAATTCGGCTTACGACGCGACCCCGATCTCGTACGTAGTCAAGATCAATGCCCGCGTGGTTCTCCCCGCAAGCCTCAGTCGACAGTGGGAGGAACCGCCCCGCCAGTTTGGCTCCGTCATCATCTACCCTGCCGGAAGCGCCCATCTGGCGGAGATCCCGGCGGAACAGGTGGCCAAGCCGGTCTCGAGGGGTAAGAGGCCAAATGTTGTGATCGCCAAGGCACCACAACCGAAACTTAAGACGGTATCTGAACGATTCTCTGGTGCTCCAGCGGGGGGCAAGAACTTCGGTACAAAGGGCAACATCAAATGTTGCGGACGAGCTCAGGAGATGACTCCAACAAATGCACAATCGAGCGTATCTCCAAGGCCTTTCATCGCCCGGTCTGCGGCGTCTTCCCAAAGAGCCGAAGTCTGCCAGGTGCTTAGAACAGAAAAGTTAAGGCAGAAGCGTCTCAGGTATCGAGCCAACAAGAGGGCCAAGGCTTCGGCCAAATGGAATTGTGTGAAGTTCCAAGTGCAGGGTTGCCCCGCGATGACAGCTGAGTCGGACGTAAGAATCAGCAATTCCTTCGAGCCTCTGAGGTAGGTTCAGAAAAATGCCATGACCGCCAGAATCAAGAAGACAGCGGTCCGAACAGTGCCACAAAGAGACGTGTCCCGGCCCCAACAGAAAAAATATGACACTGTCTCTTCAAGGGTCTATCAGGCGCTCTGTGTCGCACGAAAGCAGCGGGACAAATCCAGAAAAGAAGCGCCAACACCATTCAAGGAGCTGGTTAAGCCAGCCGCCTTCAATCGACTACCAGTTACCGAAGCAAGGGGGTCAAGACAGCGATCCGTGAAATCAGCCGCCAATGATCGAAAGACGGCCGGATATATCATCCATACGGTCTATATGGCGGGCGGGCGCCCCAGCGACAACCTTCGCAGCAGAAGCAAGGATGGGGCCACCACATCCCAAGCCCAATCTAGCCTGAATGTGGTTGCCGCTGCCCAAGAACAGCCGCCCCCGCTGGATGAAGAAAACCCTCTCGATGAGGATGATAGGCAGAAGGACCCCTCGGTCCATGCAGAATCAAGCTCGGACAGCGAGGAAGAGCCGACTTTCCGCCCCAGGACCGCGGAGCAAGAGCTGCTTCAAGAGCTTCGAAAACAGCTCAGGAGCAAAGATAAAGAGATGGCCAAGCTCTATTCGAAGATTGACGACTTAACGAACGTGGTGATGCAGCTTACGGCTCAAATTGCTCGAGCGCCTCCCAATCAAGCACAAGCCGCTACTAATCAGCCGGGTGATGACAATCCGAGGCAGCCAATGCCTGTTCCTTCGGGTCCAAGACTGGTCGAGCCACATGAAAGCCGGCCACACTCCGCTTCTGGGGACGCCTTGGCCCCAGATAGCACTATCCCGCTAACACAGGATCGGATAATGGATTTGGTCACCAGCAAGGTTAAAACATTGGTGGCCGAAGCTGAAGCTCAGAAAGAAATCGGCAGTAGTGGGCGGCCATATCCCGCACAGTACGATCTGATTGAGTTCCCAAGCGGCTACGTCATTCCTAAGTTCGGAAGATTTGATGGAACGGGGAATGCAAATCAGCATGTCGCCCACTTCAAAGCATCGTGCGGAAATACAGGGGGCAATGACGCGCTCCTTCTTCGTCAGTTTGTCAACAGCCTGACCGGCGTCGCCTTCGACTGGTATGCGAGTATACCGGATGGGTCTGTCATTACCTTTGCCCAAATGGAGTCCCTGTTTCGGCAAAGGTTCATGAGTGTCAGTGATAAAATCTCCATTGCCGACCTTGTGAGGACCAAGCCAGGGAAGAATGAAAGCAACACTGACTTTATCGCCCGATGGCGTAATCTCACGGTCAAGTGCGAACCGCCGCTGGAGCAGGACCAGTCCGTCAGCCTTCTTATTGGGAACCTTAGCAATTGGATGGTCCCATTCTTGTGTACAGCGGGCCTTAAGATATTTCAGGAGCTAACCAAGAAAGTCCAAATGCTGGAACGCTCGAAGCAGGAGTCCCCGTCGGATCCTCAGAGAGACAAAACTTAGAAAAGCAAACGGGACGACAACCGTAGAAGCGGGAGTTCCAGTAATACCAATGTCTTCAATGCGTCCAACAATGAAGAAAAGCGAAGGGCGTCCGAATCCAAAACTAACCGGTCTCGAAAGCCAATGCTGGAAGGAGATGGGCCCACCCTAGAGGAGAAAAAGAACAAGGTTTACTCTTTCAGAAGGGACGAGGTCCGCAAGATATTTAAAGATGCCTTGAACAACGGCCTACAATTGCCGGAGTCGAAAAGACCCCAAGAAGCAAAAATGACCGACAATCCCCTGTATTGCCCGTACCACCGAGTAGTGAGCCATGCGATCGAGGATTGCTATATCTTCAAGGACTGGGTCGAGAAGCAGTACAAAGCTGGAGAGATCGAGCTATCCAAAAGCGTGTTGGTAAACAATCAAGTTGCAACCGCCAACTTTATACAGACAGAAGCTGAAGCCTTCTGGGAGCAGACAGCCGAACCCGCTGCCCTGACAAAAGAAACCGACTCATCGCGGCCTCCATGGAGTACTCACATATCTAATAAGACGAAGAAGATGCTAAAGATGCTTCAGAAAGAGCCCAGGATGGAATGGGAAGGACAGAAGAGGCCCAGTCCAGCTGCCAATGCGGCTCCATCAGGCTCAAAATCCAAGAAGCTCAAGAAGAAGAAAAGTGCAGCTCGGCGCGAAAAAGAGTCTGCATGGAGATCGACCATTCAAAAATATATCGATTCCCTTGAAGAATATGAACAAAAGGAAAGAACATTGATTCAATTGAATGAGTTCTTCCCTGTACAAGCGGCTGAAATTCTGGAGGAGTTAGAAGAAGACTCCAATGAAGAGATCCCAGTAATGACCTGCTACGCCATCCATCTTGGTAGCGACTCGGAAGAGGAGCTTTGTTTTCCCGAAGAGGACGAAGAGCTCGCCACAACGACCAATCAAATCCAACTCAGAAGCGGCAGGGCTCTACCGCCAAATCAGGGCAACGCCCCAAAAGGGAAGGAAAGACAATTCGCTAATGAAGAAGAGGGCAGAGAACCGGCTGATGAAAACATAAGTCCTTCCTCGGTGGACTATAATGTCTTGGCACGTCTCCGGAAGCTTCCGTCTTTCCTGAGCATCTACGACGCCTTAGTCCTATCTAAAGAGCTTAGAGATGTTCTCATCCATGCTCTACAAAACCCCGAGCGGTATCAGGCTCACTTTGCGGAAATTAATATGAAAGAAGCCCAGCACGCTTTGCATGCCGCCGCAGTCACATTTAAGGATGAAGACTTGCTACTGGGAACGGCTGAGCATAATCGGCCGCTTTACGTGACCGGGTACAGCGACGGAGATCGAATTAATCGTATATTGATTGATCCGGGGTCCTCAGTGAACATCATGAACTTGCGAACTCTGAAGAGTTTGTCAATGGACGTCCGACACCTGTCAAGGGAAAGGATTGTCATTCAAGGCTTCAACCAAAATTGCCAGCAAGTTCTGGGGTCCATAGCTCTGCCAATCAAATTCGGGGATCTGCAAACTGAAGCTAAGATATACGTGATCGACGCAGACACGTCTTATAAGATTCTCTTGGGGCGGCCGTGGCTCCACGATTACGGCATCATTCCATCAACTCTCCATCAGTGTATGAAGTATACTAAAAATGGCGAAGAAAGACGCATTGATGGAGACATCCAGCCGTTCGGTGTGCATGAAGTCCGCTATGAAGATTCTCGGTACTTTATGAACCACCAAAATGCTAAGCCACAACTGACTGAGGATAGACCTGCCCCAAGACTCAAAAGCAAATCTGCGCCGGCTGTCACTTTCAAAAGCAAAAATACCCAAGTGCGCCCGCATTTTGGCAGCGACACTGATGAGTCCGATGCTGGAAGCCCGTCCTTCCGCAAAACTCGCCCTCATTTTGGCAGCGATACGGACGAATCTGTTACTGAAGATCCACCTAGCGGCAAAGCCCGCCCTCATCTTGGCAGTGACACTGAAGAGTCGGAAGAAGAGGACCTGCCATGCAACAACTGTGCAGATTGGCCCCCCATGCAGCAAGCGAAACTACGAGAGACCTTCGAAGTCGTAGAAGGGTCCCTGGCCATCACAAGGGTGCCGGAACAGATGTGCAAAGAGCTTGACGCATTGTCAGTCTCTACCGTGGACCAGCTGAAAACTTTCTACGTGCCCGGGAGGAAAAATAGGCAGAAGGGCATCCTGTTTTACAGGTCAAACCCCGTTGTGCACCCGGACGACCTTTCTGTCGTGTGCCTTCCCTATGAGAGAGGCATAAGAGCCGTCCTCAATCCCAGATACTATGCGCCCGAGATGCGGGAATACTTTAAGAAGTGCAGTTGCCGGTTATATCAAACAGAGTCTGAAGCAAAGTTTTACGAAGGGCTATGGTATCCGCCCCAGGTCCGAGCACTCATCGATGGACGAATTCCAGATAGGCGGGGCATAGGCTATGTTCAACCTGATTCCAAAGCGTGCTACATGATCCATGTTGGTGAGGCCAGCGAAAGATCAAATGACGACGACGAGATAGCCGAGCCAGAAGAAGCTCCTCAAGAGCTCGAAGATGGCGGACAAGCAACCTTTGACGAGCTAACTGAGATTGACTTAGGAACGCCCGATAATCCAAGGCCGACCTACATCAGCTCCCTCTTGTCGGAGGAAATGAAAGAGCAGCTAATTGCCCTGCTGCGTGAGTTCGTCGACTGCTTCGCGTGGACATACAAAGAAATGCCTGGCCTTTCCCCCGAAGTAGCCGTACATAAGTTGGCTATATCTCCCGATGCTAAGCCAGTCAAACAAGCTCCTCGAAGAATGAGAAGGGAGTTGGAAGAAAAGGTCATCGAGGAAACCAAGAAGCTCATCGATGCCGGCTTCATCAGGGAAGAGAAATATGTAGACTGGATCGCATGCATAGTCCCAGTGAAGAAGAAAAATGGGCAGATCCGAGTTTGTGTCGATTTCAGGGACCTCAACAAGGCATGTCCTAAAGACGACTTCCCGCTACCGGTCATGGAAATGATGGTCGATGACACCTCAAATTATGAACTGTTCACCTTTATGGACGGCTCGTCTGGATATAATCAGATCAAGATGTCGCCTGAGGATGAGAAGCACACAGCATTTCGAACCCCGATCGGAATATATTGCTACAAGGTAATGCCATTCGGACTGAAGAACGCAGGTGCTACATATCAAAGGGCGATGACTAATATCTTTGATGACCTAATCCATAAAGTTGTCGAATGTTATGTTGATGATCTGGTCGTCAAGACTAAAGCTAAGGCCGATCATATCCAAGATCTCAGGACCGTTCTCACCAGACTGAGGGAATACGATCTGAAGATGAATCCTCTGAAGTGCGCTTTTGGCGTGTCATCGGGAAAATTCCTGGGCTTCATAGTCCGACATCGAGGGATCGAAGTTGACCCATCAAAGATAAAGGCCATCATAGAGATGCCCACTCCGAAGAGTCTGACGCAGCTAAGATCTTTTCAAGGCAAGCTTGCTTATATACGAAGGTTTATCTCAAATTTATCGGGGAGATGTAGGCCCTTCTCAAAGCTCATGAAGAAAGGAGCTCCTTTTATCTGGGATGACGAATGTCAAGCAGCGTTCGAAAGCATCAAAGAATACTTGTTGCACCCTCCAGTGCTGGCCGCTCCCATTCCAAATAAACCGCTGATTCTCTACACTGCCGCGCTGGACGAGTCACTCGGTGCGCTCCTTGCCCAGAATAACGAGGAAGGAAAAGAAAATGCCCTCTACTACCTCAGTCGAACTCTAGTCGGGGCAGAACACAACTACTCCCCAATCGAAAAGCAATGCCTGGCTCTAATATTTGCTGTGAAGAAGCTGAGGCACTATTTGCTCGCTCATCGGGTTATGCTGATCTCCAAGGTCGACCCGCTCAAACACTTGATGACCAAAGCAAGCCTAGCCGGCAGAATGGCAAGATGGGCTGTCATGCTACTTGAGTTTGATATAGTTTATACTCCTCAGAAAGCAGTAAAAGGGCAAGCTCTTGCAGACTTTCTCGCCGCTCATCCTATACCAGAAGGGTCGCCGCTAGATTGTGAGTTACCCGACGAACAAGTGCTGCACCTCGAGGAAGATGAGCCATGTTGGGAGCTCTACTTCGATGGAGCCTCATCAATAAGGACCTCCAGTAAATCAAGCGTCCCAGAGATAAAAGCAGGGATAGGATTGGTGTTCATCACACCGTCGATGGGAACCCTACGGCGCTCTTTCGCTCTTACCGAGCCTCGCACAAACAATGAGGCCGAGTATGAAGCTCTGATAGCTGGTTTGGAGCTCGCCATAAAAATGGAAATCCTTCGGCTACGGGTTTACGGTGACTCCCAGCTTGTCGTCAACCAAGTAAGCGGCGACTATAAGATATACAAACCCGAGTTAGCTCGGTACAGAAGCCGGGTGGTGGAACTCATGAAACGGTTCACTCATATTGAACTAACAAGAGTCCCTAGAGCATTGAACGGAAAAGCCGACATACTCGCTCGCCTAGCCAAGGAGCTGGCTGATCCTGACTTGGACGAAATTCTGATCACGGTCAGGAGCCGACAAATTCTACCCCCAGTCTCTCTACGAGAAGAGGAAAGCGCGGAACAGGAGAGCAGTCCTGCCGAAGAAGCTTCGATCATCCAAGACGAGCCCGATTGGAGAGAACCCTTCATAGAGTACCTCCGATACGACAAGCTGCCCGAAGAAAAATCTACGAGGATTCAGCTGAAGAAAAGAGCTCTCCGATACGTGTTTGTAAATGACACGTTATACCGCAGGTCATATGACCAACTCTGGCTCAGGTGCCTGTCATCGGCCGAAGCCCAAAAGGTCATGAAAGATGTTCACTCGGGCGTTTGCGGTGCTCACCAATCTGGCCCCAAGATGCGACTTCAAATCAAACGGCTTGGGTATTACTGGCCCACCATGATACGGGATTGCGGAGAGCATGCAAAGAAATGTCAGATTTGCCAAATCCATGGTGATTTCATTCACAAGCATCCCAATCCGTTGCATCCTACGGTGGCGTCGTGGCCCTTCGAAGTCTGGGGCACCGACATTGTTGGCCCAATTGATCCTCCGTCATCCAAAGGCCACCGGTTCATACTGGCCGCGACAGACTACTTCTCCAGATGGGCTGAAGCTGTCCCGCTAAAAGAAGTCAAGACAAAAGATATTCTGACATTCTTCCAGCATAATATTCTATACCGCTTCGGTACACCAAGAAGAATCATTTCTGACAACGGGCCTTCTTTCAAGAGCTTCAATGTCTCAAGGTTCGCTACTCAGCACAAGATAGACTGGAGATATTCCTCCATCTATAATCCAAGAGCCAATGGGCTCGCCGAAGCCTTCAATAAGACTATATGCAAGCTCCTGAGGAAAAATGCTTCAGCCAACAAGAGGGACTGGAATCTCAAGCTTCACGAGGCGCTTTGGGCATATCGTACCACGCACCGTACTCCAACCCAGTCCACTCCATACTCATTGCTCTTCGGAGTGGAGGCGGTCCTCCCCCTCGAAGTCGAAGTTCCAAGCTTAAGAATGGCCATCCAACATGAGTTGACGGAGGAGGAAAACGTGCTTCTTCGACTTGAAGAACTCGATGCCCTCGAAGAAAAGAGGCTCACGGTGCAGCAAAATCTGGAGCTATACCGAGCCCAAATGTCACGGGCCTATGACAAGATAACCCGTCTCCGCGCTTTCAAGAAAGGTGAATTGGTGTTGGTCCTCAAAAGACCGATCATCCCCAATCGACAAGCCAAGGGAAAATTCGAGCCGAACTGGGAAGGACCATACGTCGTTGAGAAAGTGTTTGACGGAGGATCCTACCAACTAATAAGTGCAAAGGGAGAAAGGCCCATGCCACCCATCAATGGACAATATCTCAAGAAATACTACACATGAATGCTCCAAGTCGCAGGCGAATTGAGCACATCAGCCCTACGGTCTGGATCAGACATCCTGCAAAACCGTATACAATCCACGGGCGTAAATGACCCCTATTTCTCCCAAATCCTGCCGGTGAGACTACTTTAAAGTCCCACCAGCGGCAAAAAAAAGAAAAAAAAAAGAAAAAAAAAGAAAAAGAAAAAAAAGAAGAAGAAGAAATAAACGGTATGTCCACAAGCAAAATGGGCACGGATGAAAACCCGAAAGGGCTCCGTGAGTAAAAACAGCAGGACTACCGGCGAGTCTGTGAAAATCCGAAAGGGCGCAAACTCGTGAAAAGAGATGAAATACACTCGCAAAGTCCTCTCGACCTTGTGGGGAGAAACCCCCTGCGTGAGATACTTACGACTCACAAAGGAGCAACACACTTAGGAATCCTCACGATTCCCAAGGAGAAATGACACCTGCGGGATCCTTACGACTCGTAGGGAGAAAATGCTTTTATGGGACCCTCACGGCCCATAAAATTGAAAAGCCTTAGGTGATAGGGACCCAAACCTGTCTCCTAAGCCATCGTTCCCCAACGGGCAACGGCAAATGATGAGTCGCTCCTGGCATTTTGCTTCAGTGTTAGCGGTGCTGATGCCGACCAAAAACCCAAATCCCAAGTCCTCCCAAGGCAAATGATGAGTTGCTCCTGGCATTATTCCAGTGCAGCAATGCGGATGCAAAAAAAAAAAAGAAAGATTCAAATCCCAAGTCCCTAAATGGCGAATGATGAGTCGCTCCTGGTACTATATTCCAGTGCAGCGATGCAGACGCCAACCAAATTCCAAATCCCATACCCCAACGGCGAATGATGAGTCGCTCCTGGTACCATGTTCCAGTGCAGCGATGCAGACGCCGACAAAGTCCCGAAATTTTTCCGGCCCTACGGTCTGGATCATACATCCTGCAAAACCGTATACAATCCACGGGCGTAAAACAACCCCAATCTCTCCCAAATTCTCTTGGGGCAAATGATGAGTTGCTCCTGGCATTATTCCAGTGCAGCAATGCAGATGCCAAACAAAAACCAAAATCCCAAAATCCTCTCAATGACAGATGATGATTCGCTCCTGGTACCATATTCCGGTATAGCGATGCTGATGTCAACCCAAATCAAAATCAACAAGTCAACTTCCACTCCGACACCGCAGAAAGCGGAGCAAGTCAGAATCCAATCTCGACACCGCAAGAAGCGGAGCCAGTCAAGTCTACCCCTGACACTGCAAGAGGCAGAGCAAGTCAAATCAAGCACCGACCGTCCAAGTCGCGAAAAGGGCAGAACAGACCGTCCAAGTCGCAAAAAGGGCAGAATCGACCGTCCATGTCACAAAAAGGGCAGAACCGACCGTCCACGTCGCTAAAAGGGCAGCACCGACCGTTCACGTCGTTAAAAGGGCAGCACCGACCGTCCACGTCGCTAAAATGGCAGCATCGACCGTCCATGTCACAAAAAGGGCAGAACCGACCGTCCACGTCGCTAAAAGGGCAGCACCGACCGTCCACGTCGCTAAAAGGGCAGCACCGACCGTCCACGTCGCTAAAAGGGCAGCACCGACCGTCCACGTCGCTAAAAGGGCAGCACCGACCGTCCACGTCGCTAAAATGGCAGCATCGACCGTCCATGTCACAAAAAGGGCAGAACCGACCGTCCACGTCGCTAAAAGGGCAGCACCGACCGTCCACGTCGCTAAAATGGCAGCACCGACCGTCCAAGTCGCAAAAAGGGCAGAACCGACCGTCCACGTCGCTAAAAGGGCAGCACCGACCGTCCACGTCGCTAAAAGGGCAGCACCGACCGTCCACGTCGCTAAAAGGGCAGCACCGGCCCTCCACGTCGCTAAAAGGGCAGCACCGACCGTCCACGTCGCTAAAATGGCAGCATCGACCGTCCATGTCACAAAAAGGGCAGAACCGACCGTCCACGTCGCTAAAAGGGCAGCACCGACCGTCCACGTCGCTAAAATGGCAGCACCGACCGTCCAAGTCGCAAAAAGGGCAGAACCGACCGTCCACGTCGCTAAAAGGGCAGCACCGACCGTCCATGTCACTAAAATGGCAGCATCGACCGTCCATGTCCTAAAAAGGGCAGCACCGACCGTCCACGTCGCTAAAAGGGCAGCACCGACCGTCCACGTCGCTAAAAGGGCAGCACCGACCGTCCACGTCGCTAAAATGGCAGCATCGACCGTCCATGTCACAAAAAGGGCAGAACCGACCGTCCACGTCGCTAAAAGGGCAGCACCGACCGTCCACGTCGCTAAAAGGGCAGCACCGACCGTCCACGTCGCTAAAATGGCAGCACCGACCGTCCAAGTCGCAAAAAGGGCAGAACCGACCGTCCACGTCGCTAAAAGGGCAGCACCGACCGTCCACGTCGCAAAAAGGGCAGCATCGACCGTCCAAGTCGCAAAAAGGGCAGAACCGACCGTCCACGTCGCTAAAATGGAAGCACCGACCGTCCAAGTCGCAAAAAGGGCAGAACCGACCGTCCAAGTCGCAAAAAGGGCAGCATCGACCGTCCAAGTCGCAAAAAGGGCAGCGCAGGATTTCTACAAAGCGGGAACCAAATCAGATCGCCTCCAAGTAAAAGAAGATCCATCAATCTCATGCACACGACCCACATGTGTGGTGTGCATTTATTGATGGGGGGCAATTTGTTGGGGTAAAAATTTACACCCCGGTTGACCAAGTCAAAATCCAAGTCAACCCCAAGCCAAGTGGACCCAAGCCCAGACCGAGTGGGCCCATGCCCGGGTCGAGCCCGAACATGAAGCGGCCGGCCTCCCCCCACGCCAAGATAAAATTTTTGTAATAAACAATTTTGTTGCATTTCTTTTATTTTATTTTATGGATAAATGTAAGAAAAATAGGCATAAAGCCAAATTTTTGTAAAGCCCATGGCTTATGTGCAAAAAGAAATGGCACATGAGCCATAGGGTGGGCAAAATGCCATTTTTGTGAAGCCCAAGGGGCTATGTGCAAAGTGTATGGCCTATAAAGGCAAAGATAATGAAATATCTCAACAACTTTTTCTCTCTCCAGAAATTTTCTAGATCTGAGATCTCTTCCTCCTTCCTCAAGGTTCTAAAACCTTCTTTTTCCTTTTGAATTAAATCAAGAGTTTAACTCTTCCTTTTCTAAAAATAAGTAGATTTCCACCACAAAACCTACGAAGGGGAGCTCGGATCTCCAATCAGATCTCGAAAAGGGGAGGCTTTTAAGACTTATCCCCTTTTCTCCAAGATCCCGCCGGTCAAGAGCAAGAAGAAGGAGACCCATCTCCAAAAATCTAACTTTGGACAGACCCAAGGCTCAAAAGAAGAGCAATAAATCCACAGGAGTTTAACTCCTTTCTAAAGTTGCTGGAGTTTAACTCCATAAATTAATTTCTGTTGGAGTTTAACTCCATAAATTTGTTTCTGTTAGGAGTTCAACTCCAAAAATTCCGTTGGGAGTTCAACTCCCCAGCCTAGGGGCTAGGCTTCCCTTTCCGCGGGTTTTTCCCGCGGTCACGTGTGCCCACGTGACCCCGGGCGCTAAGGCGTCCATCGGTCACGTGTGCGCACGTGACCCCGGGGCGCCAAAGCGCTCATCGGTCACGTGTGCGCACGTGACCCTTGGGGCGCCAAAGCGCCCATCGGTCACGTGTGCGCACGTGACCCTTGGGGCGCCAAAACGCCCATCGGTCACGTGTGCCCACGTGACCCCTGAGGCGCCAAGGCGCCCATCGGTCACGTGTGCCCACGTGACCCCTGGGGCGCCAAGGCGCCCATCGGTCACGTGTGCCCACGTGACCCCGGGGCGCCAAGGCGCCCATCAGTCACGTGCGTGCACGTGACCCCGGGCATTAAGGCGCCCATCTGCCGTGCGAGCGTCCTTTAGACGCCATTTTGTTTTCTTTTCTCCTCGTTTTACGTGCACTCCCCAACAAAATCCCTTCTGGAGTTTAAACCTTTTTAAAATATATACATATATATATTCTTTGGAGTTTAACTCCACAATAAAGTTCTATTTTAGAAATTTAATTCCGCATAAAATTCTTTTAGGAGTTTAACTCCATTTAAAATTCTTTGGAGTTTAACTCCACAATAAAATCCCTTTTGAAATTAAGCTCCACTTTTAAGAAAAAGGGAAGGGAGGAAAACATACGCAGACTCCTCGACACTGTCTTCCGTTAGAAAAAAATTTCTAACGGGGCGCTGCCCCGCGCCCCGCAAGGGGGCTGCTAGCCCCCTTGACCCCCAGCCCGCTATCCGGGTAGCGGGACCCCCGTAAAAACTCTGCGGGGCCCCCGATATTTCCAAAACCCCTTCAAAACACGATACTGCACATTGAGTTCGCATGACCAGTTTAACCCGTTAATCGGAGGTTCCTTCGCTCCAAATGCGAGGGGTAATTAACGGCAGCTTAGTCCGCGGTTGCCGGAGATTCGGATCCCCACAATCAATAAACCCCGGCCTACCCTAGGCAGGGGGAATCTGTAATGCGCCTGACAAGCGCGCGCGTATTCCCATCTCAATGGGGTGACGAAAAACACCCTACAGGATTATTCGGTTGTCTTTTCCCTTTGCCTTCTCTCAGATTGTGAGGGCTCTTAGGATTAGAAGAGAGTACACCTATTACGCTTATTAGATAGTCTTCCTCCAAACCTTAGGCTGATGCTGAAGGGTAGGGAAAGAAGAAAACCAATTAGCCTAATAGTGGTGTACAGAAGATAATAAGTAAAAACATATAAAGGGATTAGAACAACGGCAAAGAAAATTGCGACTGCTATCATTCACGACAAAACTGTGTATACCCCTGCCACTTCCACATCCACTTTGGATTTTTCCTGAACACTCCGTATCACTACCGATATCTATTTCCATTGAATATGCCATCGTATAGTTACATACGAACTCAAAGGAATTCGTTCCAGATTCGAGGTTGGTTTCCAGTTCAAGAGAAACAGAATATGATTATTCAGATGTCTTTTCCCATTACCTTCTCTCAGGTTGCGAGGGCTCCTAGGATTAGGAGAGTACACCTATTACGCTTATTGGATAGTCTTCTTCCAAACCTTAGGCTGGTGCCGAAAGGTAGGGAAGGAAGAAAACCAATTAGCCTAAAAAAGGTGTACAGAAGGTAATAAGTAAAGACATAATAAAGGGATTGGAGTGAGGGCAGGCAAGTATATGGTTACTGTCGTGAATCAGGATAGTGGAAGAGACATTACTAGGAATACCCGGTTACCCCTTTTGAAACATTTTCATGTTTCAGTTTCACTGTGCGATATTAATTGAAAACTGTTTTCCCAATTGGAATCTAACTCCAGGATATGTATTTACCAGATCAGTTTCTCACATCTGTATACTATTACGGATGGTGAGTGGGAGTAAGATATTGGGAATTGGGTGATTGGATCCTCATTATATAGGAATT
Source organism: Agapanthus africanus (assembly GCA_030015575.1). Lineage (NCBI taxonomy): Eukaryota > Viridiplantae > Streptophyta > Magnoliopsida > Asparagales > Amaryllidaceae > Agapanthus > Agapanthus africanus. The sequence goes on along the minus strand of CM057338.1, from coordinate 20,375,210 downwards.
CATTGTAATTGGTGATATTTGAAGAAATCATCTGGTTTTTGCCGGACGGCGAATATTTGGTTTTGAATATCCGTTGTTATGTACCAATTTCAGACTAATATATTTGTACGTTTATTTTATAAAGTGAGATATAACCTTTTGAAATTATGTCTATGACATTTACCTATATCAGTTGGTGATTAGGTAAGGTGCATTCAACAGCGGTGTAATTCTTCTTAACGATAGTACAGTTTTCAGCCTACGACGCACATGGTTTGAGTTTTTGAACTCAGGGGACTTATACAATGTATTGTATGTTTTCCAGTGTCCATTAGGACAATGGGATTGGTACTCATACTATATTCTGTTTACCTGTGACTTCTCCAGTTCTGGACAAGTATTTCGTTGAAATGCAAGGTCCAGATATTGAGAAGTTATATGTATAAGAATAAAGTAGAGAACCATTTGTTGGGAGTATCAGGATTCTTCAAGATAGTCGAAAATGTAGACACTTGTGTTTGGTATTCCGTTGATAGTAATGGTTTTGAGAACTTGCTTCTCTTTCAGATTACTCATATATGGATGCACTTCTTTGAGTAATGCTGATTGGCCTCATTCCATTTGGTTGATATGCACTGGAGACAGCTGCATGATTTTGAATCTGGTTCCAATTAAATTAGTGCTTTTGTTTCTATATTAGATATATATATATATAATCAATTTATATCTTAACGATGTTAAGGTATAGGGAGTTGTCCGGCTGATGCTTAAAACCAGAATCCGGATAAACTCAAGGCATGTTTCAGTAATGGCTGTTTGTGGGTTATCCCGGGCTTTGACGAGGGTTAACTTTCTACCATCAGGAAGATCAATATTTATATTGTTCTTGACTCGCCACAGTTTTAATAAAATGAATTTTTTCAGAAAAACGTAAGTGGAAGTATAGTAGAACTGGAAGTGATTCCAGAACCACAAACGATCACTAAAGATTTAATAGAACCTAAGGATTCAATTAGTTTCGACGTTCCATTAGCCACTCCGCAGATGTGGTGGGTAACCCTAGGCACCCGAGAGGTACTTCGGTCTTCTCAGAGACGGTGACAGGGGGGTTCTTGTTTACCCAGACTTGCCATTGCTGCTGTTCTAGACTATAAGACCCAGCAGGAGAATGAGTATAGCGTCGTTCTAAACTAGCTTTGAAAGTGCACGTGTATATGACTCTGCTAGAGGGTTATTGTAGTCAGTGGGAGCAACGGAAGTATAGTGGGCAAGCAGCTTATGTCTATTTATAGACTAAAACAGGTATAGCGGAAATAGATCATCTATTTTTTATGTGACAGTCATAGGTCTTGACCTCGTCGGAATAGGAGATGGATTTGATAAGAAGGTAGTAGAGAGTGATGTCCAGGTAATTGGGATGACATTCACTTGATAGGAAGACACATTCCTATACTACGATCGGTTGTACTATGGTTGTCACAAAGTTGTTTCTCCACATAGGATATGGATATAATATCAGGGTTTCTGGTTACTAGATCTAGATTTGGGAAGTATCGCAATCTGGGTACTTTGACATTATTCTAAAGGAATTTTAGAATTGACGACTCCTGGCATGATGGTGTACCTGCAGGTGATGGAGTCACCCTCTCTAAAGGTGTCTTACAGACTAAAGGGGAGAGGGATCTGCATGATTAGCATATCACTTACTTAGGCAATTGAGTTAATCATGAAATATCAAGTACCACACCAGATGTTGTTTTTGCACTAGCTGCAATAAACAGACATTACTCCAATCCTGGAGAAACATTGGAAAGCAGTTTATGAACATAAATGGATGTTCTAGGGAAATGATTACAGCAGCCTCCTTCGGGAGACGATTATCATTTCAGGCTTCCAAGGTAACATGGATGACAGAATGACTGTCAGAGTTGTAGTTTTTCCTCTTTTGATGGACAGTATGTTGGACAGGTGGTCCAAGCAGATACTGAGAAAAGGCATGACGCAGGATACTGATTAAATTCAGTGGATGATACAGTCTAAGAAGTTTGCTGGATTTGGAGTTCATTTATGAATTGGGTCCCATCAGACATCCAGACAAATTCTAAAACAAGTATTGCTCATTTCGGGAGATAGTTTTCTCCGCGAAGTTGAAATATAGAGAGATACAGAAAGAAACATTGGAGTGGATCCATTCACTAAGGCTATTTCTCGAACGCATTAGTTTCGCAAACGGGCTTTGCGAAACTGATAAGTAGAGAAGTTGGGTGTTCGGTATCATACGAGCTATGAGTATGTGACATCGCAATAATTGGCCTTAAGTGGAAGTGGGAGATTGTTGGATATAGTGCCCTCAAGGCAATTATCATAGTCGCGGACTTGTGATTATGATGATTGAGTGAGAACCTATACCGATAGAACAGTCTTACTTGAGATAATAGTATGCTATCTGGTTTGTCTTTATCATCATGTACATGTTGATAGAGCCCATAGGATTCTTGCTTGACTGCCAGCATTATGATGGCGATCATATATGTGGGAGCTGAGGTCTATAAGCACATCCTTAAATGTCCCTAGTCGTAGGAGTATCGAGACCGGGCATCGATACTCCAGTGTAAACTAGTGTATACTGATCGAGACCCCGACGAGGGGCGGTGGCCAGGTCTCACAAGCCATTGGTGTTAGTTTGTTCACCTAAGATAGTATACAGGTGCTCATTGGGTTATGAGTACACTGGACGGACTCGCCGGGAACCTGCTAGTTGGTATTATACCTATTGTCAGATAGCAGTTCCTAGATGACATGTGTACAAGTTAGTCTGTCAACCTGAGATCATCATTTGTCTCGTGTGAGTTCCCACTGTGCTTTGATTACTACCCTACCACGGCTCAAAGGAGTCATGCAAACAGGTTTTAGTTGGGTACAGTCCCGAGCCACATGGAGGCAGTGATCGGATCGTCGGGGATTCTTCTCTCCCGGTATTGGGGGTTGATGTCGCATTATGCACGGGTGGCCATCACCAGAAATCCATGGTCATGGTGAACGAGGATTACCGATCCAGGATCGATAGTTTCTCAGGAGGTGATAGGTTTCATACCGACACTGAATGTCGCGTTGTTAGGGGTCTGACTTTATCCACCCCTCTAGACTCGATATGCGATACTCTTAGACGAACAGACCGGACTGTACGGATATTGTCACTATCAGGCTCAGTAGGGGTTCAGGATGGGTTTGCTCGTCGGCCTCCTTTTCGCTCAATACCTGGGTAGCCGTTACGTATAGCTAGTGCCGCTGACGTGCTTGTGGTTAAACCCACTGCCAGCATATTGACGAGTCTTTAGAGTTCCACACAGAGGGTTTTCACGGTTCAGGCGATATGGTGTACATGAGGTATGTTGGTACATACAGGTGTTCGATTAAATACATACACATATTGCGCAGACTTTAATCGGACTGTTGATAATACTAGCGGCTTAGGATTAAGCCAGATTATTAAATCAGGTTTTTGATTTAATAATTTACATATGTATATATGTATTCTAGTATTATTGTTCACTATTCGTTTTCTCTCTCGGCTATTCGTATTTTCGTACGAATACGCGTATATGTATTTCGATACATGTACTGGGAAGTATTCCATATTTATACGGAATGGCTTCTAGAAGTTTTGCCTCCTCATTATTGATTTTCCTTTTTAGAAAAATCATTTGTCTTCATAATGAGGTAGAGGGGGTGACATGGCATGGCATGGCTTGGAGCATGTTGAGAGGTATGGTTAGAATTGTTTATTGCAAATTGGTAAGATATTTTTTGGTGGGAATGAGAGAGGGGGGGTCGGCCACTAATTGAGTGGGGATTCATTTTTCATTTGTAGGATTACACTTGCTCTCTCTCACTCTCTCATACTCACCAAAACACTTAACCATTTTGCTCATGCCATTGGTTTTGCTCACCCCTTCTTCATCTTCTATTGTTGCTCACTTGAGCTTATGGATGAGAAAAAAATTATAGTGACACACTACTACACCTTGACTTCCATCGTTAGCAACTATGGAGCGTCGGTTGCCTCGTTCGTCGAGGATGGAGCTTGCGCCGTTTCCCTCAGGTGGATCATCGGAGATGGAGGAAGACCGGCAACCAAACTTCATCAAGGAATCACTAGGAGCTTGGAATGAAGACCGAAGGACATGGATCAACTCGGTATAACCATTCTAACTCTTAGTTTAGCTTGCTAGATCAGGGTTTAAGGTCGATCCGGAAATCGGGTAATGGTAGCGCCAGTTTAGTAAATTTTTGTTCCGCATTTGGCCACGGTTCGATGGCCGGGGCGCTTCCGTAACCCTACAAACAATAGATATATATTGAACAATAACTTTACTTATTAACATTCTTTTTACAATACATCTGAAAAGTAAATACATGGAATGGAAAGCAGTGCCTAAACAGTGGCATAACAAAAATAGAAAATACAGAATGTAAATGTGTACAAGGAACTAAAGCTCCGGATCGAAAGCTAGCTGGTCCAAATCCTCACCGGTGGGCTCGATCTCCAGTGAGTCCGAATCACCTGATGACATTCCAATGAAAAGAAAGAGAATGTCGTCGGCAAACAAATCGCTCGGTAAGTCCCAAAGAAAATGGGAGTAAAGAAAAAATGTAATTATTGGGAAAAATTATAATATGAATTTTTTAGTATGTCATATCATCTTATCAAGTTCATTTAGCATGCGGTTTTATTGTAATATAAATGAACAAGTATAGTAATTTGTGACGAGTAGATAAACTTGATATCATGAGCATGGTAGTATAAAAGTAACATAGCCATATAATGTAAGTGTAGTGAACATGCAGTGAAGGTAAGTATCTTAACAGGTCTACTTGGGTATACTAATCTAGCGTAAGTTCAAGGGTGAATGTCAACCAATCTCAAGAGTGTTCTCGAACCCAACAGGCTGTAATCCAAGGATAGGGAACCACGGGTCCGAATCAAATGTTAGTAACGGGACTTCAACTTAGTGTTGAAGTATTCCAAACTCAACAGGCTATAATTCAGGAGCAAGGAAACACGGGCCCTCATGATAGCTTACTTGTGTTAGTAGACATGGATTCATAATCTAGGGGGACTCTTGAGATTTTGTTGGATTCACGCATGAACTACCCCAACACCCCGTGTATTTATTGTATTGATAGTAATGATTGTACTGATAGTATTGTATTGTATTGTATTGTGTTGTATTATAAATTGTATAGATGGATGACTTGCCGAAACCATGATATCAGTAAATGGATGTAACTGGAGAATCATGTAGATGTATGTACATCTATGGTTCGGTTCGGTCAAAATAGATTGAATATATTGAATATATGGATTCATGAATTCATGTTGAATTGTTATATATATACTTGAATCTCATTCAAGTCATATTGATTATATTGAGACTCAGTCTGAGTCATACATTTAGAAAAGAAATTGAATCCTGAATTAGGTTTTAGTGTTATCGGTAACCGCTGCATATGGACGGCAGAATTTGTGTCTTTTTCAAAGACGATTACCGTGTTGATAACACCGTTTGTTAAGTTGTCTACCTTAAATAGGCAAGAACCCATATCTCTGGCTCCCTGAGGCTCAAGAGACTGGTCCCGCTTAAACCTATATTTACTAGGGTCCTTATTGTAATTTAGTATAACTTGAGGGGGGTTTATGTAAAAATAATTTTGTATAATTTTCAAAATACACCTCAAGTATTTTATTATCGTCTTTAAAGTTTTTATTGATGTATATTTTATATATATGACAGTTCTAGTGAATAAAACATATTTTTCATAATATATGGTATTTAATTGTAAAGTATTGAACTTGTATGGAATTGCATGGTATTTTCATATAAAATGATTCTTTTTTATTTAAAAAAGTTGGAATATTTATACTATATCAAAAATAAATATTTTGATGATACATATATACATTTATAAAATAATTTAATTTATTATTTTTATAGAAATCTCATTTTCTTAAGATATTTGTATTTTTAAATCTTTCGAGACCGTATGCTCCTCGCGGAGGTCTGCATCTCGCACTACTAAGCCCGAGGATGTGCGATAATCCACACCATTCCGAACGGGTTCCCCAAAATGGGTTGTAGCGGCGCATTGCAAAGATTTGTTAAAAATACATATCTTGTAGAAAAATGTTTTTTATATGTTTGAGGTAGTTTTGTTTAAAATCGTATTTTCCCAAAACTATGTTCCCAAAAATTATCGTGCTATGTTACATATGAGTGTTGTGAGGAGGTAGGTCATTAACTCGTGAGTTTTCTATAGCTATCATGGTTAACAGGTATAAATATGTCGATATGAAACATAAAGGTATTTTAATGTAAAAATGGAATAAAACTTACTACGATTATCATTTCACTGTCAAACTTGTTCTATTGCCTTTGTTAATATTTAATGGTCATGACATAAGAGTTTGGTAATATTATGTTTAAGAAAAATGGACTTTTTAAGGAAAAAACCGAATCGGATGTCGGATTAACTCCGCTTCCGTCGGGTTTTAGTTTTGAATATTATTTAGAATATAAAAGAGAAGGAAATAGGGACTTACGGGTTTAGGGTCAAGAGAAGAGGAAGAGGAAGTGGTAGGAGGTGCCGGTGCGTCGTTTCGTCGCCGGGAACTCCTTGGGTCGTCGTCGGAAGTTCGTCGGAGTTTCGCCCTTTGCTAACTCCACTTGTACACAAAAAGTTCTTGAGATTTTTCTTGAGAGTTTGGGCAGGAATTTCAGTGTGAAGGGTGTGAAAAATTGAGTGGGTATTTATAGGAAAAACTAGGGTTAAGGTGTGATAAAAAAAATGCATTAAAAATATACATTTTAAAGAGTTTAATTGGATTTTTAATTCTCTGGAATAATGCAGGGAATTTAAATAGAACAGGGGTTATGGGGAGGCCAAAAGGTGCAGAACAGAAAAAGAAAAATCGGATTAGAGGATGAGTCGGCCGACGCCGGTGGCCGAGTCAGGCGAGTCGCCGGCCGAGTCGGGCCTAGTCTCCCTGCCACGTGTCTCCGTCGCTCGCCTACAGCAGTGGGCTCGTTTGTTTTTAGTGTGACCTTTGGTTTTACGGGTTATGCACGTGTAGACTCTTAGGCTTCTAAAAAGATTAAAAGAAAACAAATTAAAAAGATACTGTGGCTGATGGGATTTGAACTCTAGTGCTTTGGTTCAGCAGTGCAAGGTCTTACCAATGAGCTACAAGCTCCTTGTTGCTGTTCAAAAGCAAATCAAATTTATAAGTTGTGCTCAGGCTCAAATACCCCTTTCTGTATTTTTGAAAAATTTTGTACAGAAAGTTTAGTGATGTTACAATTTGTCTCGTGTGAATTCCCACTGTGCTTTAATTACTATCCTACCACGGCTCTACTAAGTCATGCAAAAAAGTTTTAGTTGGGTACAGTCCCGAGCCACATAGAGGAAATGAGCGATTGTTGGAGATTCGTCTCTCCCGGTATATGGAGTCGATGTCGCGTTGTATTCGATTAGTCAACACCATAAGTCTTTAGTCAGGACTGTTGAGAATTACCGATAGTTAGATCGGTAGATTCTCGAATGGTCTTAAGCCATATTGGCACGACTTGTCAGGTTATTAGGGGTATGACGTTTTCCACCCTCTAGACCCGGCATGCGATACTCTCAGACGAACAGACCGGACTGTACGTAGATTGCCACAGACAAGCTCAGTAGGGGTTCAGATGAGTTTGCTCGTCGGCATTCTTTTCAATTGGTATCTGGATAATCGTTACGTACAGCTGGTTCCACTGACGTGTTTGTGGTTAAACCCACTACCAGCATAGACTTTCACATAAAAGGTTTCCTTGGTTCAGGAAAAACGATATAGAGGTTGTATAGTTATACGTGCAGGATTCCAATCATATACGTGTACTAGCTACACAGATTTATGTTCGGACGGATAATACTAGCGAGCTTAGTATTAAGCTACATTATTAAATCAAGTATTGATTTAATAACGATCCAGTATTATATTATTGGATTATTTTATCTCTTAGTATTCATATTTTTTGTAGTATAAATACGGGCATGTATATACGGTGTAGATATTCTTGTATTTATATTAGAATGTTTCTAGAAGAGGGCATCTATGTTGGGGTCAAAAATTACATCCCGATTGACCAAGTCAAAATCAAAGTCAACTCCAAATCAAGTGGGACCAAGCCCTGGTCAAGTGGGCTCATGCCCAAGTCGAACCCGAACATGAAGAGGCCGGCCTTCCCCATGCCAAGAAGAAAATTATGTAATAAATAAGTTTGATATAATTTTCATGCATGAATGTAAAATAAATAGGCTAAAAACCAAATTTTTATAAAGCCCGTGGCTCATGTGCAAAAAAAATTAAGCACATGAGGCATGATATGGGTGAAATGCCATTTTGTAAAGCCCAAAAGGTTATGTGTAAACTTATAAGCCTATATAAGGCAATATGATAAAGAAATGAAGAAGAATATTCATTTCCCTAAAAAATGAGGGTTTTGTGCCTCCTTTTCCTTACTCAATGTTTTAAACCTTCTTTCTTTTTTTTGAATTAAATCAAGAGTTTAACTTTTCTTTTCCCAAAAAGAATTAGTTTTTCATCATAAAACTCTCGAAGGGAAGCTCAGATCTCCTATCAAATCTTTAAAAGGAAGACTTTTAATTTCAATGCCATTTTTCTCCAAGATCTAATAAAAAAGAGGAGGAAAAAAGAACCCATCTCAGAAAAACCCATTTTAAGGAAGTCCAATGTTCGAAAAGAACAAAAAAGGAGCTCCTTTCACCATCCAAGATCTAGATCCTCTAAGAGTTTAACTCCAAATCAATTTTTGAGGAGTTCAACTCCAAGATCCAAATCCTCAAAAGATTTTAACTCCAAATCCAAGCCTTTTGGGAGTTTAACTCCAAATCCACATCCAATTTCTTCCCTAGGAGTTTAACTCCAAAATTTCTCAGGAGTTCAACTCCAGCTTAGGAGCTAAGCCCCCTTTTCCGCTTGTGTTTCCAGTGGTCGCGTGCCGTGCACGTTAGCTACTGGCGCCCGGCGCCCACGCGCGTGACCAGCTAGCGCCCAGCGGTCGCGTGTCGCGTGCTTGACCCTTTTGGTGCCCAGCGTCTACGCGCCTGGCACGTGACCCGCTGGCGCCCAGCAGTCACGTGTTGTCTCACGCGTCTATAGAACGCTCCTAACCTCTCTTTTTCCCAAACGTTCCCTACTAAAAATATCTCTCCCGTTAGAAAAAATTTCTAACGGAGCGCTGTCCCGCACCCCGCAAAGGGGCTGCTAACCCTCTTGACCCCCAGCTCATTATCCGGTTAGTGGGACCCCCGTAAACTCTGCGAGGCCACCGATACGTCCAAGTCCTCTTCAAAACACACCACACACATTGCATATTGAGTTCACATGACCGGTTTGACCCGTCAATCAGAGATTCCCTCGCTCCAAAAGTAAGGGGTAATTAACGGCAGCTTAGTCCGCGGCTGCCGGAGATTCGGATCCCCACAATCAATAAACCCCCGGCCTACCCTAGACAGGGAAAATCTGTATACGTCTGACAAGCGTGCACATTTCCATCTCAATGAGGTGACGAAAAACACCTTACAAGCTCATTATGTGTTATTCTATTTATTGTAAATAGAAAATGAGATGGAAGGATGAGGTGACTTTGAGCATGGAATGACGCATGACTATTATCTTTCTTTATTCATTTGTGATAACTATTCAGGCATGGCTTGATTTTATATTGGAAAAATTATTATGATACATATCTTTTTTTCCAAGCCATTCTTGATGATTATCACTTGGTCATTCTCTCTTCCCACTTGAGTTCTTCTTCTTCCTTAAGCCCTAACCTTTTAATGAGTTGAGAAATATAGGGTTATTGAGATAAATAAATACAATTAACACACTCTACATTCTCTGAACTACCTAAATTAGAAATCTAGGTATTTTAGTCACCTCTTTTTGAGGTTGAAGCTTGAATCACAAACTCTCGGGTGGATCGTCTTCGACACGAGGAGGCTGACGACCAAGCTCGATCCCGACGGACGAGGAGCTTAAGAAGTGGATTAAGAAGACCCGAAGGACTTGATCTTATAGGTATAATCTCCTTCCTAGTTGTAATGACTCTGAATTTTCTGTACAAAACATTTTATTCTTAAAGTACAGAAAGGAGTTTGTAAGCCTGAGCACAATTTAAAAGTTATTCTTATTTAAGAACAGCAAGAAAGCACTTGTAGCTCATTGGTAAAGCCCTGCACTGCTGTGATATAGCCCCTGTGTTCGAAACCCATCAGCCACATATTATTTTTCCTGATTTTCTATTAAACGTTTTGGAAGCCCAAAATTTTACACGTGCACTGCACACAAAAATGAACAGTCAAGAAAAACAAACATGTGTAAAATGTTGTGTATACTGAAGTGAACACGTGGCAAAGATCCAACGGCATTCCCCTCACCAACGACTGGCGAGATGGAGTTTTGGGCCGGCGGCAACGGTCGGTCCGTAGGGAAAATTCCCCGTGTTTTGCCCACAAAACTTTTGGCCTACCCCCCATTACCCCTGCACTGTTTGTTTACTCTGAATTAAAACAGAAAATTCAATTTCACCTTTAAATCCAATTTAAATGCATTTTAATTCATTCTTTCAATTTCAAAACCCTAATTCCACACTATAAATACAACCCCATACCCTAGTCTTTCCTCATTTTGAAATCTCTAACCAAAATTATTAAATTTTTCTTAGTACAAGTGGAGTAGAAGTGGAGTTAGCCCAAGACCAACTTCCTGCGAGGAATCGAGCAAGTTTCGGCGACCCCGCGATACCGCAACGATCAAGCTATCTTCTTCTACCTCTTTCCTACGTTTTTAGCTAGTAAATTCCACCTCATTCTTCTCTTTCTACATAAAAAGTTCTCTTTTTCAAAATATATCGGTAAGTGGAGTTAACACCGACTTTTGATTCTAAAATCCTGAAATCACACTTTTTCTTAATCATTACTCATCCATATTCTTAACATATGTTTATAACCATAAAACTAATAATTAGAAACGACTTTCACCCTAAATCATCATGTTAAATAACTTTAAATTGAGTTTTACATTTAAATACCATGAACTTTGTATCTACCATATATTATTACTTTGCTTAATCATACCTCTAGAAAACTTCACGGGGTAATGATCTACCCCTCACATACACACATGTTTACATAGCACGATACTCTTTGAACATATTTTTGTGGAAAATACAATATTTCATTAAAATACCTTCGACTATAAAAAACGGTTTTCTTTTAAATAGTATTATTAAACTCTTTGCGATTATGCCTTTACAACCCATTTGAGAAACCCGCTATAGGATGGTGCAGATTATCGCATATTCTTGGGCTTGTAGAGCGAGATGCAGACCTTCTCACGGAGCATTCGGTCTCGAAAGAATTTTAATACGATTTTTAAGAAAAAACTAGATTTTCTATTTAATAATAAAATTAATTTTTAATAATTATATAAATATTAATAAACCACATATTTTCAAGATATAATAAAATTCCATATTTTCTAAAAAATAAAATATTGACAAGTTTCATCAAAATACCTTCAAGTTATCCAAAAGTCAAGTTTTACAGTAAAATACCTTAAACTATCCAGGCTAAACTATTATCACTAAAATACTTTACATTCTTAAAATTCACAATTATGGAAACCCAAAATAATATAAATAAATACTCGAGATTTATTTTGAAAGTATATAAAATATTTTTCATAAAATCCCATCGAGTTATATAAAATTATATTTAAGGAGTTTAGTAAATATAGGTTTAAGCGGGACCAATTCTCTTGAGCCTTAGGGAGCCGGAGAAAGTGAGTGCTTGTCTATTTAAAGTAGAAAAACTTAACGGGATTATCAATGGTAATTGTCTTGGAAAAATATACAAATCCTGCCGTCCATGTACAGCAGTTACTGATAACACCCGAATATAATTCAGGATCCAAATCTGTTTTAAAATGTCTGACTCAATCTGAGTCTAAGTCTAATATGAATCCAATCCAAACATGAATCCAATTTAAACATGAATCCAATATACCAAACATAAATACTTGAACTTAAATACCAGAACAATATCAACATGCAAATATGACTTGACCTGACCGAAATATGGCTATATCTTGACTTGACTACCTGACTACTTGATACATCCTGAACCTGATTACATGAACAACTTGTATCTATGGTCTCGGCAAGTCTGATAACTACAATCAATACAATATATATTATGGGGTTTAACGGGGTAGACTGGTACGGAATGTATTATAAGTGGAATGAGATGGTCACTAAAAGACGCCTACATGAACATCCTGTACCGTTGTCCTGTGGGTTTTAACGGGGCCTTGTACTATGGGTTACCATAGTCCACGGAGCAAGTTGGACTCCTCTCGTATATACTGATACCTTCTGTACCAAGATACAAACAACTACATTAATATAAAAAAACATGTACCTGTACAAATTACCAGTCATATACTCTCTACTTGTCCTATTCTATTCTATTCTACTTTATTTTTGGGGCTTACCGAGCGCTAGTTCGCTGACGACATTCCTTCTATTTATTTCTTTAGAATGTTCGTCATGAGGATCGGACCCTCAGGAGACCGAGCCCAATCAGGACGACTTTGACCAGTTCATAGAGCAGCCAGACTTTTAACTTTTACTTGTACTTATTTCAGTTCAAATGCCACTGTTTAGGTATTACTTTCTATCATTGTACATTTCCTTTTCAAATCAGTTGTAATGTAAAGAATGAATGTTAATAAAAGTTGATGTTCGTATTACATCACTTGTCATTCTTGTGCATTTTATTTATGTATTGCTTATTTACGCTTAGTATGTTTATTTCTGAGTAAATACGTCGCGTTCCCGCCACGCCTACTTCCTCGTATACTGGGAAGCGGGGCGTGACAATAGTATATTAAAACCTATGTAGTTTTTTCTATCTAGGGCATATGTTAGTTCTTGGTTTATTGTCGATGTTGCATGCTTTAAAATTATTTTTTGAAAATTCCGTCTCTCTACAAACCTAGTAGAGTGTGCGACATCTACTTACAGTTATCCTACGGTTTTAGAAGGATATATTGACGCTAGTTGGAACTCAATTTTACGTGAGTCATTACAGACCTTGGTTCTATTTGATCTCTTTAACAAGTTTAGTAATGAGCATAACAGCGTTTTGTCTTTACTTTAGGGGGTGCTGCGATATCATGGAAATCGAAAAAGCAAACCATTATTACGCATTCCACGAGGGAATCGGAATTTATTGCTCTTGCCGATTGTGGTATGGAAGCAAAGGGGCTAAGGAATCTTCTCTTAGATATACCTTTATGGCCTAAACCTATGCCACCGATTGTCATTAATTGTGAAAATGAAGCCACTAGATCGGTAGCCCATAATAAAATTTATAATGAGAAATCTAGATATTTGAATATAAGACATGGTTATATTCGGCAATTCCTCAAAGACGAGAGAATAATTGGGATTAACTATATTCGAACAAATCAGAATCATGCTGATCCTTTTACTAAAGGTTTGTCAAGTGATTTTCTATAGAAATTATCACTAGGAATAGGGTTAAAACCTTATAAATAGATCAACTATCATTTAAATCATACTCGATACTTATGCTCCAAGCACCGTGAGTTCGAAGAAATAGTGAATATTACGATTGATTGTAAAAGCATTAAAACTTATTCTTATGCCTGAAATGATCATGCTTGGATCTTGTAAGTAAAGGAAGAGAATGCATTATTTCTTAATAAGCGATAAAGTGTGATTACAAGACACACTAGATTATCTATCTATATGAATGTGAGGATACGACCGTCTTCTATGAAATCAAAAGGTTTTCTTAAAAGCGTTCATAAAATCAGGGCATGCACATAACCACAATAGTGCAAACTTGTGAATTACTTGATCTTTTAAATGTATTTATGTGCTTTATATTCGGTTCTCTCGCAAAGGGTTCTCAGTTCAAAACTTTGGTTACCATGCCTCCTAATTGAACTTTGATATAAATACACTAAGTGAAGATTCAAGTTCAGAAGATATCTTCATCATATGTATGTATAATTGGTCCCCTTTTCTTTTGTGTTTTCAATTTTTCTGAAATTGGGGTGGGGGGGGGGATGTTATATATTTTATATAGTATATATGGAATTTCAATAAATTATTTATTATCATATAAGTAAAATAAGTTTTATTCTAAGTTAGTGGGTTGTGGTACTTCTCTTGTTCATTTTTGGTTGTTTGATTGAGTCTTGATTATTTGAATCGGATGAGAGTATAATTGGAGTTGTTTCAAGAAAGTTTGACCATTCTCTTGACTGTTGGCATCCTCCCATATGAATAGGACCCAAGCCCTAAAGAATGGTTAATTTTTATTTTTTTTTGAGATAACAGGAGGGATAAATTAGCCAACCTTTCATAGATGGGAGACCGCGGACTCGATTCCGGATCTCCTTCTTGGGCTACTCCAAATCCCACCAATGAACTACTCCAAACCCCATATGTAATACCCATTTCTTTTGTATACCAATATCCGTATTTTTGTTACTTACAAAATTTATTTATTTATATTTATAATTATTATTTTTATTATTTTAAAACCCTAACCGTAATTTAATCTAATTCCTTTTTAATTTTTCTTAACAATTCCCGGCCCAAACCCTAACCCTATTTCTCTATTGTTTTTCTTCCTCAGCCAGGCCTAGCACACTCCCTCCCTATCTCTCCTTTTAATCCTCCTTTAGCCCGAACCCGACCCATCTCCCCCAACCCGACCCGCTCTCCCCCCTTCTTCCCCACTCCCCTTCTTCTTTTCCCGCTCTTTCCATTTCCTCCCACGTCGCGCTCGCTCCTACGTCCCCGCCTCCCCCGCGCCCGCGACCGGCTGCACCCCAGCGACCACGTCCCCGCCCCCTCTCGCTCCTCCCCGTGACCCGCTCACTCTCTCCAACGGCTCCCCTCACTCGTACCCAAGCCGCGACGGCCGCACCCACTTCCCCACGACCCGCACTCGCCCATGACCGTGCTCCTCCAACGTCTTTCCCCCACGACCCCCTCTCTCTGCCTCACTTCCATCTCTTCTTACAGCAACTCTCTCTACCTCACTCTCTCCTCTCGATCCCTCCCTCTCTCTTCTCCACAAGCTCACCAACCTCCTATCTCCGCCGACGCCTCTAACACCCCGGGCTTCTCCTCCACCGTCGACATCACAGCGCAACCGCCGACGCCTCCAACACCCCGAGCTCCTCATCACCTTCCTAAACCTAGCAACTCCACTGTTGCCGCCACCTGCAACCACCATCGACGCCCTCACCTCCTCCTCCCTCACCGAACTACTCTCCACACCCGAACACCACCTCCTGCACGCTGAGCACCATCGCCGTCACCAACCCCGGCACCGCCAACGACTCAAGCCGAGCCCCCCATCATCGCCAGCAACCCGAGGCCGAACACCACCTCCTCCTCCACCATCACCGTCGATTTCTCCTTCTCGCCAACACCAAGCACCATCTCCTCGCTGTCGCATACTACAAGACGGCCTCTGGTGAATCCATGACCCGTCCTTCATCCGCGTCACCGCCTCCACCGGCATCGTCACCTGCGCCTTCCTCAGCCAAACCATCCACTGCTTCGCTGTCTTCGACCTCGGCTCTGGCGATCTCAAGTCGCTAATCCCCAGGGGCCAACCCATCAAGCCAAGAACTCCCTTTTGGCCGAGCACCACTTGCACCCACCGAGCCATCAAGCACAATATCGAGCTTCATCGTCGAGCATGACACAGCTTCACCCCCTTCGCTGCACCTGACTCCAAATTCCGAGCCTCGCCCCCTCTCCTGCCCCCTCACCGGCGACCACCTCAGCCACCACCGTTCACCTCGACGTCTCCTCCTCTTCTGGCCACCACCACAGCAAGCAACCTCGCCACCATCAACACCTCCTCATCGCAGTCGCAGCCGAGGCTTGAGCCTAGTCGCGTTGCCGTGCCGCGTCCGTATCGCGATCGTGTGGTTGCCGCTGCCCTACCGTCATCGACACATCGTTAAGAAAGTATATTACTTGCTTCATGCTATTAGTTCGTATTTAAATCAATTTAGATGTTAATATCGTATATATACATCTCGTGCAAGCCAATGAATACAAGTGTTTGATATGAAACTATATATGAAAACCCGTCTTTAAATGGCGGAACTTATGATCATTAGACCTGTCTACTGTTTCCTAATGTGCTGTAGTAATTTAGTTGAAAACCACGGTTGTTTCACCTATGAAATGTTACTTCCGATAATCATTACGAAACCTGAATTTTCTGAACATGCTAGACCGTTAAATTCACATTAAATCTTTTATGAATCGGTTTTTGGCGTTCCCTGGCTTGTATCGAAGCCAACAGAATATGCTACAGAACCCTATTTTTTATACCTAAATTTGAACTAGTTATCATAAATAAAATTGCGGAGAATTACGATTCTGGACTGCAGTCCAGAGTAGTAATCCCAGTTAACCCTTGTTTTTAAATTGCTGTATATCCCTGTTCAAATACGAGAATGTGCGGAACCCTATATCGTTACGAATAGAATTGAGTTAGATTCCTCATCCCACTGGTCTCACTAGATTCTTCAACTGTATGATATTTTTAACACATTTTATAATGTCGTTATGTTCTGCTGAATTCTGCAGTGACAGATTTTACACATCGAACATAACCTGTCCATAACTCCCTGTTGATATAGGATATCACTGATTCGCCAATTGCTGTGGAAATCTAACTGTAAAACCTAAATATTATTCAACTATAGCGTCGCCTAATTATGATCCCAACTGGGAGTAAAGCGTGTTACGAAACGTACTTCCAGTTCTGAAACCGGATTTCCAGCAGTGAACACTTAAATTGAAATGGCCATATCTACCGAACCTGAAACCCGATTGACGTGAAATAAATTTTGATGGATAGATAATTAAACATACTGCCTACCCCTTTTTCATTGTTTTGTTTAATTCTGCATGTATGAATTATAGTAAATTATGCAAGTGGTAGGACACTGGCTGATGACATTTTATTCATATTATGATTATTGCATTATCATCATATCATGTAGAGCTCATATGCATTGGTAACCTAGTGGTCATGTACATTACCCAGTGTTAGATATTAATGTTTTGATTGTGACAAGTACGTCAGTGTTAAAGCGTGAATGAATAAGTGAAAGTGACACGTGTTGGGGTCAAAATTTGCACCCCGGTTGACCGAGTCAAAGTCAAGGTCAACCCCCAAGCCAGGTGGGACCAAGCCCAGATCAAGTGGGCCCATGCCCAAGCCGAATCCAAACATGAAGCGTTCGGCCTCCCCCATGCCAACATAAGAAACCATGTAATAAATAATTTTTATGTAATTTTTTATGCATGGATGTAAGAAAAATGGGCATAAAGCCAAATTTTTGTAAGCCCATAGCTTATGTGCAAAAATAAATGGCACATGAACCATGGGATAGGCAAAATGCCATTTTGTAAAGCCCAAGGGGCTATATGTAAACATGTAAGCCTATATAAGGCAACATAATGAAAATATCTAATATACAATTTTCATTCCCCCAAAAAATAAGGTTCTTTGTGCCTCCTGCTCCTTCTCCAAGGTTCTAAACCTTCTCATTTCTTTTGAATTAAATTAAGAGTTTTACTCTTTCTTTTCTAAATCTAAATAGTTTTTCACCACAAAACCCACAAAGGGGAACTCAAATCTGCCATCAGATCTCAGAAAGGAGAGATTTTTAGATCTCACATCTCTTGATCTTCAAGATCCGGCCAACAAAGGAAGAAGAAGGAGACCCATCTCCAGAAACCCCACTTTGGGGAAGAACTAGGGCTCAAGGGGAGAAGCCTTTCATCAGCTTCAAAACATCCTAGGAGTTTAACTTCTCTCTCTCACACACACACACACACAGAGAATAATAAGTGCTCCTTTCTGGGAGTACAACTCCCATTGTGGGGACCAAGTCCCTTTTGCTGCTCGAGCGCCCACATGCTGACACGTGGTGCGCTAGCGCTTTTGCGCTCAGAGCCCTAGCGCCCGAACGCCCACGTGCTGACACGTGGTGCGCTAGCGCTCTTGCGCTCAGAGCGCTAGCGCTACGCTCAGAGCCCTAGCGCCCACGTGCTGACACGTGGTGCGCTAGCGCTCTTGCGCTCAGAGCGCTAGCGCCCAGAGCGCTAGCGTCCGAGCGCCCACGTGCTAACATGTGGTGCGCTGGCGCTTAAAGCGCGAGCGCTCTTGCGCTCAGAGTGCTAATGCCCAAAGCGTAGCGTCCACGTGCTGGCACGTGGTGCGCTGCGCTAGCGCTCTTGCGCTCAGAGCGCTAGCACCCAAAGCGCTAGCGCCCGAGCGCCCACGTGCTGACATGTGGCGTGCTAGCGCCCTTGCGCTCAGAGTGCTTGCGCCCAGAGCGCTAGCGCCCGAGCGCCCACATGCTGACACGTGGTGCGCTAGCGCTCAAAGCGCTAGCGCTGGCCCCACGCACCCTTTGGATGCCTTTTCCCCATATATATATATATATATATATATATATATATATATATATATATATACACACACACACACACCACACACATACTCTATAACACTATCCCCCTCAAAAAAAAATTTGGGCCGGGGCGCTGCCCCGCACCCCGCAAGGGGGCTGCTAGCCCCCTTGACCCCCAGCCCGCTATCCGGGTAGCGAGACCCCCGTAAATACTCTACGGGGCCCCCGATATATCCAAACCCCCTTCAAAACAAAACACACATACACTGCACATTGAGTTCGCATGACCAGTTTAACCCGTTAATCAGAGCTTCCCTCGCTCCAAAGGCGAGGGGTAATTAACGGCAGCTTAGTCTGCGGCTGCCGGAGATTCGGATCCCCACAGTCATTAAACCCCGGCCTACCCTAGGCAGGGGGAATCTGTAATGCGCCTAACAAGCGCACGCGTATTCCCATCTCAACGGGGTGACGAAAAACACCCTACAGATTCTGGCACGCCCAGTGGGACCTTTCTCTCCTCCCATATTTCGGGTTAAACGTTCATGCGAACTCAATCAATATACATTGATTATCTGTACTGAAATCATGCTTCTTTGTGCAGGGGTTAACAATTTTCAATTGCCGTCTTTGAACGCAAGTCGGTATTTGAACGGCTTTCCTTGGCCCTAGCTGGAGGCAAGGCCATCAACACCGACAAAGTAATAAGGCATCTCATGCAAGCTCCAGCGGTGCCCTTGACAACTGCTCAATCGGGTACCTTCTCTAAGCTCCCCGTCGGATGACCACTAAGTCTTTAAACTGGAAACAGATGACCTCTACGTCATTAAACTGGAAACAGATGACCACTAAGTTTTTAAACTGGAAACAGATGACCTTTACGTCGTTAAACTGGAAACAGATGACCTCTAAGTCTTTAAACTGGAAAACAGATGACCACCAAGTCGTTAAACTGGAAACAGACGACCTCTACGTCGTTAAACTGGAAACGGAGGACCACTACGTTGTTAAACTGGAAACGGAGGACCACCACGTCGTTAAACTGGAAACGGAGGACCACCACGTCGTTAAACTGGGAATGATCGACCTCTAAGTCTTTAAACTGGAAACAGATGACCACCAAGTCGTTAAACTGGAAACAGACGACCTCTACGTCGTTAAACTGGAAATGGAGGACCACTATGTCGTTAAAATGGAAACGGAGGACCACCACGTCGTTAAACTGGAAACGGAGGACCACTACGTTGTTAAACTGGAAACAGACGATCACCACATCGTTAAACTGGGAACAATCGACCACCACGTCGTTAAACTGGGAATGATAGACCTCTAAGTAAAATTAGCGAGTAAAATAAAGATGAAAATAAAGCCGAAATGATAGGGTCCCGACATTCTCCCCACTTTAACTACGGAGTTCTCAAGCTCCTGTAGTGCTGGTTCACTTAAATGGCGTTTCTGTATTGAGAAGTGGTATTCATTCCATTTATAGTATAGATCTGCCCTCTATCGGAATGAATTCCGAAGAGTCCCCATTGTTCTACAGTGGATCCCACGGACACAAGAGGTGCCCCCCACGGATTCAAGAAACGCAAGAAGTGCCCCCCACGGAATCAAGAGATGCCCCCCCCCGCCCACTTAACATGACACTTAGCGTGGCACTTTGTTCCGTGTGGCACTTTGCTCTGTGAGAAAGAACCGAGTCCCGACGTTCTCCCCACCTTTGAACAATAGTTTGTCCTCGAATCACAGACCTACCTATTGAGGGACCATCTCTGATATCATTCTGTCATGCCCCACTCCCGGTACAGAGAGTATTGTCCGCTCTGACCGAAACCGTACGGTTTTGTCCTTCGGGATGAACCGGACCTGGCCAGGGGCCACACTTCCTAGGAGGTCATCCATTCCAGAACTTCCCTGGCTCGAGCACGCTTAACTACGGAATTCTCAAGCTCCTGTAATGCCGGTTCACTTAAAAGACGCATCTGTATTGACAAGTGGTATCATTCCATTTATAGTACAGATCTTCCCTCTATCGGAATGCATTCCGAAGAGTCCCCATTGTTCTACAGTGGGTCCCACGGACTCAAGAGGTGACCCCCGCGGATTCAAGAGGTGGCCCCCGCCCACTTAACATGACACTTGGCGTGGCGCTTTGTTCCGTGTGGCACTTTGCTCCGTGAGCAAGAACCGGGTCCCGACACCATATCTAACGGTTAATTATATATTTAAACAAATGCAACTCTTGTTCTTTCTCCAACAATTGCGACTTTTCTAAGGAGGCTCTCGGATTACTGCTCAACATTAACCAGATATCATCAAAACCTTTCAAAACCCTATTAATAAACCAAAACATTTCCAAGTTAATAATAACTAACAACTCTTTTTCTTCTCAACTCTTCCTTATTTTTGGTAGTCATAAACATCAAGTTATTCGGACAATTCCCCGCGGATGCAACGCAGGAAAATGTAAACACAAGGTTGGGTTATTGTATCATGAAAGCAAATCGTATCAATCCCTATCGCATTGTAGGGGAGTGAATACTGCTTTAAAGAAAGCGTCAAATGTGTATCGACCCAATCTATTATGTTCTGTTTTTCTAGCCATCGCTTTCTTCCGCTCCAATTTGCAATAACGTCCCACGGGATACAAGCTTTCATTTCTCAACTTACTTGATGCATGTCATCCTGTGGATCGAGTATTGTATGCTTTGTTTTCCTGATCGGTTTAAATTTATCTTTTTCAATGATTCTGATGGACTTAAGTTAGTGGATATTTTATCCTTTTTCGGAATAATAATCTCAAGCACTCGACAAATCTTATCAGGTCCTATTCTATATGATTCATTAAAACAAATTTGATTATGATTTAAATCAATTTAGAAAAAGTAAGGGGATTTGAATGGTTGGGGGGATCCTATGAATGTGATATGCAAACAAATGGAGAAACTTTAGCGTAAACGAAGAACGAGTTGTTAGAAAAGATAAAAGTACAGCTGAGATATGAAAGCTCTATTTTCATGGAAGTGTCCTCTTTGTTTTGTTTTGTGGGTGTATCGTGTCTTTGGCAAATTAATTTGATTGATTATGGTTCACAGTTAATAAAGCACGTGTACCACAAACAATGTTTGTATATTAAAAATTAGATATTAATGTTTTGAAAATGAGATGTGGCGGTGGAAGCTCAATGCAACATGACAAATGAAGCTAGGACCCAACAATAGTTCACAATGAGAATGAGATGCACATTTTTGAATTTTGAATTTTGTTTAATTTTATTTATGAAGAAAAAATAGGGCCCTAAATCTTCTTAATTAATTATGAATAGCATGGATTATCAAGTAAATCTAGCTCAAGGCTCGGCGGTTTAATATTAAAATAATATGCGAAGATAAAGTCTAAAGTTCTGAGAGGATTGATGCAAATGAAAATGCAACATTTATTGCTAAACATTCACGTCATGTTTTCTATGTTTACCATCTAGAACCGAACCATATGGATCTGTTTATCATGATTTACACTATATTTTTATATTGCAAAATCGTATTTTATATTAATTAGATGATTAAGATACTATTTACTGCAAAAAAAGAAAGTTTTT
This sequence comes from Agapanthus africanus, assembly GCA_030015575.1. Taxonomy (NCBI): domain Eukaryota; kingdom Viridiplantae; phylum Streptophyta; class Magnoliopsida; order Asparagales; family Amaryllidaceae; genus Agapanthus; species Agapanthus africanus. Next base: position 20,353,023 of record CM057338.1, on the reverse strand, counting down.
GCTGGTATCAAGGAATGTTGTTGTAATTAGCTTATTATCTTGCAAAGGATTAACTAAAACGAAGCAACACATTTAATGTTTTTGGCCCCACACGGAATTAGCCTGATAAAGATATTAGATTCCACACATGGTGTTTGTTACGTGACAAATTATATTAGTTACGTATTATTGCATGTTTGTTGCTATGTTTTTACTTCATTACAAACATCGGAAGAAATTTATTGACTTCCTAAGAATGGGAATATAAATGTGATGAATGAAGTAGAGAGTTATGGTGAAATATTGAGATGTAAGGATAGATCATAGCGAAAAATATATCCTCGTACAAAAATTTGATAGATTTGTATCTCTTATGTCTTTAAAATTTTTAGAAAGTCGGGTTATATTTATACATCTAAAAGAGCCTCTAAGATATAATAATAGGAATCGATCAACCTGCAGGATTGGATTGGGTTCCATTATGAACTTCGAAATTTAAAACAATAACTGAATTATTATCAATGGATTCAAAATTTGAAACATGAGACGGACCGTAAATGAGATATACCAGCCCAATTCAAGCCAAGCTCGAGCTAGGTCAAAAATCCGCTCATCTAGGTACCTTAGCTAATAAACAAGAAAATCAGAAAAATACAGGGAAACCCTTTTTTTTTTAAAGGTCAAGTTCTGAAAGTAGCTGGGCTTGTGGATATTTAAGATAGGGAGCAACTAAAGGAACAATGTTTTTTTTTTCCTTCTTTTTTTTTTTGGTTTAAAAGGAAATAGTATTGACATTGGACATTAGATAAGCTTTGGTTGGAATGTTTGGTCTACTTTCAAAACAAACATTGAAAGAAACTTGTACAGATACATTTAGAGATTTACAGATACATTTAGAGATTGATGCATGTAAGGTGATAAATGAAGTAAATATTATGGCTAAGCTATAAAAGATATGAAATGGTGAAGTATTAGAGACATACCAATTTTACTCAAAAGGCTCCTTGATACATAGCTTCAAATCTCCATTTATATCCTCCTTTAAATTAACAATATCTATAAAATATGAGGAAACAAAACATGAATGGACACCGCAAGCGTATCACCGCAGTGTCCAGACTGTAGATCTGGGGCTATGCGTAAAAAAAAATCTCTAGGATGGGACCCAGAGATTTTTTTTACACATAGCTCCCGGGTCTGCAGTCTGGACACTACGGTCATGCGCCTGCAGTTTCCATGCAGACCCCTTACATCTATAAAATATATCTTTGTTTTACCATTTTTGAAGGATTTTTTTAACATTCTATATTTGGGATTTTTTTAACATTCTATATTTGAGATTTTTTACTTAAAGCCCCCTCCCCCTCCAAAACTGAGCTAATTACTAAAAAAACCCTAAAACTTGATAATTACTTATTACCCAAAACAACCCTTTCACTTCACTCCATTAGTCAACTAACGAAGAAAGTCCGGCTGCGTTTTTCAACTTCCAAACCCACTCGTATTCACTTTTTCTTCATCTAAAATTCCAAATTAGAGCCCCTATTTGGAATTAGAGCTTCAAATCTCCGGTTGGCAATGGAATACGGGTCCTCTTTCTCAACCAGGGTTCTGATTTGGAATTTTAGATGAAAAAGAGTGAATACGAGTGGGTTGGGAGGGGTTGATAAACCTAACTTGACTTTCTTCGTTAATTAGCAGTGTGAAGTGAAAAGGTTAGTGGGGTAAAATGATACAACTTCAATGATTTAGGGGGTAATAAGTAATTATCAAGTTTTGGGGTTAGTAATTAGCTCAGTTTTAAATGGGCTTTAAGTGAAAAACCCTTTATATTTACAGTATTTATATAGTTTATCTTGTTCGTAGCATCATTTTAGGGATATAGGGCAAGTAACTAAATCATAAACAAGACCACTTAAGAAAGGGTCGACGGCGGGCTCAAGAGTAAAATTTTAAAATACTGTCAGAATAATTTTTCTTTAAAAAATTTCGTTCCGCAACAGATAATATCACGACGGAAATAACGAACGTATACAAGGACAATATACTTCATATTGGATGGCTTTTGAATCTATACATAAGCATGTATAGCATTTCATTTAATCTAACTAATAATTAGTTGGTGGGTTTTTTATTTTAGTGTGGCCATGGCCTAATTGATGGTGTGGCCTGTGGATTCTTTTGTAGCTTGTTTAACTGCTGGGGCAGTTAAAAGAAAAAAGTTTATATTAGGGTAAATTGTCAAAAAGCCTCCGACATGCATGGGAGCTGTCTAAAAGCTCCTCATATTTTCTAAACGGTTGAGAAGGACAGACTATTCAAAATCTTTATGAAGAAACCTCCAGGCTACCTTTCATTTAGGCCTTCATTTTTTCAAATTGGTTAGATATTACATCCATATTACATGTAGCTTGTTAAATATTACAAAGGCTACGGCTAATTCTTGCGAAGCCACACCGGCCAGGAGTTCATGATGAAGGCGGCGGCGACGGACATGAAGCAACCGAATGCAAAGATGCTTACCATTTCGAACCGCACACGATGATTTCTCAAGTCTTGGCAGTCTCCCAAGTCTTGCAAGGGCGATATGGCATCTATAATGACGTTGTCCATTATGAAGGTGACAGCGTCGGTGGCCGCATTCCTCAAAGTATCGGGACCAATGTCGTGGTGAAGCTGCACCGGCGAATGGATAATGCATAGACATTGAGGGCGTAGGCGGCGGTGGAGAATGAAGTCTGGACGTATATCTAATACACAAACCATTTGAATAATAATTGCTGAAGGACCGTAGAGTGGTCACCATGACGATGACTGCAGGGGCTGAGCTAGGAATTGCAGTGAGCAGGGGCTCAATAATATACTCTCAAGTTTAAAATAAAATAATAAGAAAATTTTTCAAATCAATACTTCATATGAACATATCCACCTCATCAACATATTAAAAGTTTTAAACTACTCAGATGAATTCAAATTTCAAAACCCTCATTTTCTCTCATCTCTAATATCCAAATCATCCTTTTCAATTTAAAAAGATATTTCTATAACTTTATTATCAAACATCTATAAAGACTATAATTAAATCAATTTTTATTTATACTATAAAAATATTTACCATATAACAGCATGCACTTGAAAAATACCAGTAAGTTATAATTAGAATAAGAGGACAGAACAATATACAACGTTAATAAATTTATCCAATAAATCTTAATTGTTTATTTTAACCGCCGTTTTAAATAGCGGATAAAATAAACGGTTCAGATTTAACCACTACTTAAAAGATATGTTAAAATAATTAACCGCTACTTAAACTAACGGTTTATATTATATAAAAGAGAAAACCGTCCCAACAACAGTTTAGAATTTTGAGATTGATATTGGGCGAATTTTGCTATGATTTGAACTACGATTCTTGCTGGGTATTCTCTTTATTCTTGGATTGATTTCGTAAAGTAAATTAATTAATTTAATTAGCGTAGGGTTTGTTATTTTTCCGGCGGGAGGAGGTGTTGTTAGGTTTTTAAATGTAAATTGAGGATTTTTTCATGTGATTTGAATTGCAATTGTTGTTGGGTATTATCATATTTCTTGAATCGATTTTATAACATAAATCAATGAGTTCTATTGTTTCTTCGTCTGTTTTCACCACTATTAATATACAACGTTAATAAATTTATCCAATAAATTTTAATTGTTTATTTTAACCGCCGTTTTAAATAGCGGATAAAATAAACGGTTCAGATTTAACCACTACTTAAAAGATATGTTAAAATAATTAACCGCTACTTAAACTAACGGTTTATATTATATAAAAGAGAAAACCGTCCCAACAACAGTTTAGAATTTTGAGATTGATATTGGGCGAATTTTGCTATGATTTGAACTACGATTCTTGCTGGGTATTCTCTTTATTCTTGGATTGATTTCGTAAAGTAAATTAATTAATTTAATTAGCGTAGGGTTTGTTATTTTTCCGGCGGGAGGAGGTGTTGTTAGGTTTTTAAATGTAAATTGAGGATTTTTTCATGTGATTTGAATTGCAATTGTTGTTGGGTATGATCATATTTCTTGAATCGATTTTATAACATAAATCAATGAGTTCTATTGTTTCTTCGTCTGTTTTCACCACTATTAATATACAACGTTAATAAATTTATCCAATAAATCTTAATTGTTTATTTTAACCGCCGTTTTAAATAGCGGATAAAATAAACGGTTCAGATTTAACCACTACTTAAAAGATATGTTAAAATAATTAACCGCTACTTAAACTAACGGTTTATATTATATAAAAGAGAAAACCGTCCCAACAACAGTTTAGAATTTTGAGATTGATATTGGGCGAATTTTGCTATGATTTGAACTACGATTCTTGCTGGGTATTCTCTTTATTTTTGGATTGATTTCGTAAAGTAAATTAATTAATTTAATTAGCGTAGGGTTTGTTATTTTTCCGGCGGGAGGAGGTGTTGTTAGGTTTTTAAATGTAAATTGAGGATTTTTTCATGTGATTTGAATTGCAATTGTTGTTGGGTATTATCATATTTCTTGAATCGATTTTATAACATAAATCAATGAGTTCTATTGTTTCTTCGTCTGTTTTCACCACTATTCTTTCTTCTTCTTTTTTTTCCATCTAATTAAACGCTACTTTAAGTAGCGATTCAAACGTTGCTTTAAGTAGCGATTCTGATTTGTTGGATTTTTTTTCTTTTAACCGCTGCTTAAATGATTTGTTGGATTATTTTTTCATCCAACGTTGATGTTAACTGCTGCTTCAAGCAGCAGTTCTAATTCATAGTTCTGATTTGTTAGATTCTCTTTTGACCCAACGTTGATGTTATCAGCTACTTTAAGTAGCGATTATGATTTGTTACATTCATTTTTCCTCCAACGTTGAAGTTAACCGCTAGTTTAAGTAGCAGTTATGATTTGTTGGATTCTTTTTTATTTTAACCACTAATTGTAGTATAGGTTAAATATAAACCGTTACATTTAACCGCCATTTAAAATATTAGTTAATTATAAACGGTTCTGATTTGTTGTATAATTTTTTATCTAATGTTGATGTTGACCGCTATTTAAAGTATCGGTTAACGTCAACGTTGGATGAAAAAAGAATTCAATAAATCATAACCGCTACTTTAAGCAGCGGTTCTAATTTGTTGGATTCATTTTTATTTTAACCGCTATTTTAAGTATATATTAAATATAAACCGTTAAATTTAACCGCTGCTTAAAATATGAGCTAACTATAAACGTTCTAATTTGTTGTATAATTTTTTATCCAACGATGGTATTAACCGCTACTCACGTTGGATGAAAAAAGAATCCAACAAATCATAATCATTATTTTAAGTAGCGGTTAAAATAAAAAAGAATCCAATAAATTAGAACTGCTACTTAAAATAACGGTTAATATCGACGTTCAGTGAAAAAGAAGAAGAAGAATGAATAGCAGTGGAAACAGACGAAAAAATAATAAAACTCATTGATTTATGTTATATGAGAATACCCAACAACATTGTAATTCAATTCACTGGAAAAAAGCCCCAATTTACATCTGAAAACAATAACAAAATCCCCAAAAAATAACAAACCCTAAACTATAATTAAAGTAATTAATTTACTTTATGAATTCGATCCAAGAATCAAGAGAATACCCAGTAAAAATCGCAATTCAAATCATAACAAAAATCATCCAATTTCAATCTCAAAATCCTAAACTGCTAAAACTGTTGCGATGGTTTCCTCTTTTATATAATATGAACCGTTTTTAAATAGTGATTAAATATTTTAACTCATATTTTAAGTAGCGGTTAAATCTGAACCGTTTATTTTAACCGCTACTTGAAACAGCGGTTAAAATAAACGGTTCAGATTCATAGGATAAATTAATTTATCCAATGTTGGACTTGAGACCGGACGCTCAGAATAAATATAAAAACTTCAAGTGTTTCACTGTTTCTTGGATATCCATGACAATTACATTAATACCCAAACCCTTTTCAAATTAACCTCTAACAAAGCCCTTCATTTCATTTCGAGTAACTGCCTCCTATGAGTACGAGTACTAACCGCATGCCTTTATTTTAATCTTTTCGAATCAAAGGTGGAATGGCTACTCGATCCGAACACAAACTACATCTGCATGTCGACCCCGAGATGAATGACATGACGACTTCAAGAGAAGAATGGCATGGCGACATCGAGTCGATATTTGGAGATAGCCATTGATATGGAAAATATTTAAAGCTAGCCATGCATATCAATGGAAAAATGCTTAGCCGTGCTCATCATCATGAGAAGAGTTATTGGAATAACTAGATGCCAACTATTTCGGTGACATCGCCACAAAAGAATTTTTTAATGGAAATAGGTTCATTTTGATAGAGAAGACCCATCATGTTTGTTAAATTGTCAATTTTCTTTCTATATTTTGCAAACAATCCTTAATGAATATAGGTTTTTATCCATCCCTTCTGTATCGCAAGTGCAAAATATTTTGCGCTAGTATAACTAAAATACACATATTCTCTATTTTGATTGATATTATAGCTTGATGCCATGAAAGATGTCACAAATAATTTTTAATGTGGGCATGTATTGGCATGTATTGCAGGTGCAAAATACCAACTTAATCAGCTAATTTCGTTGTTCTAGTATACGGGCTCAGATGATTTGCTTTTCGTTTGGCCCACGGAATCCATTGAAAGTTTAAACTCATTGACATTAAAAGTTTTTAAAATTTGAAATAATTCAAATGAAGGGACATGACCAATTCCCTTTAGCTGAGGGTAGCGACTCTACGAACCATATTTATAAAGTTTTTCTTGTTGTATCCCGATCTACTCTGATACGACACGGTGAACTACGAAATAATCACACAAGCCTATCGTGCGGACAGCGGTATGACGCAGCAGAAATAAACAAAATCCCATGCAAACAAAGACAATAAAAAAAATATATCCGACGACTATCGCAACATACCAAACAAATAGAATAGCACACCAACAATACTGTAACGCCTTGAAATTTGTTTAGAATGTTTTCGCGTTAATTAGCAAGTGTGCGTGTTTTTAAAAAAAAAAGGATATCTTAATTTCCTTCTTGGCTAGTGGTCTTTTGTGTTGTGAGGTGTTTATATATATATATATATATATATATATATATATATATATAGGGTCGTTAATTATTTTTAGTCGGGTTTATCCTAAGTGTGAATGTTTGTGTTAGGAGCACACATGCACACTTAGCTTTTTGAGGCTAGATGAGAATATGTGTCATGATAACCCCCCCTTCATTTGATGCATGGTTGATAATCTATTTTTCCCCCATTTCCACAAGTTAAAACCCTTTTATAATTCAAAATTTTCAATTAAACAATGAGGTATGGTGTTAGGTGAGAAGTTGACCTTTTGACCCCACTTTTCTTCTCTTCTCTCTCTCTTCTCCTCATTCAGAAATTCCTGCAGAATTTCCAGCAAAACAACAGCTTCTTCTTCTTCTCTTCTTCTCTTTTCATTTCCTTTTGATCCCTACATAAAACCCTACTCAAACCAACACTTTACCTTCACAAAACCATAAAAAAAATGAGCTTTTGAGGTGTTTGGTGGTGGATCTGTACACTTGAGGAAAAAGCAGGGATTTTTGGTGTTTCATAAGGTGTTTTGAAGGTATTAACTCACCCTTAGCACCCCTTTTACATAACTTGTAGTATTTCTAACAAAATATCACATTTTATGCATGTTTTGTGCTTTATAAAGGGATTTAGTGAGGTTGTGATAAAAATTAACTTTTTATGGCTTGATTAGCTTGGTAATGTGATATTAGAGTGGTTTTAGACTTGGGGTTGTTTCAGGTTTCAGAAAAATATCCTAAAGTATCATTTTAGTGCGAAGTGTGATTTTTAACTTGAAATTGGGTTCTGTTGAAACTGCTACTACCCACGGTGTTTCAGTATAAAATTGTAATTACTGGGATATATACAGTATGTATGGAGTGCACACACCAAACCCGGGGGCCCACCTCCCAACCAAGGTCGCCGGAAAAAGACTTCTGGCCGCAATTTGCGGCCAGATGAGGGGTTTGTGGGTTGGGGTTTGGGTGATGGGTGTCTGCTGTTGTGTGAAGTAGTATGGTATATTTATTTTTATAAAATTCTTTCTGTATCAAAATCTGGGACTTATTACCCTATTTTCCGTATTTTAAATCTTCGCGACACACACGATACGTGTGTGGGTTTGAGTTGTGCTGCGTATCGCGACGCGTCAGGTTAGCTTCAGGAGCGTGATCACACGTTTTAGCGTATCGCGCACACGCGCGCTTGGTTTGCAACACGGGTTTCTAGTTTGACCTTAATATTGCGTTTTTGGTGGATTTGAGCTTATGTGTGATATATTGTGTAAATCTAGGTTCGCAGGCGAGTGAGACGGACACTGCGAAGAAGGGGAAATAAGTCGTCGGCTACACTTAGCGCGAGACTTCGGTGAATAGATTTAACATCTACGGGGATATCGTCCGCATGGCGTTCTACGTCAGGGTTGATAGGACTTTATAGCTACACATTGCATTTACCTACATTGACTGTTCATGGATACTGTTGTTGCATACTGCATTCCCTGCCATATGTATGAAAACTTAGAATTGATAGAACACCGCACTATTACTAACGGTTTATGTTGCACGAGCACTAATCTGCATGTTACACACACACCGTTAGTAATTGCCATGACACACTCACTGTAGAATTGCCATGATCATTATACTGTAGTTCATTTCACATATGATTCGATATGAGTTTCATAGAAATTGGAAGCCGCATGCTGTCTTGAAAACTGAAACTATCTTAAGAAAAGCGATTTCTTCCTTGTGCCTATATTATGACTTGATGTACATAGCATATCGTATTTGATCTACTCGTTGGTGTTGGATTTTTATGTGATTTCTGGTTTTGAGGACCGTGGAATTATTTAAGAAAAGATGCACTATTTGAAAACCCGGTTTCTCGTGATATGATATTTTGGTGCGTCCACCACGCGTTTTCTCGGTGCTGAGACGTGTGCTTGAAACCCGATTCGTGAAGTAGATGATCCGTTTGCGGGTTCGTGGTGGACCCGGTATGGTTCCCCTCGGCAAGATGATCGATGGACTTTGCCGATTGAGCCTGGAGGTGGGCGAGTACCTACCGGTGATTGTTTGGACCTGGCGGTTATCCGGAGGATACTGACCGGAGTCGAGAGATGGATACGGGATGATCCGTACTGCCGGGGCCGAGGGCCGATACCGCAGACGGAGCCCGTGGGCTGATCCGGACATACGGAGCCCGATGTATGAGGATTTACGTGTCGATGCTGGACACGAGTATTTATGATATTTTGGGTGCCGATGTTGGGCACTCGTGATTCTCAGAGATGTACAGGATTTGAGGGCCGAGGAGAGTGCCGGCGCCTGAGTTTATTTGGGATTTGGGTGCAGCTTGGGCACCGACTATTCTTTTTCACGATTGATATTTCGTGTAGATGTTGTTTATCCCATACTCAGCAGTGATTATCATGTATCTCATCCTGTAGTTATTTTACCCGACAGAGCATTTGCATGATTATTGCACCTATTGCTTGTCGCATATAGATTTACCTGCTGGCATATGATAGCGTAGCGCAGTACGTGCATGCTCGTGATTACCTTTATATGTTATCTCTATTCACGAGTTGGCAACTCACCCCCGTTGTGCCATAGTATTTGCAGGTTGCTCCTCAGAGTAGTCGCGGCAGGCTGCCTTTTTGCATCTTTTGGCTTCAGATACCATTACAGTTGGAGCGAGAGCTATTTTGCTATTTAGGTGGGTTGTGGTATCTGGTTATTTTTATTGTACACACTTTTGTATCTAGTATTCTCCATCTACCATATATGTACTTGACTTAGAGACAGTGTGAGGACGATAATGTATATTTTTGTATTCTGGTGTCGAGCTTGTGGGAGCCGACATTATATTTGCAGTTATTATTCTGGGATGTTACTTATTGCTCATTCTTCGTTACGGCGTCGTATATGACTCTTGTGGTGATGGTTTCCGCCGTTGGGCGTGATTGCTCCCGGTTGGGGATGCTTTGTTCATTATATCTCATTTTCACTTATATCCTGTTTTTTACCCGATTTTCGGGGTTACTTTTACAAAGGAAATGCTGCCAAAATTATTATAAGGATAATTTAACGTTAAAAAGAACCTCATTGAACTAATTAAGGTTTTCTAAATGTTTTTAATTAAATGTTTTCAACATTAACTACTTTTAAATGGTTTTGATTTCTGGGTTCGGCTTACTTAGTCGCGTTACGCCTGTAGACGTAGCGTGGTTAAGTGCCGGTCACGAGTCGAAATATTCGGGTCGTGACAAATACAAAAGACACAACGATATACCCAGACTCGGCGCAACTGGCACCTAATCCTGCCTTCACAACGAGAACTTCCACTAGAGTTAAGAATTATACGATATACGCTCCAAGCCCAATAAGCCCAATACAAGAAATCCCTCCCTCCCTCTCTCTCTAAGGGCTTGTAAGGATACTAATCCTATGGGAAAAAAGCCCACTTGTAGGATTGGCAAAGTGGCGGTTTGGATGGAATTTTTGATCCAATGGAAAAAAAAAAACCTACTTTAGCTCCGTCTATAGGATAAAAAAAATTAAGCCAGGCTCAAATTTTTTTCCAGCTTTTTCACTGGCGTCTCCACCTCTGGCTCCTCTCTCTCCTCCTTCGCCAGACCCTCGAGACCTCATCTAGGGTTCCACAAAACCCTTCGCCTCTCCTCCTCCTCCTCCGCCGCCGCTACTACGACTACCACTTCCGATGGATCCCTCCGCCATTCCATCCTCGATCGCCTCCGAACTCGACCCCTCAAAGACGCCCCCAGACCCTGGAAAATAAAGATCAAAACAAGAAAGCATCCTCCTCCTTCGGCTCCATTGTTGTCTTCATCAGCTTCGACGATGATTAGTGTGGATGCGAGTAAGGAGATAAATGAGAAGATGCGCGAGAGCTTTGAGGAGCTGGGCTTGACCGAGGAGATGTTGGTGGTAATATATATGCCCAATGGGAAATTTGTCTTCTTTCATTTTGCTTTTATACAAGTGTATTATCTTGCTCATAGTTTACTCTAGGGAAAGTTTTTAGTTTTTTTTTTTTTTTTGCGTTTGGGCACTAGTTAAAAGAGTCTGACGGGTTGGAAGAGAATGAGTGGCCGGAGGCTAACGGATTGAAAGAGGGGACGAGGCATTTGGCTGTCAAATTTGTGATTACCCTTGCGTAGGCAAGGGAGAGGGCACCTGGGATGATGAGGAATCTTGAGTGGCATTCTGCTGAGGTTGATGATGAGAATGCTTTGAGGGAAAAAATTAAAAAAAATGAATATCATTATCCTAAATTATCCAAGCATCCATTCAAATTGAAAAACCCATGCATTTTCATCCAAAAATAATTTAAGTGCATGTCGGGATATTCTAATCCCAAATTAAGTTTTACGAATTTTAATTCTAACTATCCAACCAGCCTACATTACTATAAAGCCATAGACTTTCAAATTCCAGGCTCTATCCCTTCTCTGGCCGCAAGCCCTTGTTTAATTAAACTGTGGATTTAATCGGCTGCCGACTTCTCTTCAAAGCCCTCTAGATTTTAATTGATTGGCTCTCGCCAGCCCCGGTGGAATTAATTAAAGCACACACCCTTCTCTGCTATTCTCTGTTGATATAAAACCAATACATATAGGAGTAGGTTTTTAAGAGACAAAATTGGAATTTAAATTAACTATTAATTTAAATCCCACTACGTGCACTGCACGTATTCACTCTTGGGCTCTATCTTAGGGTCTTGATCTCGGACTTCGAATTTGCAATCAATATCAACAATCTCTATCTTGAAGCAAATTCATCACAATATCGACACTTTCTCAATCCTTGAAACTCTATTCTCGTCGTAGTTTGCCCTTAACAATCAACCAGACATAACTTAAACTTGGACCGGAACCATCTCAGAAACGCGTTCGCCGGATTCTCTAGAATACCAACTTTAGTAAGAGGCATTACCTTCTTCTCGGCCTTCAAGAAAAACACTATCGTCTCTTGTGGAACTCCTAAGCCGAACATCCTCCGCAAATATATGGTCCCCATAATCACCTCCAAGTTGGTTACTAAACTTGCCTTTGCTGTTGATTACGTGATACCTGGCTGAAACGCCGATCTACCTGGCACTGCATCTACGCCGAACATGACACCCGTCGTCGACCTTCATCTGCCCATATCACCATACCCTGTCACGATACTCCCATCAACACTGCTTCCGCTGAATGACGAGTTGAACACTTCACTATCTTTCTACTATCTCAGAATGCACTCCACAGCCTACCAAGGTTCTTTGTCTGCATCTGACCTTGGTGATAATATCGCCAAAAGCCTGAAGTGCGCCTCAAAGTGAGAAGACACGGGTCAAATCTCCTCCATCACATAGCGAGTTAGAACCTGCTCGATACACTGCTGCAACCGACGCAACTCCCCATCCATGACAATATTAATATTACGAATCAAACCTGCAGATTTTCTGTCGAATTTCAGATCCTCTTTCCTTGGAGACTTGTGTCACGCCCCGCTTCCCAGTATACAGGCAGAGAACGTGACGAGGCCGCTATGTATTTACTCTGAAGTAAACACGCTAAGCGTATCTAAGCAATATAAGTAAAATGCACAACAGACGGTGACAATAGATATAATTGAACAGCAACTTTATTTATTAATATTCGTTTTACAATACATCAGTTTGCATGTTTTCTCTTGCCATCTCTCAGCTGGGCTTTGGGTCGAATTCATAACTGTTTGAATTCTGAAAAGTAAATACATGAAATGGAAAGCAATGCCTAAACAGTGGCATAACAGAAATGGAAAATACAGAATGTAAATGTGTACAAGTAACTAGAGCTCTGGGTTGAAAGCTAGCTGATCCAAGTCCTCGAAGGTAGGCTCGATCTTCAGTGAGTCCGAATCATCTGACGACATTCCAGAAAAAAAAGAAAGAGAATGTCGTCCGCGAACAAATCGCTCGGTAAGTCCCAAAGAGGATGGAGAAGTAGAATAGACAGAGAGAGGGTATGACTATTATAGTGTTGTTTGTTATGTTAACGTAGTTGTTTGTAGCTTGGTACATAAGAGGCCAGTGTATACGAGAGGAGTCCAACTTTCCCCGTGGACTAAGATATAAGGAGCACAAAGAACCGTTCAGCCACGGTACAACGGCAATTGAATTCAGGTTATGTGTATTATGGTTACAGTCTCGTGCCACTTTTAACACCTTCCGTACCAGTCTACCCCTTAAATCCCGCGATGACTTGATTATATTGTTTGCATTGTATTGTCTTGTATTATAATTGTATAGATGGATGACTTGCCGAAACCATGATATCAGTAATGGAACAGATATAATGGATGAACATGTAGATGGAATATATCCATGGTTCGGTTCGATCAAGTTGTATAGATTGAATATATTGAATATATGGATTCATGGATTCATGTTGAATTGTAGTTTGATACTTGAATCATATTCAAGTCAGATTGATTATATTGAGACTCGGTCTGAGTCGGAAAATTAGAAAGGAAATTGAAGTCCTGAATTATGTTTTGGTGCTATCGGTAACTACTGCACATGAACGGCAGGATTTGTGTCTTTTTCAAAGACAATGTAATACCCGGTATCTTGTATATAAAAATTTTGTATTTTTTTTTTACAAATTTATTTCCTATATTTTTCCAAACATTTTGCTTATATTTCTCCTATTTCATTTTCCGTAAATCCTATTTTTCCTAATTATTTTTCCACCCTTATTTTACTTTCCTAATTAAATTTTCATCTAATTTTGTCTTAACCCCAACCTTTAATTTATTTTTCTAATTTTCCTACCCAAACTCAACCCAACCCAACCCAGCCCATTCTTTCCCTCTCTCTCTCTTTTAAATTCTTTTCTTCAAACTGAGCCCGGCCCAACACCCCCGAACCCGACCCCAACCCAAACTCCCATCTCCCTTCTTCTTCTCCTTCGCGTTCCCTCCTTTCCCGTGCCCACTTCTCCACGACCGCGACCACGTCATCGCCAACGCCTCCCTCTCTTCTCGCAACTGCTCTCCACGACCCGCTCCTTTCCACGACTTCGTTCTCGACTCCACGTTTCCCCTACGACTTCCCCCTCCCTCGCGCTCCCCGAGATCCCCACTACCGTCCTCGAACCCCCTCACCTACCTCGCCTCCCTCTCTCTCTCTCTTCACTCCCTCTCTTCATCGCTCTCTACGCCCCTTCTCCTCCTCTCTCCTCTCTTCTTCTCCAAAACCCGAGCACCCCATTGTAAACCCACCGCCGGAGCTCCCCATCGCTTGCCCTCGTCTCGTCGTCGCTGTCGCCACCACCGCCAACGTCTCCCTCACGCCCTCGCCACCACCATCTCCTCCTCCTCCCAACTCCGGCACCACCACTTCGCCGTGCCCACCAAGATCCCCCGACCTTCGTCTACCTCCACCTCACCCGACCGCAAACTGCACGAGCCCTAACCTCCACGAGCCGCAACAACCATCGCCTCCGCCTGCTCCGACCACCTGAACACCGCCAGCACCGCCTCCATCTCCGAGCCCCGAGCCTCCTCAAAACCCATCTCCACCTCGACCATGCCTCCACGACCCGAGCTCCAGCCCACTGCCCAAGCCTCCGCTGCGCTCCTTCCAACTGAGCCCCTCATCACCGGAGCTCCCCCGACCGCCGCTGGACCCCGAGCTCCCCGCGTCGTACCACAACCGAGCCCAAGTTCCAAGCCAAAATCAGTGCCCGACATTTCGTCGAACACGTACGTTTGTTACGATCCCCGCTGTTCCAGTCGCCCGAGCTGCCGTCCAAGCCGTGGCCAAGGTTCCTGTGACCATCATGGTCGTCGATGTAGTCGCCGTCGCAACACCGCACAGGTCCGTCGCTGTGTGTCACGCTCGAGCCTCGCATCATGCCAGCCCCATGCCCCCGCGTGCCCAGACGTGTCGCGCCCCGTACCCACTCCACGTGCCACGTCGGACTCACTCCGTGTGCCACGTCATGTCAGCCCCCGTGCCACACCATGCCCGATCCAGTACATGCGCCGTGCCGCTTCCGAACCACGCACCGAGCCAAGACCGTACCCAACACCGCGTCGCCACCGCGCCCAATACCGAGTCACCGCGCTTCGCGCCCGCGCCGCGTCTGTGTCCAGCATCGCATCATCTCGTGTGTCGAGACGAAGCCCGCAAGCGGTGTTGCTTCTATATCAGCGACCGATACAAGTGAATTCTTCACTTGCTTACATGCTACTACTTTACAAACCAAAATAAATGTTTAATTAGAATATATACACCAATAGGCACAATCGAGATCGATCAACGTGAAACCCTAGATCAAAACCTATCTTAATATGGCGGAACTCACGATCGATGGAACCCTGTGTTGTTAATGAACACCTTATATAAAGTTGGTTGTAAAATAAAGTTGGTTAACCCCTTAAAACAACAACCCAATAACATTTGTGAAAGCTGGTTTTCTCGGACAAGCTGAACGGTTAAAATCATGATAAATTATTTATATATCGGATCCTAGAGTTATATGGCTCGTATCGAAGCCAACAGATAAACCTACAGCACCCCATAGTTTGTCTTTGCATTTTGATAAGTTATAACGATGAATACTCAGGCGATTCGTGGCCCTGAACTACAGTCTGGGGTGGCATCCTACGGGGGAAATCTGGATTTAGGCACCTGTACATACCTGAATAAAACTGGAAATGCGCGGAGCCTCATAGGTCCGCGTAGATGACTTAATTAGCTACCACATGAATCTGGTCCCTGTAGGGTGTTTTTCGTCACCCCATTGAGATGGGAATACGCGCGCGCTTGTCAGGCGCACTACAGATTCCCCCGGCCTAGGGTAGGCCGGGGTTTAATGATTGTGAGGATCCGAATCTCCGGCAGCCGCGGACTAAGCTGCCGTTAATTACCCATCGCCTTTGGGGCGAGGGAACCTCCGATTAACGGGTTAAACTGGTCATGCGAACTCAATGTGCAGTGTGCGTGTGTTGTGTTTTGAAAGGGGGGTTTTGGATATATCGGGAGCCACGCAGAGTTTTTACGGGGGTCCCGCTACCCGGATAGCGGGCTGGGGGTCAAGGGGGCTAGCAGCCCCCTTGCGGGGTGCGGGGCAGCGCCCCGTTAGAAATTTTTTTCTAACAGGGACAGTGTCGCGGAGTATGTGTATGTATAAATTTGTATACATATGTATATGTGTATATATGTACACAAAAGAGGGGGAAAAGACATCCAAGGGATGCGCAGGTGCGCAAGCGCGCGCGCCACGTGTCGGCACGCGGGCGACTTGCGCACTTGCGCAAGCGCGCGCGCCACGTGTCGGCACGCGGGCGACTTGCGCACTTGCGCAGTTGCGCAAGCGCGCGCGCCACGTGTCGGCACGCGGGCGACTTGCGCACACAACAGGCTTTTAGCCTAAAAAGATTTCTCTGAAGAGAAATCAAAGAGGAGTTAGACTCCTGAGTGTTTTTTTTTGTTGGGTTAATGGAAGGGTTCTTCTTCTTCCTCCTGTTGCTTGCTGGATCTTGATGATCAAGAGATGTGAGATCTCAAAATCTCTCCTTTCTGAGATCTAATGGCAGATCCAAGTTTCCCTTTGTGGGTTTTGTGGTGTAAAACTATTTAGTTTTGAAAAAGGAAGAGTAAAACTCTTGATTTAATTCAAGAGAAAGAAGAAGGTTTTAGAACCTTGAAGAAGGAAGAAAGAGCTCAGCTCTAATTTTTGTGGAGAGAATGAAAGGTGTTCTTTATTTATCATCATTTTGCCTTATATAGGCTTACATATTTACATATAGCCCCTTGGGCTTTACAAAAATGGCATTTTAGCCATCCCATGGCACATGTGCCATTTCATTTTTGCACATAAGCCATGGGCTTACAAAATATTGGCTTTATGCCCAATTTTTTTTACATTCATGCATAAACAATTACATAGAAATCATTTATTACATGATTTTGTTGTTGGCATGTGGGAGGCTGGCTGCGGGCTCGACTTGGGCATGGGCCCGCTTGACCTGGGCTTGGGCCCACCTGGCTTGGGGTTGACTTTGATTTTGACCTGGTCAACCGGGGTGTAAATTTTTACCCCAACAGTCCCGTGCATTTTTACCGTCGTTTGATATTTATATTGTATTTTAGAGTGTCGCTGTGTTCTGCAGTTTCTGCAGTAATATTTCTTACACCATCACATTAAACTGAACATAACTTCTAATGTAGAGATGCTATTGATAATCGGTTTGATGCATTGGAAACTTAACTAATAGAACTAGATTTTATTCAGCTAGGGAAATACCTGAATCTGAACCTAATCACTGGTAAAATGCGCGCGAAGTTGGGCTTCCAGTTCTGAAACTGGAATTCCAGAAATCGATCGCTGCCTTAAAATGATGATAATTCCCTAACCTGAACTTCGATCGACATTAAATAAATTTTACTGTTTAGATAATCAAGTGTAATTCGTACGCCTTTTATATTATTTGGTCGAATCTATACGTGTGATTTATCATAAATTTTACAAGTTATATGGTATTGGTCGTCATTGAAATAGTGAATACCTGTTCAGTGCATTTCTGCATATTTTCGTGTTTGCTTTATACCTGCTACTTAGTGATTATTCACGTTGAAACCTAGCGAATGAATTGCATTGTCGATATAGTAGTATTAGTGATTGCGTTGTGGCAAATACGACAGTGATATTGATAAGTCGAAAAGTGACTCAAAGTGAGAGTGATACGTATTTGTTCACAACCTATTCAATACCTGAGTATACTATAACCTGGGGAATGGGGAAATCAATGTGGAATTGAACTCGTATTTAGCGAGGTACAGTGATTTAGAGGATGATCATTCGATATATATATATATATATATATATATATATATATATATATATATATATAGAGAGAGAGAGACACACACACACACACACACACACACACACATACTTTAGGTCGTGGGCCTAACGGCACGGCTGACAGGTTTATGTCCCCGGCACAGTGGACCGTAGTGTTGGGCATGCACGAGACCCTTATTAAATACGAGTATCCTCTCCACCAATTGATTTCATTGACTTAGTGACCGATAAGTAGTGACATACGCATTGCCAGTTTACTGACATGATACCCATATTGCACTTTTCATATTCAGTTGATGTTTATTATACACATGTTCTGCATTTTGTTGTACTTATGTTCGATAATTTTGCATACCCATTATGTGTATGTGCATGTGCGTGTGTGTCACCCTGACGACCTGAGTGTGCATGCTCAGAGTGAGAAGTGGACTTAGCTCGGATCAGGATCGGTCGTACCTCGAGAATATGGTGGACATCTAAATCGGCCACGTCAGCGCTGTCTTTTCCTTGATTTCTGTCTGGTTAGTTTTGTATCTATTTTGGTAGTATTTGATGACTGCATTTCTCATTACCTGTGCTATGATTACTGATTACCACGTAGTGCAAGAAGCCGAAGTATGACTACGGCAGGATATTTTCTCGACCGTAAGAGTATAGCTGACCTTGTCACCCCTCATATTCCGTATTTTAGGAAGCGGGGCGTGATAGACACTTACCGTATTGATAACACCGTTTGTTAAGTTGTCTACCTTAAATAGGCAAGCACCCATATCTCCGGCTCCCTGAGGCTCAAGAGACCGGTCCCGCTTAAACCTATGTTTACCAGGGTCCTTATTGTAATTTAGTATAACTCGAGGGGGTTTATGTAAATAGTTTTGTTGTATTTTCATAATACACCTCAAGTATTTTATTATCGTTTTCAGAGTTTTCATGAATGTATATTTTATCAATGTGACATTTCTAATGAATAAAATCTAATTTCATAATATATGGTATTTATTTGTAATATTGGAATTGTATAGTATTTTCTTGTAAATGAGATATTTTTCTTGAATTTTGGAAATGTGGAATATTATAAATATTAAAAATAGATATTTTGATATTAATTACATATATATTTATTTATTAAAAATATAAGTTTTATTTATAATAGAAATCACATTTTCTAAAGAAAATTATATTTTAAATCCTTCGATATCGTATGCCCCTTGCGGAGATCTGCATCTCACTCTACTAAGCCCGAGGATATGCGATAATCCGCACCATACCAAACAGGTTCTCCGAAATATGTTGTAGAGGCGCAATTGCAAAGATTTTGTTAAAATACACTTCTTGTAGAAAAAGGTTTTATAAGTTGAAGGTAATTATATGTAAACTTGTATTTTTCCAAATCTATGTTCCCAAATTTTATCGTGTTATGTTAGATATTTGTGTTGTGAGGAGTTAGGTCATTACCTTGTGAGTTTTCTAAGGTAATACAGTTTAAAAAGTTCAAGTATGTCGAAATGAAACATGAAGATATTTTAATGTAAAATTGCGATAAAAGATGCATTTAACAGTCTTTTGTGATGAAACTTGTTAAAAATATTTATTAATGTTTAATGAACAATATATGATGATATGAAGGTATCTTGATTAAGAAAAATTGTAGTTTTTAAAGAAAACCGAATCGGAAGTCGGACTAACTCCGCTTCCGTCGGATTTTAGTTTTGAATATTTTTAGAATAGAGAAAAGAGAGAGAAGTAGGGACTTACAGATTATTAGACTAGAAGAGAGAAGGAGGAAGAGGTGGGAGGTGCCGGTGCGTCGTTTCGTCCTCGGAATCTGCTCGGATTGCCGTCGGAAGTTCGTCGGAGCTTCTCCCTTTTGCTAACTCCACTTGCACATAAAAGACTTAGGAATTTTCTTGAGAGTTTGGGCAGAGATTTATGAGTAGGAGGGATGATTTGAGGGGTGGTATTTATAGGAAAAACTAAGGTTTAAGGTAGTGAAAGGGGGTGATAAAAATTGTATTTATATTTGTATTAAAAAGGATTAAAAGGGGGTATTTTAATTCTCTGGTTAATTGCAGAGAATTTAAACAGTGCAGGGCGGTGGGGTAGTCCAAAGGGTGCAGGGGGTTAAAGAAAAATTGGGATCGGACCTAGTTGACCCGGCGGCGCCGGCCGAGTCAAGCGCTTTGCCGGCCCGAGTCAGAGCTCGTGTCTTCGCCACGTGTCCCTGACGCTTGGTCTAGCCTCGTAGTCATGTTTGTTTATTCTGTAATTTACCCTATTACGTGTAGTGCACGTGTAGACTCTTAGGCTTCTAAAAAATTAAAAGAATTTAATTTAAAAAATATGTGGTTGTTGGGATTTGAACTCTGGTGGTTTGGTTCAGTAGTGCAAAATTTTACCAATGAGCTACAAGCTCCTTCTTGCTATTAAAAAGCAAATCAAATTTATAACTTGTGCCCAGGTTCAAGTACCCCTTTCTGTATTTTTGGAAAAAAATTATACAGAAAGTTTAGGGTTGTTGCAACTTGTCCCTATCCACTCTTTTGCGCCGAACTGTCGGCCTCTGCACCACTGGCTCTACTGGACTCTCCACATGAATCGGAGTACCGACCACCTCATCTCGTATAACCTGAACTGGAACTTCAAACTCCATTTCTCTTGGCGGCATATATGTTCTCCGTTCACCATCCCGAGTCTGTCTTCTTCGAAGTATCACAGACTCAACAAATGTCACTTGGCTGATTACTCCACTCCATGTCCCAGAACACCACGATCTGTACCCTTTTGCTCCGCCTCCCAAGCCGATAAGAGAACGTCTCTTGATCTCCGGTTTCTCGGTGCACCCAATAACGCGAAGTTCCGAGTAATCTCTAATCTCTCCAGTCCATAACTCCTCGGGAATTCTCATATCTACCACCGTCGATGGTGCCCGATCGATGAGGTATTCGGTAGTAGATTGGGCTCCAGCCCGAAACTCCATCAGAAAACCATCTGTAGCCGTAAAATCATGTTCTTCCTAACTGTCTGAACCATCAACCTTGTAATTCCATCTGACCAAGGATGGTGTACGGATGCACGATCCTCTCCGGCCTGCACGATCCTGCAAATCCCTGTGAAGCGAACCCTCTTCCTAAATCGAGCTTAAAACCCTTTACGTGCTTCCCGAGCTGCAAATCCAACACGGCCGTTCTGAACTTCTGAAAATTCTCGGCCTTGGGTTTGATAACGTACACCCACAACTTTCTCGAAAAGTTGTCCATGAAGGAAACATCATGTTTGAATCCACTTCGAGAACAATTCAATGCTGGAACCGCCTGAATCTTCGTCTCACGGTCCTCACGGAAATCTGTCCCGTCGGACTCTCCACCTCCAAGTAACTACCTCTTCTGAAGCACCTCCAAACTCGTCTGACTAATATGACCTAAACATGGACACCACATCCTGACTGAATTTGAACTGCCTAAACTGGTAGAAATTTCGACAACATATCCTACAAGTGTCTGTCCCTGAAGAAAATATTAACTCCCCACTTTCTTCGCCTTCATGACAATCAGAGCATCCTTGGAAATACTTATGGAATCTCTGTCAGCCACGCACTTATACCCGACCCCTCCCAAAGTTTCTGAAGAGATCAAGCTCCTCCTCAAATCTGGCACGTGTCTGACATCTGTCAACGTCCGAGCTATCCTATCATGCATGTGAATCCGGCCGAACTGTGCCTACCCAACAAATTTGCTCGACACATCGTTCCCCATGAAGACTAAGCGCCAACAACTAAATGATATCTAGCAAATCAACTCCGATGCGGAGTCACATGGAGCGATCTCTCCGAATCCACCATCCAAGAATTATGTACGTCTCAAAATCGCACATACCGATAGAACCAAATCATCACTGCTCTGATATGAATTCTTCTCTGCGACTGCAGTGCAGGACGAAATCTGCTTGTCTTTCTCTTTTAATTTCGGACAATCCATCTTCTAATGTGCTTTTTATTTGCAATGTCTGCACTTTTCATTCACCCAGTTTTCGACTCCTTAGAACCATCATCCGACCGCTTCACCAAGCGGTCTCTAGCGAACATCACGTTGCCCGAACTTCTTTTATCACTGACCACCTTATCCCTCAATGCCTCACTGTGCAAACCTGCATTGATATCTTCCAAAGATAACTTGTCTCGACCATACACCATAGATTTGACAAACCGGCCGAATTCGGTGGTCAAAAAGCATAATAAAATTATCACCTGATATTCATCGTCGATCTTCACCCCATATTTTGTAAGTCCATAATAATCTGATTGAGCCCGTCGATGTGGTTTTTGACGGAAGTCCCTTCTTCATCTTCAAGGTTTATAACATCTGCTTGAAGCAGAGACGGTTCATGGGAGACTTCTTATTAGAGATTGTAACATTTCGAAATAATAAAAATATTATTTTTGGGAAATTTATAATTTAATATTATTTTATTGAATATTTTAATAATTCGGTATAATTAAATACAAATAAATGGGGGGAAATTTTGGAAAATTATGGAAAATTCTAAAATAGGGTAAATTAGAGAATTATGCCATTTCTAAGTTTAATTGATTAGTTATATGCTAAATTAGTGCTAATCGCGATTAATAATCGCTAATCGGTTTTTTAGCAATTTGTGCAAAACATGCACATATCATTCTTCTTACACTTGTGCATTTTCTACCATGGTTTCTCATTTGGGTTTACTATTTGAGTGAGAAGGAATTTAGAGAAAAGAAAAGAAATGGAAAAAGGGTTTATATTAAAGAATTTAGTAGTTGGTGAGAGAGAGAGGTATGGGCTTCTTTGACTAAAGACTTAGCCATTTCCTCTTCAACCTTCACTCATTTTTCTCCCTCTCCCTCTTGTTGCTGCTGCTACTCCTGCTCCTCACCTCCCTCCCCTCTTCAACTCCTCAAATCACCTCTAAAACAACTCCAAAACCCCACTCTCATTTCATTAAAAGTGTGCACAAGCTCAAGATCTACACATTGGACCAAGGAAGCAAGGATTTTGGCCACTAGGGGCAACTCAAGAAAATTCTTGAGTTGCCAAATGAGGTATTTTCTGGACTATTAGCTTAGTTTTAGCATTACTTATACCCCCATGTTTAGATTGAACCGATATTGTTTGATATTGTGAAGTTAAGGAAAACCTAGTTAGGGTTTGAGGAAATTATGAGTTGTAATGTGAAATTGAGTTCAGTAAAGGCTACACCAACACTCTAGTGCATGAATTGAGACCCTAACTTGAGAGTTGAAACCCGAAATACGGATTTAGAAACCGATATCGGAGAATTTGTGGAATCTGTGAAGGGTATATTGAATCTGCTATCACCCGAGACATCCTAAATTAAAATTGATTGGACAATGACATGTGCAGGCACCCAGGAAGCTACCACCAAGACCCCAACCCCTAACTCATCAACCCGGCCGCAGATTTATTCCAATTGGCCGCAATTTGCGGCCATACCTGCCCCATTTTGCTTCGTTTTGGTTCTGCTGCTCTTACATGTATAGATTAGACCCCTGGTATAAATAGATTTGTCTAATTTGAGCTAGGGTGAAATCTGGGACCCTTTTCTCCAGTTGTTGTTTTGATTCTGTTTCCGTATTCCGTATTTTTAATTCTGAATTTGTGTCTTGTGATTTACCTCGACTATTTGGCGTTTATACGACGATATCGAGAATTTGTTGATGGTTTTGAAGGCGTGCCCATAGGTTCTAACCTATAGGCCCCTTATCGTATCGTTTTGGGGTTTCGTGTGCCGTGTTAGCTTTGATTTGGTTTTAATACGCATTTACGATACTATGACGTGTAGGTACCCCATGAAGACTTCGGGACGATAAGTAAAGCGCGTGGAGACGTCGACAAATGAAGACGCAAGGTGAGTAGATTATATCTACTGGGGGAAGTCGGGTGGATGGCGTATAGCACCCCCGCAGTCCGTAGTTGGTATACTATATATTATGCTTGATGGTTATAGTGTGTCGTGGATATGGTGTTAGGTGTATTATGGATAGCTTAGGGTTAGAAGTAAACTAGTATAGTTCATAGTCGCGAACCCTAGAATAGGGTTACACCCACACGCGCACCCTTGCATATTCACTATACTTACACTGTGTTGATGATGATATTGGATGACATTGAAGACGAGTCGATGATTTTGGACATTGTGCCGTGAGATCGATGATGTGATGTGATTCGTACTTGCGATACGACATGTGGCTTTAGCGGGCCTTTGGGCATGTGTTTTACCCCGCTTTCATATTTACATAGATGGTATTGATGGTACTAGACTTAGAGTTGTACCCTAAATTATGTGATATGATTGTAGTGATACCTGATATGTGATGAGATTATGTGATATTGACCCGTACTCAGCTATTGGGATGCTGTACGACGATTTACCGTATGAGCTTTTTATTGATGTTAGATCCGCACTCATGACTCGAGAATGTTAAATGATATACCGTATCGTACGTGATACTATTGAGGCGAGATCACCGACTATTGTATATATATATTTGTATATCGACTCAGATTTAGGTGGTTTCCATACCCCTCCCGATTGACTTGATACTCAGATCTGTAATTTGCATAGTGGATGTTAAACTAGACCCAGGTCATTCTTATTTCAAATGGTATAACTGTATGACATATACATATGGGTGTAGATTCTTTACTGTTACGTTGATTATTCGATTTCCGCATATTCATGCTATTCACATTGCATTGTATACGTTTATTGCTATATTATTATCATGTTGCTAGGGAACCAGCACCATTATCGATGATGCGTATGTTCCACGTACACTATTTGCCGGCTCACACACTTCATCATCGATAATTGCCATGCCACTACACTGTAGTACTGTTGCATTCATGATATGATTCTTGCATGGCATATTGTACACTTATACCTGTACACAAACATAGATGATTCTGACTTGATTAGGGATTTGGGAACCACAAGGTATTCTTCAAAACTGATTCGTTTTAAAAGAGCGGTTTCCTTCGACATGTGCACATTATTATTCCATGTTGCATGACTTCTGATATGCTTACCTTTCTTTACATGTCGCATACATCATGTTTTGATTATACGCATTGAGATATGTTGTTTCCATGATATTTCTGGATTTCGAAACCGTGGGTATTTCAAAAGAGAATATATAATTGTTTAAAAAACCCGGTTACCCTTGATATGATATTTCAGTGCGTCCACCATGTGTTTTCTCGGTGCTGAGAGCGACATGTGAAACCCGATTCGAGGAGGCGGATCAGGCCAATTGCGGGTACATGGTGGACCCGGTATGGTACCCCGGGGCGAGAACGGTTTCGATGTGTAGTAGACGGTGAGCCTGGCAGAGGGACTACTACCTACCGGTGATTGGTTGGACCTGGCGGTTATCCAGAGGATACTGACCAGAGTCGATAGATGGATTTGGGCGTACTGCCGAGGCCGAGGGCCGATTCCGCAGACATAGCCCGTGGGCTGATCCGGACTGACGGAGCCCGATAGATGAGGATTTACGTGTCGATGCTAGGCACGGGTTTTATGACGATTTCCATGATTTTGATTATATCATCATATTTGCATGCATGATGCTTATTGTCATTGGGTGGCGGGTGGATGGGTTCCACGTTTATTGTCATTGGGTGACGGGTGGACGGGTTCCACGTTTATACAGACTTGATCACATATAGACTGGATTTACATTGATCATACTTCATGCAGACATACCTTATACTGATGATATGTTATTACCTGAGTACTTGGCACTATATACATGTTTAGATGTTACATTGCCACTTTATCATGCTTCAGACTTACTCTTGAGGATTTTATCATTATACTGATTGTTTGACCTAGGATTATGTCTTACATTCGATTTCTGCTTGTAGATATTTTCTATTCACGAGTTGGCAACTCACCCCCGTTGTGCCACAGTTCTTGCAGGGTTTGCCGTACAGGTTCCATAGCGGCACTTCTGGCACACTGCTTTTCCTTTGCGGGTGATTTGCTTGGTAGGTGGGTTCTTTGTATCAGAACCGCCGTTGTACATGTATTATTCATTGTATCTAGAAATTCCTTCAACCAAAACTTGTATATTGTTTCAGACTCAGACACTAGTGATGTATTATTTCGACCTTAGAGTCGCGCTTAGTAGTGTTACAGTTTTCATGCTTATCTGGGTTTCTTTTGAATTTTGATCCTCGCCATTCGGCGTTGTATAGTATATTGCTTGTTGTTTATTTATCCTTAAAATGGTTTTAGATTGCTGGGCTTTTGGATTACTTGGATCAGATGGAGTCCTATAGACTTCATATGGTTCAAGGGCCAGTCACGTGCTCTTTCGGGTCGTGACAAAGTTGGTATCAGAGAGCTGGGTTGACCTTGGTTCGAGTCTAAGTTTGACTATGTGGAGCCTAAGGCGTCTATATATATACGGAACTTAGGCTTGACCTTACGGAACTTAGACTTAGTCGAGGGGGTATTAGACCCGAACTTTTGTCGCGTAGGATGACCCTTGGTTGATGGAGTAGGTGATTAAAGTAGAGTGACGTACCGCGGGTATGTTCCGCGGCATACTTACGACACGCCACTCTGCTTAAGGAACCTTAGTATGTACATATTTTCGAGATCAGTGATTCTCTTCATATCCATGATTATACATCCATTTGAGATCCCCGATTCTATTAGTTTCATGATCATACCTTTATTGATGTTGTTCCTTCTTATGATCATGTATCCACTCTGGATCTGTTGTTCTCTTTCTTGCCATTGATCTGCTCTCTTCGATACTCGATTGAGGTTCCTGTCTCCATGTTGAGCGTAGTTTGGGCTGCTGCTAAGGTTACGGTCAGTGCGAGCTCGTCTGGTACGAGGGCCGACCATTGTGTTTTCGGGTGACATGGGAACGTCTTGAGTTAGTATTGGTGACTATGACCTCTAGTGGAGGCGAGTGCTTGGTCTTGCGCCGGGTGATCGGGCCATTGTTAGAGCTGCCAGTTGAGAGAGGACTGTTGATGTACATCATACCTCAGAGATTATGATGTCGCCTACCGTGCAGACAGATGGACCAGCTGTTGCTGAGATTCATAGGATGTCGCTTCCGGAGCTTACGAGCTGAGATCACCGGAGCTTCCAGACAGATATGAGACAGATGATAGCTAGTCTACCCGATTTGAGAGACGAAGGTTATTCGTCCGATTTATGCGCCAGAGCAGGCCCAGTTGAGTTGAAGATTTCCAGTGCGGAGAGTTTCACTCAGATCTAGAGCAGACCGATTTAGAGATGACCGCCAATGTATTTCCTTTCCTGGAAGATTAAGACGCTGTTCAGCGTACAGAGGAATGAGCCAGTTGTTGCTGCAAATGACGAGATATCGCCCAGATGATTGGAGTTACTGCAGCATGAGTATATACTTAGAGATATGATGGACGGTCGCTAGTCACCGAAGGTGGATGACTAGGGCGTGTGATTCGTTCGCTTACCGATGCGAAGTCATCAGATAGGTTGCTTCCAGCTAGAGACGACTTCACGCGGAGACGTTGAAAGTCGACAGAGACGATCGAATGTCAGAAACCTGCTATTCCAAGTTTAAAGTATTCGGAAAGACATGCAGGCAATTCTATGGACCCTCTAGAAGAATGAAACCCTAACTCGACATAATGACCGTGTGAAAGCCCTTGAACCTTAGGGTTTGTGGCAGTTCTGCGGCGCTATTAGTGAGGCTTGGGTTTGCCCTTCTACGGCTGGATCATTGATGCTGTGGTATGTACTCGATGCTGTTAAACTGTACCCAAGATGTTGAGCTCTTGGGGGATTACGAGGTTTTGACGAATCGATCGAATGGTTCGACTTCCTTCGGATGCTAGGTGGTGAGATGCATTTCTTGGGAGACTCCAGATAAGAGGATAGCCGTTGGAGCGCAGTCCGTGCAGCCACGATGAGACGAGTCCGAAGCAGTCGACATTGAAGCAGAGTGAAGTAAAGAGTTCTCAAGAGATTTCGACGAGATGACGTCCCACTCCGCTGACATCAGAGATGTGATACGCACCCAGAGGCGTTGTATATGGATATATCTTCCAGAAAGAGGCGCGATAAGTATGCAGCTGTTCCAGAATAAGAATTAGCTTTAGCAATGGATGATGACTTCCGGGCAATCCGGCAGGAATGAGATTTGAGAGAGAGACCTCGACAGGACCTTTCTGGAATACGATACGAGAAGACCTAGACCCAGGGGTGGTCATATTGCGCACACCCAGCAGGCCAGAGGTCGGCATCGTCGACAAGGTAGTTGACCAGATTCGGATAAAGGACCTTACCCAGATGCGTTGCGAATTGATCAAGGACGGACGAGTATTGAGTATTCCTCCGATGGTTGGGACGCGTTCCCGAGGACCTGTTCGGCCAGACATCTTCTATAGAATGATGAAGCTACAGAGTACGCGCTTTCGAATCCGTGCGAGAGACTTCGGATTGATCATGGCCGAGAACAGTGCAGTGCATAGATAGCATGGCGTGACGTCATAGTGGACGACGATAGAGACAAGTAGAACCAGAGGTTCGTGCGAGACGCTGACGAGCTGTCATTACTTCCCGTCGAGACTAGATACCTGATATGCTTACAGAGGCGTTGGGATGCGACCAATTTCTGAGAAAATGTTGTGCTGAGGATACAGATGTCCATCGAGTGAGAAGAGATTATGCAAGAGAGCCAGCCTCCGTACAGTTCGGCATAGGCAAGATCGGAAGAGATCTTGAGCAGGATTCCTTCCAGGACATTGCTGCAATGATGTTTGCACCCAGGATCAGATGTGTGATGTGCATTCAGAGAGCCAGAGGCCGACGCCAGTGACATGCTGCTTTACGAGTGGTCGTGAGGATTGACCGAGAGATGACCAGATAAGTGCCAGAACGGAATCGTCCCCGTTAGCACACCTGACAGGGCCGATGAGCCGATTGATTGTGAAATTGGTAATCCACAGAGAAGATAAGGACCCAGAGACAGAGGACGCCAGACCGTGAGTAAGGGACAAGTAGATATCTTGCGCTGCTAGCATTGGATGCACTGACACCTTCTCGACTATGAAGGAGGGACTACCGACGACGGTATTGACGATTGGTGATCTTGTGATTCGATTATCACGTATCCGACAACTTGGATTTTAACTGAATGTTTTTGTAGTTGGGGGGTTTAAATTTAAATTCGGGGACCGAATTTATTTAAAGGGAGTAGATTGTAACATTTTGAAATAATAAAAATATTATTTTTGGGAAATTTATAATTTAATATTATTTTATTGAATATTTTAATAATTCGGTATAATTAAATACAAATAAATGGGGGGAAATTTTGGAAAATTATGGAAAATTCTAAAATAGGGTAAATTAGAGAATTATGCCATTTCTAAGTTTAATTGATTAGTTATATGCTAAATTAGTGCTAATCGCGATTAATAATCGCTAATCGGTTTTTTAGCAATTTGTGCAAAACATGCACATATCATTCTTCTTACACTTGTGCGTTTTCTACCCTGGTTTCTCATTTGGGTTTACTATTTGAGTGAGAAGGAATTTAGAGAAAAGAAAAGAAATGGAAAAGGGGTTTATATTAAAGAATTTAGTAGTTGGTGAGAGAGAGAGGTATGGGCTTCTTTGACTAAAGACTTAGCCATTTCCTCTTCAACCTTCACTCATTTTTCTCCCTCTCCCTCTTGTTGCTGCTGCTACTCCTGCTCCTCACCTCCCTCCCCTCTTCAACTCCTCAAATCACCTCTAAAACAACTCCAAAACCCCACTCTCATTTCATTAAAAGTGTGCACAAGCTCAAGATCTACACATTGGACCAAGGAAGCAAAGATTTTGGCCACTAGGGGCAACTCAAGAAAATTCTTGAGTTGCCAAATGAGGTATTTTCTGGACTATTGGCTTAGTTTTAGCATTACTTATACCCCCATGTTTAGATTGAACCGATATTGTTTGATATTGTGGAGTTAAGGAAAACCTAGTTAGGGTTTGAGGAAATTATGAGTTGTAATGTGAAATTGAGTTCAGTAGAGGCTACACCAACACCCTAGTGCATGAATTGAGACCCTAACCTGAGAGTTGAAACCCGAAATACGGATTTAGAAACCGATATCCGAGAATTTGTGGAATCTGTGAAGGGTATATTGAATCTGCTATCACCCGAGACATCCTAAATTAAAATTGATTGGACAGTGACATGTGCAGGCACCCAGGAAGCTACCACCAAGACCCCAACCCCTAACTCATCAACCCGGCCGCAGATTTATTCCAATTGGCCGCAATTTGCGGCCATACCTGCCCCATTTTGCTTCGTTTTGGTTTGGCTGCTCTTACATGTATAGATTAGACCCCTGGTATAAATAGATTTGTCTAATTTGACCTAGGGTGAAATCTGAGACCCTTTTCTCCAGTTGCTGTTTTGATTCTGTTTCCGTATTCCGTATTTTTAATTCTGAATTTGTGTCTTGTGATTTACCTCGACTATTTGGCGTTTATACGACGATATCGAGGATTTGTTGATGGTTTTGAAGGCGTGCCTATAGGTTCTAACCTATAGGCCCATTATCGTATCGTTTTGGGGTTTCGTGTGCTGTGTTAGCTTTGATTTGGTTTTAATACGCATTTACGATATTATGACGTGTAGGTGCCCCATGAAGACTTCGGGACGACAAGTAAAGCGCGTGGAGACGTCGACAAATGAAGACACAAGGTGAGTAGATTATATCTACTGGGGGAAGTCGGGTGGATGGCGTATAGCACCCCCGCAGTCCGTAGTTGGTATACTATATATTATGCTTGATGGTTATAGTGTGTCGTGGATATGGTGTTAGGTGTATTATGGATAGCTTAAGGTTAGAAGTAAACTAGTATAGTTCATAGTCGTGAACCCTAGAATAGGGTTACACCCACACGCGCACCCTTGCATATTCACTATACTTACACTGTGTTGATGATGATATTGGATGACATTGAAGACGAGTCGATGATTTTGGGCATTGTGCCGTGAGATCGATGATGTGATGTGATTCGTACTTGCAATACGACATGTGGCTTTAGCGGGCCATTGGGCATGTGTTTTACCTCGCTTTCATATTTACATAGATGGTATTGATTGTACTGGACTTAGAGTTGTACCCTAGATTATGTGATATGATGGTAGTGATACCTGATATGTGATGAGATTATGTGATATTGACCCTATCCAGCTATTGGGATGCCGTACGACGATTTACCGTACGAGCTTTCTATTGATGTTAGATCCGCACTCATGACTCGAGGATGTTAAATGATATACCGTATCGTACGTGATACTATTGAGGCGAGATCACCGACTATTGTATATATATATTTGTATATCGACTCAGATTTAGGTGGTTTCCATACCCCTCCCGATTGACTTGATACTTAGATCTGTAATTTGCATAGTAGATGTTAAACTAGACCCGAGTCATTCTTATTTCAAATGGCATAACTGTATGACATATACATATGGGTGTAGATTCTTTACTGTTACGTTGATTATTCGATTTCCGCATATTCATGCTATTCACATTGCATTGTATACGTTTATTGCTATATTACTATCATGTTGCTAGGGCACCAGCACCATTATCGATGATGCGTATATTCCACGTACACTATTTGCCGGCTCACACACTTCATTATCGATAATTGCCATGCCACTACACTGTAGTACTGTTGCATTCATGATATGATTCTTCCATGGCATATTGTACACTTATACCTGTACACAAACATAGATGATTCTGACTTGATTAGGGATTTGGGAACCGCAAGATATTCTTCAAAACTGATTCGTTTTAAAAGAACGATTTCCCTCGACATGTGCACATTATTATTCCATATTGCATGACTTCTGATATGCTTACCTTTCTTTACATGTCGCATACATCATGTTTTGATTATACGCATTGAGATATGTTGTTTTCATGATATTTCTGGATTTGGGAACCGTGGGTATTTCAAAAGAGAATATATAATTGTTTTAAAAACCCGGTTACCCTTGATATGATATTTCAGTGCGTTCACCATATGTTTTCTCGGTGCTGAGA
Source organism: Agapanthus africanus (assembly GCA_030015575.1). Classification (NCBI taxonomy): domain Eukaryota; kingdom Viridiplantae; phylum Streptophyta; class Magnoliopsida; order Asparagales; family Amaryllidaceae; genus Agapanthus; species Agapanthus africanus. The sequence continues at coordinate 20,320,928 of CM057338.1, read as the reverse complement.
GCGACATGTGAAACCCGATTCGAGAAGGCGGATGAGGCCGATTGCGGGTACATGGTGGACCCGGTATGGTACCCCGGAGCGAGAACGGTTTCGCTGTGTAGTAGACGGTGAGCCTGGCAGAGGGACTACTACCTACCGGTGATTGGTTGGACCTGGCGGTTATCCAAAGGATACTGACCAGAGTCGATAGATGGATATGGGCGTACTGCCGGGGCCGAGGGCCAATTCCGCAGACATAGCCCGTGGGCTGATCCGGACTGACGGAGCCCGATAGATGAGGATTTACGTGTCGATGCCAGGCACGGGTTTCATGACGATTTCCATGATTTGTCATTGGGTGACGGGTGGACGGGTTCCACGTTTATTGTCATTGGGTGACGGGTGGACGGGTTCCACGTTTATACAGACTTGATCACATACAGACTGGATTTACATTGATCATACTTCATGCAGACATACCTTATACTGATTATATGTTATTACCTGAGTACTTGGCACTATATACATGTTTAGATGTTACATTGCCACTTTATCATGCTTCAGACTTACTCTTGAGGGTTTTATCATTATACTGATTGTTTGACCTAGGATTATGTCTTACATTCGATTTCTGCTTGTAGATATTTTCTATTCACGAGTTGGCAACTCACCCCCTTTGTGCCACAGTTCTTGCAGGGTTTGCCGTACAGATTCCATAGCGGCACTTCTGGCACACTGCTTTTCCTTTGCGGGTGATTTGCTTGGTAGGTGGGTTCTTTGTATCAGAACCGCCGTTGTACATGTATTATTCATTGTATCTAGAAATTCCATCAACCAAAACTTGTATATTGTTTCAGACTCAGACACTGGTGATGTATTATTTCGACCTTAGAGTCGCGCTTAGTAGTGTTACAGTTTTCATGCTTATCTGGGTTTCTTTTGAATTTTGATCCTCGCCATTCGGCGTTGTATAGTATATTGCTTGTTGTTTATTTATTCTTAAAATGGTTTTAGATTGCTGGGCTTTTGGCTTACTTGGATCAGATGGAGTCCTATAAACTTCATATGATTCAAGGGCCAGTCACGTGCTCTTTCGGGTCGTGACAAAGAGTGACTCCAGCATATTCCAAATAGCTGCTGCTGTAGGCTCTTACGTGATCTCGCAAAGTACCTCGTCGGCTAGGTAAAAGTGTAACAAACTTTACGTCTTATCTTCCATCACCTCTAACTCTATATCTGTGGTCCTTTTCAGTATCTTTTCTCTCGCGAAAACTATCTTGTCAATGCCATATTGTTTCAAATCTGTGGTAATCTTCAAGTTCCATAAACTGAAGTTATTACGACCGTCAAATTTTTCTGTCTTGAAATTTGTAGTCGTCATCTTCGCAAAATCTCCGAATCACCGAGCCTGATGCTCTGATACCACTTGTTGTACCCCCGATCTAATCTGACACGGCGTGGTGAACCACGAAAGGATCACACAAGCCTATCGAGCGGACAAACAGTATGGCGCAGCGGAAATAAATAGAATCACGTGCAAACAAAGACAATGAAAAAATATATCCGACGGTTATCACAACATACCAAACAAATAAAAAAGCACACCAACAATATAAAAGACACAACGATATACCCAGATAGACGCAACTAACATCTAATCCTGCATTTGCAACGAGAACTTCCGCTAGAGTAAGAATTACACGATATATGTCCCAAGCCAACACAATACAAGAAAAATCTCTCTCTCTCTTCCAAGCCGTAGACTTTCAAAATCCGTCTCTGTCCCTTTACTGGCCGCAAGCCCTTGTTTAATTAAACTGTGCATTTAATTGGATGCCGGCTTCTCTTCAAAGCCCTCATAATTTTAATTGATTGCCTCTCGTGGCCGCCAGCCTCTAATAAGGCTATGGTGGAATTAATCAAAGCCGCCACCCTCCTCTATTATTCTCTGTTGATTTATATAGGCTTTGATTAATTTATTTTAATTAATCACGAAATCAGAGTAGGTTTATAGGAGATAAGATTGGAATTTAAATTAATAGTTAATTTAAATCCCCACTGCGTGCACGGCACATATTCACTCTTGGGTATCATCTTAGACTTTTAATCTCGGATTCCGAATTTGCAATCAATCTCAACACTTCTCCCATAATTTTTCTCAAGAGCCAGAGGATGCATGATCCCCAAATATATTTCTCATCAACATTGGTAGGGTTTTTTTTTCCGTTCTTTTCATTTTAACGGACTGCATAAGATCACGAGATTAAGCCAAGTTTTGTTTTGTGATTCTTACTTCACAGGGAATCGGACGGAAAAAGAGTAACAACATTTCTGCATGCCAACTCGATTTAAAAAATTACATGACTTGACCAAAATGCCTATACCAACAAAAAAAAAGAACAAAAATAGCATTTATAGAAAGTCAGGGATATTTTCGTCAAGTCACAAAAATTTTAGATGAAAGATTTAACAGAAGTTAAGTGAGGGGGCAAAGTGCAGATTTTCAAACTTTAGAAGGATTTCCCGCTTTTGGGCGAAATGTGAGGGCTTTCCCGCGTTTAAGCCAAAAGAATTCCCTGAATTGCTCTAGTAACTAAAAATTGATTTAAAATGGCTGCATTGCGCAAATGTACCGATCAACTTTCATGTTTTTTGCGATTGATATTATGAACTAATTTAATTACAAACGAGTACCATGAACTATCACCCCCGATTGCAATTAAATACCATCAACTTTTCTTCCGTCAGCAAACATTATATTTAACTGCCACGTCATCAATATTTTACTTGTTTTCCCCATGTTACTTCTATGTTCTCAATCAACCTCTAAAATTTCGAGGGGGTATAATGGTCCATTAAGACACAAATTAAAGTTAACGTCGTATGGTAGTTAAGTCAAAAAAATAATTTATGGTATTTATCTCTTATACCAACAAAACCTTGTCACACATCGCTTCTCAAAATACACTAAATACAAGAACGTGACTCGGCCAGTCATGCTGTCTACGGTAAAGAATCATCCTTGCATAGTCACATTAAGACTGTCATATCGTAATTAAGCACAACAATATATAAATAACTAATAATAATCCATGTCCGATGCACAACAATAACCATAATAGAAAACAATAGCGGAAGCAGTACTGTAATAAGTAGTCTCAATAGATCCTATGATAAATAGAAAACAATAAGAATACTCATCTCTTATGGGCTCACAAAAATTCCAATAAAAGAGTTCAATACTATAAATAAACTTAAACCATAGTAACTAGATAAACGAGAATAGTCCTCACTGCTCAGCAATCTTCTCGAAATATTCTTTATCCTGCGGTTCTAAAGCCAAATGATCTGGGCCATGTAAAACCCAGACATTAGAGCGTCATAAATAATATGATTACGATAACAACCGGATACATGATATAATATACTATCTCATTATACAAGAAACAATATCAGGTGAGTAACCAATAACAGTAGCAGTAACAAGTGATAAGATAAACGAAACGTAGCACGGCAATCATGTCATGTGGATCCTATGAGTCAATGGCTCTAAATTATCTATCCTGCAGGTATTTGAAATCAATCAATACAATTCTTCTCGTAACTCAACGGTATCTCGTATGTTTCCGGGACCATGGTGTCATGGCTCTCAGGACTGAATCCAAGACGTGCCGCTAAATAGTAAAATAATATCAATATCTGTATGAATGATGTCAGCTCATCATTCCGGAGCCCGAAGTCCGTATCGACCTATCGGTCTCTTGTAATCAATAAAAATCTTGAGTTATAATTCGGGTTCCGTTCTTGATTTTCTCATTTCCCCAGGCTTCAGGTTTCATGTCAAAGTATCGATATAGTATTTTATCTAATGCTAACACGGGAATAAATCGTACACACGTTATGTCAATCAAGACAATCAGGTCAATCAATTCAATATCATGGATTGTTGTCATTTGGATAAACACTATATTACAAGTATGGTGACATGATATCAATAACAATACAATATCAATACTTGGATAATACGAATACAGGCAATCAATCATTATTCTAGCATGGTCAATCATAATCAAGTAATATGTATCACAGTCATGTCATAATACAGGTCAAATAACCTATATTCATTTGTACATGATCTATCATATCAGACAACAATATCAGGTTAAAATATAAGTTTATATATCAGTTGAGATGGCTGGTTGAGACATCTCAGAAGTGATCCAGAAACACTATTTGTTCTCTGGTTGTAAGAGACGGCTCATGTCTGTCTTGAACCGGCTAAATATGTTTTGAGATGACTCATCATATGCCTGAAGCGTATGTTTCTTTTGTGTTCCTATGAAACGGGTTGAGATAATGTTGAGCCGGCTCAAGACCTATTTTCTGAGACGATCAGATTTCTTAAAATTTCGGTTATTTAATCCGTGCAAGTAATAAAACAAACGTTTAATATATCTTAAATTCTTTAGATTTATTACGTCTATCAAAATCATCATAAAGGGGATATCTTTTAGTGTTTTAATGATACTTAATGCATCGTGATTCAGATCTTAAGGTACCCTTAATTAAATTAGAACTAAGATTTCAAAGGAGTGACACAACATTAGAATAATATTCACTAGAGTCTAATTCTAGTCATATTAGCATGCAATAAATAACAACAACGACAAGAATAGGGTAAAGATCATATTTTGATTTAATAACATGCATATGTATTGAAGAACTACGAGTCTATCTCATAATAGTATAATGCAAGATCCAATCTTGCGTTAACATGTAGCAAGTATTGAATACTTGCCTCAATATGTATGATCTCACGGTAACGATGATGCGCATGAAGAAGACACAATTTCGAACTCACGCAAGATCTCGGTTTGTATGACGTAGCCGCAAGAAGAAGAAAACAACCGTGCGAGATGATGAAGATGATGATGGAGACTTATGGCGACTTGGATGATGAAGATTGACTAGGTGCTCGGTTTTTTGTAAGAAGGATAGGGAGGGCTAGGGTTTTGATTGAGAGGAGAAGCAGTAACAAAGTTATGGTTTGCATGTAAATCACATGTTTAAATAGGATGGGTTAATACATGGACCCGCTATCTACAAGACTCCTATATCAAATTGGAACAAGAAAATTATCATATGCCTAAATTAATGTATCTCTATTTACCAAAATAGTAAACCCAATGAAACAATAAGCCAGAATCACGTCAAGTTACAATATCAGGATGCAAGTCAAATTGAGACGGCTAATAGATTAATTCTTGAGCCAGCTCACAAGTCTTTTAAAATTAATATTCAAATAATCAACATATCAATCAATTCAATTTATTAAATCAAACACCATACGATAGTTTTAGGGTGTTATATTATACCCAACTATAAAAGAATTTCGTTCTCGAAATTTACGAAGAACGAAAAGAACAAGAACAATGGGAAAGAGCAAAAACAAGCAATCCCATAATCACGGAAACAAATTTGGGAATCTCTGTCCAATCCCATCTTCACGTTCCCATATAGATTCTCAATGTTAACGACATCCCCAAGAGACGAGCACTAACGGAATTACCTTGTTCTGTAAAACCTTCTCTAGACGATCCAATATAGTTGACGGTCTCTCTTCATATGATAAATCATTCCCTAACGTCAATTCCGAATGATCTAGGATGTGGGTCTCATCTCGAACGTACTTGTGAAGTTGTGACTCATGGAACACGGTGTTAGTTATATGTATGCCCTAGAGGCCATTACTGTACATTGGATGTATATTGTAGTGGATGCTGGGAAATATATAGGTAGGACTTTCTTGCTCGACATGATAGTACGCTATCTGGTTGCTCTTTATCTTAACATGTATACTTTCTTTCTCTCTGATTACATGTTGATAAAGCCCTTAGAATGTGTACTCAACTTCCAGGACTATGATGTAGATCATACTAGTAGGGCCTGGGTAGTCCATGAGTACATCCTTCAATGTTCCTAGTCGTGGGAATATCGAGACGGGGCATCGATATTCTAGAGTAGACTAGCGTATATCTTCTCGACCCATGTGATGGGCGATGGATGATCCCATATCCATTGGTGTTTGACATCAAAGATGGTATGCGGGTGCTCAGTGGAGACTGGGTACACTGAACGGACTCGCCGAGAACTCCCAGATGGTATTATACCTAACGTCAGATGGCAGTTCTCTGGTGACACTGGTACAGCTTAGTCTGTTGACCCGAGATCGTCATAGAGTCTTGTGTGTCTCCCACTGTGCTTTGATTTCCACCCTACCACGGCTCTACTGAGTCGTACAAACAGGTGATTTTTGGGTACAGTCCCGATTCACATGAAGGCAATGAGCGATAGGAGGGGATTCGTCTCTTCCGGTATTGGGGGTTGATGTTGCGCTATGCTCGACTGGCCATAACAGGAAATCCCTGACCAGGGTTGCAGTGATATACTGGTAAGAGTTATCAGTAGTTTCACGAATGTTATGGACCTCATGTCGGCATGACTTATCGAGCTATTGGGGTCTGACGTTTACCACCCCTAGGCGAGATATGCGACATATCAGACGAACAGACCGGACCGTACGGTAAGTGTTACTGGTTGGATTCACAGGAGTGTGAGCGGGCTTGCTCGTCGATCTTCTGATTGCTCAATACCCGGGTGGCCGTTACGTTTAGCAGACCGCTTGCGGCTTGTGGGTGTTTGATATGATCATCATCTGCTGCCAGCGTATTGACGAGTCTTTAGAGTCCTACACAGAGGTTCCCTGGCTCAAGCGAAACGAAATAGGAGCGCATATGAGATATGTGCGGGACCGAGAATAATGCGTGTATGTGATACCGTATTCCATTCTCGTGATGAATGTATCGATTAGTTGTATGCGATATAACCTAGTTATCGAATCGAGGATTGATTCGATAAGCCGATATATTGGATATTAGTCGGTTATATGCGATATGACCGGATCGTTAAATCAAGTATTGATTTAATGATTTAATGCATAATTATATATTTGATATATTACATTGCATTAACTAGTATTGGTTCACTTTAAAAGGATTTTCTCACTTGATGTACACAAGTTGTATATGTGATATACTTTTGTGCACTTGTTTGTATCATGTTTGATGATACATGCTCACTTGGGTTTGTGTAAAGAATTAAACCATGGTTAGTTAATGGTTAGGGTTTCATTTGATTTACTTATTCATTTATTTATTTTGTTTATTTATTTTGGAAAAGAAAAATGATATGATGGCTTTCTTTGTTTGCTTGTTGAAGCTTCATGAAGCTTTGAACAAGTCCACCATATTTGTCTCATGCTTAACCCTAACCATTCCACCAAACCATAGTCTATTCTCTACACCTAACCATGGTTGGTATATGATAAGTATTCCTTTTATTTTCTATTTTGAATATACTTATCATATTCTTTTTCTTCTTCTTCTTCATCTTCAACAATGAAGAAAGCTTGCCTCCATCAATGGCAACTTGAGAAAAAGAGTGAGAAATCCAATTCTAAAGTGAACCCACTTCCTATTTCTTCATCCTCTACCACTTGCCAAGTAGTATAGGGTGTTTCTTCACAAGTTTCATGACTTGGTGAAGTTGGAGTTTGATCTTGAGTTGCCTCGACGTAGATCATCTTCGGCATCGAAGTCGACGACCTAGCCCGCCCATTTCTCCGATGAAGCCGATGCTAGAGTCCGGGATTCGATTTGGACAGTGGAGGGACGTCATCACGGAGCCTAGGAGGTGGAGGACCGGATCTACAAAGGTTGTACACTTTCCTTTTAGTTAAAATTGTTTACTTGCATCGCATCACCTATAAATCTAGTTAACGAACCGTATTAGAGTTTGTAGGCACATGAATTTTTTTTGAATTGGGCATGTTTGATCACTTGTGAGACCTCATTAGTGTGTCTAGGAACCCTACAGTGGTATCAGAGCCTAGCTAGAGCCTTAGGCGATGCACAGACGGAGTTAGAAGTCCAATCGAACCGAAACCCTAACTCAAGAATGCTCTCTGTACATTTTTGAAATCGAGGATTTTTTAGAATTAAAAATATGCAGAAAAACCAGCAGGAGATTCTAAGAATTACTGAGAAGCCCGTACTCCTGAGTCCATCAAAGTGCGGCGGAACCGCGGCATTAGCATGGCTAATGCGGCGGTTCCGCGGCGGATTTGTCTCCTCTTGTATTGAATTTTGCACCGTAATTCCTATTTTGCAGTGCTGGTTTTCCTGGGAATTTTTAATATGAACTCAAGAGTTGAGTTTTCTGGGTTGCATTGGGAGTTCATAAATTTGATCGGATTATCAAACTTTGTCTATATGGTTTTCCGGGTAATTTTAGAATATGTTAAAAAGTTCGACCGGATATAAATACCCACTTTTTCCCCTGCCGGGAAATTTCCAATTGTTGGACTTTTCCGTAGTTTAATGACGTTCTAAGTAGTGCAAGTAATGCGATGGTCGCTCTAGAAGACAACAAACCTTAACTCGATTATGTGACCGTCTTGAACCGCCCTTTGAACCTTAGGGTTTGGGGCAGTACGACATACCACATGTGAGGCGTTGGCTTGACCCTTCTACGGCTGGACCGTTGGTACTGAGGCACGAACTGAATGTTTTTAGACTTATTTCATGTGTTGAGCTGTATCGGAAAACTTGGGTGTTCGATTGTTCGATCGGAAAGTTTAACATTTTTCTATTTATCCGGAATGTGATACAACATTTGGAATTCACAAATTGTTATGAGATAACTGAATGAATGTAATAAACATAGCAGTTTAGTCTCACTTGATCGGTTGCCACGGAATTTCGATGTGATCGAAAGTCCGTCGCAATCACGTAGCGTACGCGGATACTCGCCGGGTAAACTTAATAGACAGCCTCACCCCATAGCCCCGACCAAGTGACTGTAGGAGAACCCCGTCGCCAAAAGCATCCGTTCGGGTGCTCGCGGCAGCGGTGTTCCGCCTTAGTGCACTTCGTCGACAGTATCAGGGGTGCGGCCGCCTGCTAAAGTTTGCGACGAGCATTCGATCAAAATGTCGGGAATCTTGTTGAATTGCCCGACTTGATATTGAAAAGAGTTTTCGATAATGAGACTAAAATGCGGGGTTTATAATTGTTAGGCATGTGATGTCTAAGTATTTCATTTGATTAGGCATGCGATGTCTAAAGAGGATGCGGATTCCAACTGTTGTAGTTTTACACTTTCTTTTCTGTGACCGTAAGTGTAATATGTGATATCGCCGGTTTCGTTGCTATATGTCAACGACAATTGAGATGCGCATATTTACTTACGTTGATGACATGTGATGTTATGTGTTGCTGAATATGTTATATTGGATCGTCGTGTTCGAATAGCCGGGTTTTTTTTATGCGAGATGAGTGTTTTTCATTTTCATTCATGTAAAAACTTGTATGTAATATTCTTTTATTGGGGCACTTCCAGGTTGCGGATGATGTCACCATTTGTATATTATTTACTTTTCCGCATTAGGATAGACCCAAGGAGGGGAGCACAAATAACCGGGTTCTGGGGTCCAGTGGGAGACCAACTCGAGGAGTCGAGTCCGGGTCTCCTAACCCTAGAATTGGTAGGTTGCTTGCCGCTCTCGTAGGGGTCTAGGGGTGTGGGATTGGCTATTCATCACGACCGTGGAATCCATGTTTTATACTGACTCGTATTGAAAACACGGACGTCCTAGTATATCCAATATTTCATATGATTTTTCCTGCTGCGTTATCTGTGATGTGATCATGTGATTTGTTCAGATAAATATTATATATAGTATATATGATATATTATATAGACGTTGCTTATGTTTTACACCCGCGCTAGCCCTGCCTCGCTCTGGCGTTAGTTACCTAACCTAACGATGCAGACGGGACATCGAGGCGAATGCGGATGGCATAAGCATACGTTATATTTATCTGTGATGTTTAGGTGGACTTAATTGATGGGACATTCATTAATGAGATTAATGAAAGAAAATAAACCTAATTGATGTTGTGGAATCGAATTTGAAAAATAAAACAGGTAGCTACAGTTCTTGCTTTGCATCGCGGTGTTCATAATAGAACATCCTGCACCTTATTCGATGAGGAAAGGACCGAGATCCCTTCACCGGGAGTGACTCCTTTAGCAATAACTGGCAGATGCTACACACTCGGTTTGTCTTTTGATTGCTTCTATAGTTTCTGCTTTGCACAGTGATATATATGATATATCCCGCACCTCATTCGACGAGGAAAGGGCCGACGATCCCTTCACCGAGAGCGACCCCTTTAACAAAACTAGAAAAGCCTCAAGAACATTCCATTTAAAAACCATTTGATTCCGCAACGAGATCAAGTTCAAAGCGTTAAAGGTTTTCTTAAAAACCATCCGCAACCCTCCGTCATTTTAGGAAGTAGAGTACTTAGTATTCGTGCTGTGTTTGTTGACCTTAGTTAAGGCACAGTATAAGGTAGCTAAGTGATGTCTTCCTACACCGCATATGATGCAATTAGTTAGGACAGTCGCGTGACTTTGTTGACCTTAGTTAAGGGTCATGTGGGTGGGTTTAATTAATCACGAAATGACGGGTAGAACTTGACTAGTACTTATGATTTGTTGACCATAGTTAAGGCATAAGTGCTAGGGGTAAAAATCTTTATCGGGAGTTTCAAGTGTTGAAATTTGCAATGAGATTGCATACCTTCTATGTGATAGTTGGATCCCGATACCCACTGCGAGTAATTGTTACTCCTGGGAGAGTTTTGCACTTTGCAATTAGCCGATCAAGTAGGTGTCTAGAAAGGTGTCAACGGGGTTACGCCTCTGGGAAAACGAGGTTTACTATAATTAGGTCCGTGCGAAAGCACGGGGAACCTCTCTCAAAGTACCGACACTGGCCTGGCTGAAAGATTGGCGAACTTGTAGAGTGTAATTAATCCCGGCTAGTCTTTCCTTTTAAGGTTTGAAGGAAGATTTGATAAAAACAGTGGGAGCCATCCTGATTAGATAAAATATATAACCAATCTGATCTTGCAAGAGCGCACGCTGAGTGTTTTCTTCTCTCTCTCTCCAGGTAGCGACCATATCACGCCTTAATCAAGATAATAATATGGATGTATTGACCGAACCCGCTTGTTATACTGAGCTGGGGTAAGTTGGTCCCGCTCCAAGTTATAATTGTTATAAGGCAGAGCAGGAAATAGGGGAATACCAGAATTCCTATGCCGCCCAAATGAAGAAAGTGCATATGATGCATCTCCTTCGGGTGTGTTCATTACAAAGAACTGTTTCTCAGTATCCTCTGCATCCTGGGTATTTGATACCGGATCAGGATCCCAGATATGTAATCTGTTACATAGGGCTACAAAGAGGTAGAAAAACTGAGAACGGGTGATAAGTTTCATGAGACAGAAAACGGGGCAAGTGTTGCAGCCAAGTCTGTTGGTCACTGTCACCCTGTATTACCAATACATTGATTCTGAACAAATGCTATTAGATACCGAACCTGATATACAAAATCATATCAGTCTCTTTATTAGTAAAGAAATGATAAAATTTTGTATTGATGGATAATGTTTTGAACATTTCCTATATCAAAAGTTGATCGGTTCAGGCACGTTATCTAAAAGCATTGACGTTCTAAATCAAACTACAGTTCCTAGTATACAGAACACACACAAGAGGAAGAGTTCAGAAATGAACGGATCCTTCTTGAGGCATTATAGACTAGGTCACATCAATGCGACCCGACTGGCTGAAGTTACATTTTAGATGCATATTTAAATCAGTTTGAATTTAAATCTTGTGAAACTTGCCAGTCATGTCACAAAGATTAGATGACCATAGCTCTGTTTATTGGAAACAGAGAAAGAGTTAGTAAACTCTTGGGACTGATATATGATGATGTATGTAAACTCCCCTGTCTATACATGCCAGGACCGGTTCTTTGTACTTCATTCTATTCTCTGATAATCTCTTAAGATTCAGTCATATGTTCCTGTTGAAACATAAGTCCGAAGCTTTTGAGGTATTCACAGAATATAAGTTGGAAGTAGAGAACCAAAATACGGGTATAAGTATTATGTCCTATGATAAGATCAGGGAGGAGATTACTTGTGCATGGAATCCTTGGACTATTCTACAGGAAAATGAGATTCTCTCTCAGTATTACTCCTCTGAATACACCACAGCACAACGGTGTATCAGGGCGGAGCAATCGCACAATATTAGATATGGTGTGCTCTATGATGAGTATTACTGAGTTACCTATTTCCTTTTAGGGGTTGTGCACTTGAGAAGCTGCATACTTATTGAATTAGGTTCGAATCAAATCAGTGCCTACCACTCCATATAAGATATGGTGTGGGAAGAGCCTATCCCTTAAGTAAGTTAAGATTTGGGATTGTCCGGCCTGTGTCAAAAGCAAAATCCGGACAAGATCGAGGCAATGACAGTTCTGTAGAACTGGAAAGGTTCCAGCTGTACAAAACTGCTGATGATTTGACAGAACCAAAGGATTCAAAAGTCCCCGACGAACCTCAGCCTCTCCGCCGATCTGGTAGGGTTCCTCATCCGCCTAAGAGGTGCTTCGGTTTCTCGATGACAGTGGGAGCGAGGATTGCATCATGAGATGATAACCCAACTAGTTTCGAGCAGGCCATCAGGAGTGGGACTCTGTAAGAATGGCTGGATGCTTAGCGATCTGAGATGGAATCCTTATACACCAACAAAGTATGGACTTTGGTTGCTATATCTGAAGGGTTAAATCCCCGTCAGGAGCAAGTATATCTTGAGAAGATTACTTGGTGTAGATGGAAAAGTTGAGACTTTCAAAGCTAGACTTGTTAAAGGTTTTCGTCATTGACCAGGCGTGGATAATGATGAAACCTTTTCCAGTGGCTATGCTTAAGTCCATCCGGATCCTACTTGCCACGGCTACATACCATGACTACGATATCTGGCGGTTGGGTGTCATGACTGCTTTTCTAAAATGATGTTTTAGAAGAGAGCGTCTGTAAGTACACAGCCAGAGGGCTTCATAGACAGTGGGAGCAGCAGAAACGTGTACAAGATGCTTTATAGGATAAAGCAGGCATCGCGGAGTTGGAACGTCTGTTTTGATGAAGTAGTCAAAGAGTTTGACATCATCAAAATAGTAGATGAACCTTGTATATACAAAACGGTAGTAGAGAGTAAGGTAGTCATCCTCGTATTGTACGTGGACAACATACTCTTGATAGGAAAAGAGTTTCCTATACTACGATCGGTCGATCTCCTATTGTCACATAGATTTTCCATATAAGATCAAAATGATACCTCCTAAATCCTGGAAGTTGGATCTATGAGATAGATCTAAATGGATGTTAGGATTCTCACTAGCTGTAGTAAGATTGTATCAATTGGTCCTGAAGAGAATCACTGGAAAGGTTCCAGAGTAATAAAGACGACTGAATGTCAGTCACAGGCATTGTCTTTACCCTAAGTAAAGGGAAGGTATGTTGGAAAAGTTCCAAGCTAGATACCGTGGCAAACTAGACGATAAAGGCTGGTAACATCGCTGTCAAAGATACTACCAAAGAGGCAGTTTGGGTGTATATTGGTTCATGAGATGAACTAGGTTCCTACCATTTTATGACAATGGAAGTGTGACTTTGGCCCTGGAACCCTGGTCCCATCAGTGACCCAGACATATTCTGAGGCAGCATCACCTGATCATGGAGATAGATGATCTCCAAGGTGATCGAGGTTAGGAGAGTAGACTCAGAGGACAACACAGCGGATCCACTCACGAAGGCCTTTTCCCAAAGAGAGACTTTTAGGGGATGGTTGAGTATTAGATACCACAACTACTGCTACAGATGGCCCTAGTGCAAGTGGGAGATTGTTAGTTATATGTATACCCTAGAGGCCATTATTGTACATTGGATGTATATTGTAGTGGATGCTGGGACATGTATAGGTAGGACTTTCTTGCTCGACATGATAGTACGCTATCTGGTTGCTCTTTATCTTAACATGTATACTTTCTGTCTCTCTGATTACATGTTGATAAAGCCCCTAGGATGTGTACTCGACTTTCAGGACTATGATGTAGATCATACTAGTGGGGCCTGGGTAGTCCATGAGTACATCCTTCAATGTTCCTAGTCGTGGGAATATCGAGACGGGGCATCGATATTCCAGAGTAGACTAGCGTATATCTTTTCGACCCATGTGATGGGCGATGGATGATCCCATATCCATTGGTGTTTGACATCAAAGATGGTATGCGGGTGCTCAGTGAAGACTGGGTACACTGAACGGACTCGCCGAGAACTCCCAGATGGTATTATACCTTACGTCAGATGGCAGTTCTCTGGTGACACTGGTACAGCTTAGTCTGTTGACCCGAGATCGTCATAGAGTCTTGTATGTCTCCCACTGTGCTTTGATTTTCACCCTACCACGGCTCTACTGAGTCGTGCAAACAGGTGGTTTTTGGGTACAGTCCCGATTCACATAAAGGCAATGAGCGATAGGAGGGGATTCGTCTCTCCCGGTATTGGGGGTTGATGTTGCGCTATGCTCGACTGGCCATAACAGGAAATCCCTGGCCAGGGTTGCAGTGATATACTGGTAAGAGTTATCAGTAGTTTCACGAATGTTATGGACCTCACGTCGGCATGACTTATCGAGCTATTGGGGTCTGACGTTTACCACCCCTAGGCGAGATATGCGGCATATCAGACGAACAGACCGGACCGTACGGTAAGTGTTACTGGTTGGATTCACAGGAGTGTGAGCGGGCTTGCTCGTCGATCTTCTGATCGCTCAATACCCGGGTGGCCGTTACGTTTAGCAGACCGCTTGCGGCTTGTGGGTGTTTGATATGATCATCATCTGCTGCCGGCGTATTGACGAGTCTTTAGAGTCCTACACAGAGGTTCCTCGGCTCAAGCGAAACGAAATAGGAGCGCATATGAGATATGTGCGGGACCGAGAATAATGCGTGTATGTGATACCGTATTCCATTCTCGCGATGAATGTATCGATTAGTTGTATGCGATATAACCTAGTTATCGAATCGAGGATTGATTCGATAAGCCGATACATTGGATATTAGTCGGTTATATGCGATATGACCGGATCGTTAAATCAAGTATTGATTTAATGATTTAATGCATAATTATATATTTGATATATTACATTGCATTAACTAGTATTGGTTCACTTTAAAAGGATTTTCTCACTTGATGTACACAAGTTGTATATGTGATATACTTTTGTGCACTTGTTTGTATCATGTTTGATGATACATGCTCACTTGGGTTTGTGTAAAGAATTAAACCATGGTTAGTTAATGGTTAGGGTTTCATTTGATTTACTTATTCATTTATTTATTTTGTTTATTTATTTTGGAAAAGAAAAATGATATGGTGGCTTTCTTTGTTTGCTTGTTGAAGCTTCATGAAGCTTTGAACAAGTCTACCATATTTGTCTCATGCTTAACCCTAACCATTCCACCAAACCATAGTCTATTCTCTACACCTAACCATGGTTGGTATATGATAAGTATTCCTTTTATTTTCTATTTTGAATATACTTATCATATTCTTTTTCTTCTTCTTCTTCATCTTCAACAATGAAGAAAGCTTGCCTCAATCAATGGCAACTTGAGAAAAAGAGTGAGAAATCCAATTCTAAAGTGAACCCACTTCCTATTTCTTCATCCTCTACCACTTGCCAAGTAGTATAGGGTGTTTTCTTCACAAGTTTCATGACTTGGTGAAGTTGGAGTTTGATCTTGAGTTGCCTCGACGTAGATCATCTTCGGCATCGAAGTCGACGACCTAGCCCGCCCATTTCTCCGATGAAGCCGATGCTAGAGTCCGGGATTCGATTTGGACAGCGAAGGGACGTCATCACGGAGCCTAGGAGGTGGAGGACCGGATCTACAAAGGTTGTAGCCACTTTCCTTTTAGTTAAAGTTGTTTACTTGCATCGCATCACCTATAAATCTAGTTAACGATCTGTATTAGGGTTTGTAGGCACATGAAATTTTTTTGAATTGGGCATGTTTGATCACTTGTGAGACCTCATTAGTGTGCCTAGAAACTCTACACACAGCATATACACCCGCCAAAAAAGGTGGTAAAATCAATCGATACACCACTTCTCCAATCCGTTCGATGATATCGAAAGGTCCCACAAATCGAAGGCTAAGCTTGTCTTGACTACCAAATCTGATCACTCCTCTTGTCGGTGATATCTTCAAGAATACATGATCGCCAATGGAAAACTCTAACGGTTTTCTTCCAGTATCAGCCCGATATTTCTAACGATCTTGAGCCACTTTCATGTGATCTCGGATCAATCGAAACTTGTCCAGTACACGCCTTTCAATAGAGGCAACAATGCAGTACACGACGCGCCCAGTTGTCATCTCGAACCAATTACCATGAAGGTCGCATGCAATGGCCTATTCTTTTGCAAGAAAGATACTAACCGATACATGTTAGGCAACCCAGCCACAAATTCTTTCAATATAGTTATTACCATTAAGACTGTTATTTGCTTGTTTTGATAAAATAATTAAGTTTATATCAACAAAATATTGATGCATTATCATATTCAAAAAGATTTATAATGTTCATATGCTCACAGAAGTTTAGGAAGACACGTTAATCTTCTAACTTGAAAGAAATATAGGATAAATCTTTCAACCAATCAATAATATTATTTCTTATAAATAAATGTTATCATCATCTAATCAAACGCAGTATTTACAAGAGCAAAAATAGTACTTTGATATTTAATAAGAGTAATAGCATAATTTTAAAATATAGATAAATATAGTATTGATATGTGTGTTTTTGGTCCACATCCCATATTTGGGCTTGAGCTATCTTACTGCAGCCCCATATAAACCGAGTAATAGTTTGTTATGAAGAATAGAATTTGGTTAAGAAAAATTCCTTTGGATATACTTGGATGCCTATCCATGGACGAGTTCATCTTTTGTGGATTTTAATTGGAAGTCTTTGCGCTTATGTAGGCTACCGAAAATCGTTTTGTCGATATGATCATATTCATCGACGACGTGATCAAGATATACAAAGGTATCATATTCAACAACGATGCGATCGAGATATACAAAGGTGCCCATTTAATTTTAAATAAAAATTCGATTTTAGTAAATCCATATGTATTTCTGTCATTGCTATGCATGCCTTCAATTAGTATGAGAGCCATGATCCTCTTTTGATTAGGTTATCTAATGTTAACATAATAAGACACTGATTTTTATGTACCTTAATTTTATGAATCGTTCATAATTTGATTATATCTCAATTAATTAAATCTTCTCTATTTATAATGCAAATACACCTCTTGGTGAGGTGGACACTCTTTTTCCTTCAAAATTCAAAGAAAAAGAAGAAAAATCCTCTTCTTCTAGGGCCTCCACCTCATCAAGAAAGAGGATAAAAAAATGATGCCTTGCAATATAAATTTACACATAAACCCTCAATATTCACAAATTTACACCAATATTCATTTTCACTTATATGAAATTCATATCTACACATAAACCCTCATTATTTACAAATTTACATATATACCCATCTCATAAATATGAAATATTATATTTGATACGTGCAACGCACGTGCACAAGTTCATATCTTCTCTATATATAATGCAAATACCCTTGGTTAGCGATCCACCCTTTTCATTTTTTCATGAAAAATAGAAAAAACGAGAAAAATCCACACCTTTCAAGCCCTCCACATCATCTCTCTCATCTCTCAAGCCCTCCACGTCATCACTCTCTCTCCTAAAAAAACAATTAATTGTTTATCTAGAATCTTCCATATCATTTCTCCCAATATATATGTATACTCTCTCTCTCCTAAAAAACAATTAATTTTTTATCCAGAACCTTCCATATCATCTCTCTCTCACACACACACTTTACTAAAAAACAAACTCTACTAAAAAACAATTAATTGTTTATCTAAAACCTTCCATATCATCTCTTCCAATATCTCTATATATAATGCAAATACTCTTTGTTAGCGGTCCACCCTTCTCATTTTTTCAAGAAAAATAGAAAAAAAAAACTAGAAAAATTCTCACCTCTCAAGGCCTCCACATCATCTCTCTCACCTCTCAAGCCCTCCACCTTATCTCTCCCCCCCCTCCCTCCAAAAAAAACAATTAATTGTTCATCTAGAATCTTTCAAACCACCTCTCAATTTTTTTAAACTAACACGTGCAACGCACGTGCATAAATTCTAGTATATATATAATGCAAATAGAAATTGGTTAGAGGGCCTTCTATCAATTTTTTAAAAAAATAAATAAGACTGTAGAACCCTCCACATTTCTCTCAACCCCCTTTTTAAATTTTTTAAACTAACACGTGCAACGTACGTGCATAAATTCTAGTGTGTGTGTAATGCAAATACCCTTGGTTAGAAATCCACCCTTCTCATTTTTTCTAGAAATATAGAAAAAATGAGAAAAATCATCACCTCTCAAGCCCTCCACATCATCTCTCTCACCTCTCAAGCCCTCCGTGTCATCTCTTTCTCTCTCTCTCTCCTGAAAAATAATTAATTGTTTGTCTAGAACCTTCCATACTATCTCTTCCAAGATACACACACACACTCTTTCTCTCCCAACTAAAAAACAATTAATTGTTTATGTTCTCCCAATATATATATATATAAAAAATGCAAATAAAAGTTGGTCAGAGGGCCTTCTATCAATTTTTTTAAAAAATAAATAAGACTCTAGAACCCTCCACATTTCTCTCAACCCCCTTCTTAAACTTTTTAAACTAACACGTGCATAAATTCTAGTGTGTGTGTAATGCAAATACCCTTGGTTAGAAGTCCACCCTTCTTATTTTTTCTAGAAAAATAGAAAAAATGAGAAAAATCCTCACCTCTCAAGCCCTCCACATCATCTCTTTCACCTCTCAAGCCTTCCACGTTATCTCTTTCTCTATCTCTCTTCTAAAAAACAATTAATTGTTTGTCTAGAACCTTCCATACCATCTCTTCCAAGATACACACACTCTCTTCCTCTCCCAACTAAAAAACAATTAATTGTTTATGTAGAACCTTTTATATCATCTCTCCCAATCTCTATATATAATGCAAATACCCCTGGTTAGAGATCCACCCTTCTCATTTTTCTCGAAAAATAAAAAAAATAAAAAAAATTCTCATCTCTCAAGCCTTCCACACCATCTCCCTCACCTCTCAAGCCCTCCCTCCCTCACCTCTCAAGCCCTCCACGTCATCTCTCTCTCCTAAAAAACAATTAATTATTTATCTAGAACCTTCCATATTATCTCTCCCAATATATATCTCTATATATAATGCAAATACCCTTGGTTAGAGATCCACCCTTCTTATTTTTTTTAGAAAAATAAAAAAAATGAGAAAAATCCTCACCTCTCAAGCCCTCCACGTCATCTCTCTCTCCTAAAAAACAATTATCTCTATATATAATGCAAATACCCTTAGTTAGAGATCCACCTTTCTCATTTTTTCTAGAAAAAATGAGAACAATTCTCATCTCTAAAGCCTTCCACACCATCTCCCTCACCTCTCAAGCCCTCCACTTCATCTCTCTCTCTCCTAAAAAACAATTAATTATTTATCTAGAACCTTCCATATTATTTCCCCCAATATATATATATCTTCTATATATAATGCAAATACCTTTGGTTAGATGTCAACCCCTCTCCTTTTTTCTATAAAAAAAAGAAAAAAGAAGAAAAATCCTACATTCTCAAACCTCCACATCATCAAAGAGATCTCCACATAATCTAGAAACATCCACATCTATCTCTCTCTCTCTCTTCTTCAAAAAACATTAATTTTTTAATTATCATCAAATAAACGTCCACATAATCTAGAAACCTCCACATCTCTCTATTCTTCCAAAAAAACAATTTTTAATTAACACGTACAACGCACGTGCAAAAATGCTAATGCAAATACTCTTGGTTAGAGGTCCACCCTTCTTATTTTTTCAAGAAAAATAGAAAAAATTAGAAAAATCCCCACCTCTCAAGAACTCCACATCACCTCTCTCACCTCTCAAGCCCTCCACGTCATCTCTCTTTCTCTCTCTCTCTCCTAAAAAACAATTAATTGTTTATCTAGAACCTTTCATACCATCTCTTCTAATACACACACACACTCTTTCTCTCCCTCCTAAAAAACAATTAACTGTTTATCTAGAACTTCTATATCATCTTTGCCAATATATATATATATATATATATATATATATATATATATATATATATATATAATGCAAATAATGCAAATACCCTTGGTTAGAGGTCCACTGTTCTCCTTTTTTCTACAAAAAAAGAAAAAATGAGAAAAATGCTCACCTCTCAAGCCCTCCACATCATCTCCCTCACCTCTTAAGTCCTCTACATCATCTCTCTCTTCTCCCAAAAAACAATTAATTGTTTATCTAGAACCCTCCATATCATCAATCCTTTTTTTTAAATAAATAAAACTCTAGAACCCTCCATATCTCTCTCCTCCTCTCCACCCTTCTTAAATTTTTTTAAACTAACACGTGCTACGCACGTGCATAAATTCAAGTATATATAATGCAAATACTCTTGGTTATAGATGCACCCTTCTTCTTTTATCTTGAAAAATAGAAGAAAAAAAATGAGAGAAATCCTCACATCTCAAGTCCTTCACATTATCTCTCTCACCTCTCAAGCCCTCCACTTCATCTCTCTCTCCCCCCTAAAAATCAGTTAAGTGTTTATCTAGAACCTTCTATATTATCTCTCCCAATACACACACACACACACACACACAATGCAAATACTTAGAGGGCCACCCTTCTCATTTTTTCTGGAAAAATAGAAAAAATGAGAAAAATCCTCACCTCTCAAGCCCTCCACGTCATCTCTCTCTCTCTCCTAAAAAACAATTAATTATTTATCTAGAACCTTCTATATTCTCTCTCCCAATATATATATCTCAATATATAATGCAAATGCCCTTAGTTAGAGGTCCACACTTCTCATTTTTTACTTGGAAAATAGAAAAAATAATAAAAATCCTCACCTCTCAAGCCCTCCACATCATCTCTCTCACCTCTCAAGCCCTCCACGTCATTTCTCTTTCTCTCTCTCTCTCTCTCTCCCTCTCTCTCCTAAAAAACAATTAATTGTTTATCTAGTACCTTCCATACCATCTCTCCCAATATTCTCTATATATAATGCAAATATCCTTGGTTAGAGGTCCGCCCTTCTCATTTTTCTAGAATAATAGAAAAAATGAGAAAAATCCTCACCTCCCAAGCCCTCCACATTATCTCTCTCACCTCTCAAGCCCTCCACGTCATCTCTTTCTCTCTCTCTCCCCTAAAAAACAATTAATTGTTTATCTAGAACCTTCCATACCATCTCTTCCAATACACACACACACACTCTTTCTCTCCCTCCCAAAAAACAATTAATTGTTTATCTAGAACCTTGTATATCATCTCTCCCAATCTTCTCTATATATAATGCAAATACCCTTGGTTAGAGATCCACCCTTCTCATTTTTTCTAGGAAAAATGAGAAAAATCCCCACCTCTCAAGCTCTCCACATCATCTCCCTCACCTCCCAAGCCCTCCACGTCATCTCTCTCTCTCCTAAAAAAAATTATTTATTTATCTAGAACCTTCCATATTATCTTTCCATATATATATATATATATATATATATATATATATATATATATAATGCAAATACCCTTGGTTAGAGGCCACCCTTCTCATTTTTTCTAGTAAAATAGAAAAAATGAGAAAAATACTCACCTCTCAAGCCCTCCGCATCATCTCTCTCACCTCTCAAGCCCTCCACGTCATCTCTCTTTCTCTCTCTCTCTCTCTCTCTTTCTCTTCTAAAAAACTGAAAGGTTATGCTAATGCCCTAGCCATCATCTGTGGCCGTTTGCGGAATAAAATTTTTTCAACGATTTAAACTTGGCGCTAGAATAATCATAAACCAGATCTACCATAAACCTAACTAGCATACAAGAGAAGCTATCTATTATGATTGAAGATTATATCTAAAGAACCAAGTCCTTCGGGGTTTCACTCCTATCCTTTAGCTCCTCAAAAGGAAGTACGGATCGCGCTTGACCGACAGCCTCCTCGCGTTAAAGATGATCCACCCGAGAGTACCTACTTTGAGCTCCTACCTCTTAATTGAAGTAACTAAGTTACTTAGTATGTTAATCTAAGTAACCTAGATGAAGTAGAGATTAATTATGGATTGTTTTGTCTCAAAAAAACATTGGTTGCTCAACTCATGAGACACTTAAGAGTTTGAAGAAGAAGAAGAGAGCTTGGAGGAGAGATAATGTTAATCTTGAATCAAATTCTTAATGAAGATGGCTCACTTAGATAACATATATAGCAAAGATATTTTCCACAACAAAAATATCTCCATGCCACCTTACCACAATAGTAATCCATGAGTCATGAGGTGATTCATCTTATTTCAATAGTAAATCATGAGTCATTTAACCATCTTATTTCAATAGCAAACCATGAGTCATTTAAATGATTCATCTTACTTCAATAGTAAACCATGAGTCATTTAAATGAGTCATCTTATCCTCCACCCCATTAAACATAAATGGTTATAAAAACAAATGAGGTGTCTTCTTCTAGAAGTACTCTTGCCAAAATTACAAGAATACCCCTCACCGTATATATATACCCGTATCCGTATTTCGAAAATACGAATACAAAAAAACGAAAACAATCCAATAATCCAATACTAGAATCTGGCTTAAACCAAAGCCTACTAGTATTATCCGTCCGAATCATGATCGAACCCTGCCGTAAAACCATACGGTCTCTACATCGTTTCGCTCGAAGCAGAGAAACCCTCTGTGTAGGACTCTAAAGACTCGACAGTGCGCCGGCAATGAGTTACTGGATAAATCCATAATCACAAGCACGTCAGCGGCACTAGCTGTATGTAACGGCTACCCGGATACTAGTCGATAAGGAAAGCCGACGAGCAAACTCATCCGGATCCCTACTTAGCCTATCCGTGACAATATCCGTACAGTTCGGTCTCTTCGTCTAAGAATATTGCATACCGGATTTATGGGGTGGTAAACGTCAGACCCTAATAACCCGATAATTCGTACTGATGCGGCTCAAGACTAATCCGGGAAACTACTGATCAACCTATCAGTAAATCCCAACTGCCTTGGCCAAGGTTTTATAGTCCTGGCCAATCTAACACAGTGCGATATCGACTCCCAATACCTGGAGAGACGAATCCCTGACAATCACTCACTGCCTCCATGTGGTTCGGGACTGTACTCAACCAAAACCTGTTTGCACGACTCAGTAGAGCCGTGGTAGAGTAGTGATCAAAACACAGTAGGAACTTACACGAGACAAATAACAATCTCAGGTCCAAAGAGTAACCTGTACGCATGTCACATGAGAACCGCTATCTGACGATAGGTATAATACCATCTAGAGGTTCTCTGCGAGTCCGTCCAGTGTACTCACCTCAGTAAGCACCCGTATACAATTTTAGATGATGACACCAATGGTTGTAGGACCAACCACCGCCCGTCGTCGGGGTCTAGAAACGTATATGCAAGTCTACTCTGGAGTATCAATGCCCGATCTCGATACTCCTGCGACTTGGGACGTTTAAGGATATGGTTATAAACTACCAAGCTCCTACAAGTATAATCGCCATCATAACGTTGGTAGTCAAGCAAGATCTTACGGGCTTTATCAACATGTGGTCGACATATATAACATATGCACATGTTAAGACAATATCAAACCATAATAGTATACTACTATATCAAGTCTTTATCAATATGTGTAAGCAATATAAAACATCATAAGAAGGAAATACACATATCTTAATAAAGACAACTCAAATAATACACTATATAACTTAGCAAGATTGTCCTGTACATACATATCCCTAACATCCATATGTATACAAATACAATAATGGCCTCCGGGGCATACATATCCAACAAAAACAATTAATTGTTTATCTAGAACCTTCCATACCATCTCTCCTAATATATATATATATATATATATATATATATATATATATAGAGAGAGAGAGAGAGAGAGAGAGACACTCTTTCTCTCCCTCCTAAAAAAACAATTAATTATTTATCTAGAACTTTCCATATAAATATATATATATATATAGAGAGAGAGAGAGAGAGAGGACGTACTTTTTCGACACCATAGGAGGAAATTCCCTCATATGGCCTCTTTCCTCCATTATTCTTATATATATATATATATATATATATATATATATATATATATATATAACTGGTTAGAGGACCCTCTCCCAATTTTCTTTTTAAAAATAAATAAGACTCTGGAACCCTTCGTATTTCTCTCTCTGTCCTCTTCTTAAACTTTTTAAACTAACACGTGCAAAGCACGTGCATAAATTCTAGTCTCTATATATAATGCAAATATCCATAGTTAGGGTTCACCCTTCTCCTTTTTTCTCGGGAAAAAAAGGAAAAAGGAGACAAATCCTCACCTTTCAAGCCCTCCACATCATCTCTCTCATCTCTTAAGCCCTCCACATCATCTCTCTCTCTCCTCCCAAAAAAACAATTAATTGTTTATCTAGAACTCTCCCTATCATCTCTTCCAAATATATATATATATATATATATCCATGGTTAGAGGTTCACCCTTCTCTAGAAAAAAAAAATTCTCACATTTCAAGCCCTCCACATCATCTCTCTCACTTCTTAAGCCCTCCGCATCATCTCTCTCTCTCCCCTCCCAAAAAACTATTAATTATGTATCTAGAACCCTCCATATCATATATATATATATAACCCTTCACATCATCTCTCTCACCTTTCTCCCAAAAAATAATTAATTTTTTAATTAACACGTGCAACGCACGTGCATAAATCTATATATAATGCAAATACCCTTGGTTAGAGCTCCACCCTTCTCCTTTTTTCTTAAAAAAATAGAAAAAAAATGAGAAAAATCCTTACCTCTCAAGCCCTCCACATCATCTCTCTCACCTCTCAAGTCCTCCATCTCATCCCTCCTCTCCTCCCAAAAAACTATTAATTATTTATCTAGAACCCTCCATATCATCTCTCCCATATATATATATATATATATATATATATATATATATATATATATATATATATATATATATATATATATAACCCTTCACATCATCTCTCTCACCTTTCTCCCAAAAATTAACACGTGCAACGCACGTGCACAAATCTATATATAATGCAAATACCCTTGGTTAGAGGTTCACCCTTCTCTTTTTTTTCTTAAAAAAATAGAAAAAATGAGAAAAATCCTTACCTCTCAAGCCCTCCACATCATCTCTCTCACCTATCAAGCCCCCCATCTCATCCCTCCCCTTTTTTTAAAATAAATAAATAAATAAGACTCTATAATCCTCCACATTTCTCTTTCCTTCTCAAAATTTTTTTAACATGTGCAACGCACGTGTATAAATTCATAAATAAATAAGACTTTAGAACCCTCCACATTTCTCTTTCTTCCCTTCTCAATTTTTTTAAACACGTGCAACGCACGTGCATAAATTCTATGATTTAATTTGAATAGGGTTTTTCCAAATTTTATATGATAAAAAGCCCTACTTTGGATTTATTAACTGATTAGATTGATTAAAATTGTATTAGATCGTTGTGTTATGAAATCTATTTAATGGATTTTATAGAATTGATAGATTTTAGAAATCAATTCAGTTAAAATTATAGTAAAACCAAAAAAGACCATATCCCTTAACTTTCTCCCTATTTATTAACTGCCAAATATAATTTATCTTATTCCTGTTTATATTTAATTTAATTTTGAATCCCTTGCCTGCGCTCTCTACTTTTCCTAATATTTCAGTTAAATTAACTTATGAACTAGGACAGCGATATTGCTAAATCTTTCTCTGATAAATCCACACCAAAACTTTTGTATAGACAAAATTAACTCCGACTACAACAGCCTTTGATTCCCTTCTCCCAAATCGCATCCATCGCTAGCAACCCCTCACCCGGTGCGTCGTCGCTCTCGACCTTTCCTCCTCACTCACCAGCTCCATCCCCTTCCTCGCCATATACTTCCTCTCTCACCTCCATCTTCTCAACCTCTCCAAGAAACCTCCGTCCTCTACTCCGCCTTGATCCTATCATTCCGGCATTTCTCGATCCTAGCAGATCTGCTGACCAAGATTGGTGGCATGTTCGGAGACGAGATCAGCGCCGTCAAGTACTAGCTCCCTGACGAGGACCTCAACACACCCTCATCTTGATCTCGTCACAGGAGGATCTCGGCAACATGATCAAGAAGCTTGATCGCGTTGCCGACAAGCCAGCAAAACTGTGGTTTTTCGTGATCTCGCCGACGATGATCATCCTGCGATCGGCATGGGACATGGCTACATTGATGCCAATCCGGATTAGGATAAAGAGGAAGGAAAGTATGAAAAGGAAAAAATTAAAAGCCGATGTATGTTAACCTACGAGTCTCATTCCTTTTAGTTTTAATTATTTTACAATTTCAAAGATATTGTATGTTACTAATCATGCCAGATATGTTAAAGTGCTAAAAGCAATGGATTTAGTCAAGTAAAAGAACAATCAACACTTCATCTAGCATCACAATAGTGACATCAAGCGACTCTGAAGACCAAATTGCAAATTCAAAGGAAATATCGAAGAAATCACACAACGGACGTACTCAACACTTTTTATTTTATTTGAGTTTAAAGTCGATCTCAATGGTTAAAATCTCTTTTCTGATCATAATCGTCTATACTAGATACCTTTTTACTTAAAATAGATAACTACACTTTTGATTAGAATTCCAAAATTAGAGTTCCAAAATGTAGGTCTCAAAAAGATCTTTCCAACGAGTCCAAAAATGTCGAAATCGGATAACCGAGAAAAAAGTTATGATGGTTTTAGTTTCAGTATGTGATATATCATATATGAACGCCTAAATATAACGCCACAGACGTTTCTAGGACGTTTATAACATTTATCAACTTTCAAATTTTGATTTTTGGTGGGAATTTCGGTTTTACAACGGCTATAAACTGCAAATAACTATCCCAAAATTTAGGAACAGTTATTCTAACCATCCTAACCGCCCCTCACTCAATTTCTATAAATAAAACCTATTTTCAAAAAGTTTTCACCAATTTTTCTTATCGCGTTCACGTTTTCAAATCTTATCATTCTCTAATCTTTTTGTGAAAATTGTCTCTCGATTCTTAAACTTTTAGTATTCTCCTTTAGAAAAGATATCTTTCAAGGCTTTAAATTTCTGTAGTATTAGAAACGAAAGATCTCTTATTGTCAAAGAAGTTTTGTTTGCTTTAAATTTTTTTTTTAATTTCTGAAAAACTTCTTTGAATCGTCCTTAAGTTTTTACTATTTTTTTTTGAAAAGAGAGACCTTTCAGTGCTTTATATTTTTCTAGTTATTAGAATCGAAAGATCTTTAAATTATCGTAGAAGTTTTTGTTTTCAAACTTTTCATAATCCTTTTTGAAAAACCTCTTCGAATCATATTTAAACTTTTCTAATCTCCAAAATACAATCCATTATCTTCTTTAATTCGGAACTTGATTTATCTATTAAGATCATTAGAATTGTATAGTTGATTTTGTAAAGATTTGTTGAAATCTTACTTGTACGACCTAATGAAGAAAGTTCTAAGATCTTCACATTGTAAAAGGTTTCGGATTTGAGCCTTTGATAAAATGTCTAGGTGTTCACCGCCTGCAAGTCTTAAGGTTCGGATCTGAGCCTGGAAAAAGATCTAAGTTTCTCCACCCGTGTACGAGTTAGTGAATACTGAGCAGTAGTCTCAGACGAGGATTAGCCACGGAGGTGGTGAATCTCGTTAAAAATCCTCTGTGTCATCTGTGTTTATTTTTTCATTTTGTACCTCTGTAATTGATTATGCGACTGTGATAATTTAGTATACTTAAAATTCTTTTATTCCGCTGCATATTGTGTTTTCGCAAAAATACCCTGAGTTTGTCATATAGCCTTATTCAACCCTCCCCCCCTCCTCCCTCTAAGGCTGCTTTCAATGTAGTTGGGATTAATTTTATCCATACATAAATTTTTGTGTGGATTTATCAAATAAAGGTTTGGCAATATCGCCACCCTATCAATTATATTAAATTTCTTAAAATTTTCAAATAATATGCAGCTTTTAGTTTTTTTTATTTACTTTTTGTCTCTCTTCTTCTGTATTTATTTTCTACTTAAAGAAAGAAAATGATAACACAATTTAGTATATTTTAACACAAGATATTAACCTTGTAAGAATTGTATCATGCCTTCATTTTATTTTTTTTAAAATTTTATAATAACTTTTATTGTTCTTAGTGAAAGCTAATGATTGTTGAAAGTGATATTCAATGAATATTTATCAAAGCGCTTTGTCATCAAGAAACGTTAGTATACCTTCAAACAGAAACATGAATGCATATGCTAGATATCATGAGGGAAGTTTGAGAAGTACATCCTAAGACATCTTTTGACTTAGACTAATAATTTTAGATATTTTAGAAGAAAAAAATTAAACGAATTTTAACAGAGAATTTTAAAATATTGTTAAAAAGAAGACAACTTTCCAATTAAAAATTTTCCTATAGAAAGTTTACATTGTAATAAAGTCATGCTAATGTATTTCATGCAGCAAACCAGTAGATAATAGGTACAGAATAACTGGGTGTAACCGTATCCAGTTCTTCAAAGTACAAGAACAAAAACAAACGATGTCCTGATACTTAAAACAGCAATATATTTTATTTTATAATGCGGCTATTGCTATTGTTATGTAGTCCACATCTTAGAAGCAGCAAGATCAATATATGAAGTTAAATAAAAGGAGTCCATACTTCACAGAAATTATTGAGTTGCATAAAATTCACAATTAATACACATTAGGAGGATGAAGATGTCCGCACTGCAGCGTGTAGATATTTTCTGACAATCTTACATAAAATTTGATGTCAAGTTTGAAGGAAATGATAAAACAATCTCGGCTGTAATCGATCTAGGAGGTAACCCTTGCTAAACATAATATAATAAGCCAATGCTTAGAAAAACCAACTCCATATTCAGAATATCAACTATTACATTAAATAGGGCTCCAAGGATCCATTTGTAAAGCCATAAACAGTTGACGAGATCATATCTGTGCAGTGCAGTATGCGATCCTTCCTAGGCTGGTATTGCATAGGGAAATCTGTTGGCAAGGCGCAGATTCCGGCCATAAGATCCACCACCTGCAATGCATATCAGTAAGAAAGAAAAAACTATTACAAGAAACGAAATTTATCCTTTTTCTACGGTTAATATCTTGACAAGTAACGATACTAAATCAAATCAACAATCATTGAGTTAATGCTACTCTAATGTTTGTTGATTAAATTTTTATCAACAAAGGTATTCTAATTTCAGTAATAAAAAATCACTACACCTCACTAATATGCTAGAACTGTAATGAGTACAGCACTCTCTGAAATTTCCCTTTTTTCTTTTTTTGTAGCCTGTATTCTTATTATTTTCTTTTTTAAAATAACAGCGCAAATTAAAGGAACATTCCCGTAATTAAAGAAGCATTGGCAGCTATATTTCATTTGCAAAGCTGTGCATTTAATTGTAATCAAACTCTTAAATTACAAGGAGGCAGTAAAATATATTCTATTGCACATTGAGCAAGAGCATAAATATTACTCCACTCAAACTAAGATACAAGTAATGAGCAGGAAGAGAAATTTTACATTATATGAGTGTAAGTTCCAGCTTAGGTCTGTTGGGCTGCGGCTCCACCACCTCCATGTGAATCCTTACAGTCTGCAAGATCCCATAAGAAATGCTGTTACCTGCCTTTGTCACTCTCTGGTGTGCTTCATCTACTACCCATTCACCAGTTTTCTCTCCCCTAGCCATCAAATACACGGGTCCTTCAATACCAAACCTGAATAAATGGAAAATGCGATTAGTTGCATCCAGCAGTATCACCTACAATAGTGAACACTCTAGTTTCACAACTGGTGTCGCCTCCTAGCAATAAGAAATAAAGTTTATAAACTATAATTCACTTAAAGAATCACACTAAGCATTAGAGGCATAAAGGATTACTATCTGAATTTGATCAGACGAGAGAGATCCCAATAGATCTCAGTGATGATGACACTGAAGGGATGGCCATTGCATTTTTGCTGTTGCGTCCATGAACTTGTTGAATTTAACAAGACGAGCATTTATACTCAAATGGTAATTCAATTTAGGGTTTTTTTTTTACTTGTAGCCACCCCCCCCCCCAAAACATAACAAAGTCCTTTCTAACCCCCCAAAACTTGGAATTTACTTTTTACCCCAAAAACCAACAAGTTACAACATTTTACCCCCTTACGATTTCCGTCAGAAAAACCCCCGTTAAATTTAACTTTAATTTTTCTCCATAAATTTTAGGTTTACCATTTACCAGAAGACAAGTAAAACCGTAAAAGCATTCAACTTCTTCATAGCTAGAGAAGAAATTGAAGTTGCTCCTAATTTCACGACAGATTTTTCGAAAGATTCAGCAGAAGCCTAAACCCTATTTTCAATTTGGAAAAGAAATTGAGTATTTTCAAAGAAGAAAAGCGGTTGGGGTATTTTAAAGAAAAACCTGATGTTATGCCGTTAAAAGTTGACGGAAATCGTAAAGGAGGTAAAATAATGTATCTTACTGGTTTTGGGGGGTGAAAAGTGAATACAAAGTTTTTTGGGGTAGAAAGGAATTTGTTATTTGGGGGGGGGGGGGGGCTACAAGTAAAAAACCTTTCAATTTAACATATACAGTTTTTAAAAATGTGAGCATAGTTAGCGACATCTCTCAGGATTACACCCTTTAAGCTCATGCTAACGAGTGCCCTAGGGACAGCAAAACATGGATCTGTATTGCTCATTTCTCTACCCAACCTGACATTTATCTCAAAGGAAATTTCATATTTTACTAATAATCAAAGTACCTCTCACTTCTCCTCCTCTTTCATCTCATTGTCAAAGCATTAAAAAAAATTGGTGGGAGAGTTCTCTTCGAGAGTAAAATGTCCACTAAATGATGTCAATAGTTCTTCCTTCCAACAAATAAATATTGTATGCTTGAATACTAGGGTTGCACTCTGGTTCGGATTTGGATATATATCCGGATCCGGATATTTTCGGATACAGATACGGATATATATTTTCGGATCTAGTCAGATACGGATACATATACAAATCTTTTCAAATTTTCATATACGGATTCGGATATCTGAATGCGGTTACGGATACGAATTCGGATACGGATATCCGCGGCTTCATTAAGATAAATATAGCATTTTATATTAAATTTCTAATATTTTTATGCTTAATTAATTAATACTTTATAGTAAAATTAAAATTAAATAATATATTGGTTTGTTTATTTTATAGGTATGATAAATTATGCATTAAAAAAATTATTTTATTATTTTTATTTTAAAATATACAAAATAGGACAATATATATGTATAGTTATTTGTTAATATATTCTGTTATGTACATATTTATTCGTTTCAAATATTTTAAACATTCATATTAATATGTATCGGTTGCATTCATATTCTCACTTCACATTCACTTATTTTATATTTCAAACATTTATTTATCAATATTTGATTCGTATCCGTATCCGTTTATCTCATATTCAATCCGTATCCGATTTTGTCAAATATGGACATGAATATTTTTTACCGAATTATATCTGTATTTGTATCCGTATCCGAAAGCAGAAAGTGTAAGTATACGGTAATGCTCATATCCGATCCGTATCCGCTCTGAATGCAACCCTATTGAATACAATCTCACCAACATAACAGCCAAGAGAGATTGCTTGATTGATAGAAGGTGAGAAACTACTTGTTTAGAAGGAGAAACAGGTTCATGGTTCCAGTTAGAAACTTTAAAAGGGGCGTCCAACTATTTCTTTAACCAGAACCGAAAAAATATACTTAAGTAGTTCCACTTAAAGTAGTGCCCTTCACAACACTTGTAAGCAAAATCCTTTCACAAAATATTTTCAAAAGGCAAAAATGTGTAAAGGAGATATAGAAGCATATGCACATAAAGATGTATATGCACAGTGCACACAGACACATGCGTGAATGCATCTACACGCGACTACATTTTATGTGGATGGAAGCGAGGAGTGTAGAAGTTGTTTAGTGTGCTTGTGTACTCGCATGCTAGAACAGCATTATTTTAAGAGACAGACAGTTATTGTTTTTCCTGAAAGGAATATGAAGCAGCAGAGCAGGAGGTCATACTTGGGGACAAAGACTATAAATCCATTCGATTTTATCTTCACTATCCTGCCTTCGGTGTCAGTGGGCCTGCAAATAGACATAGCGGCAGGGTTTCCTTAGAATTCTACAAAAGAGGATGATAAAAACGGAATTCTTATGTGGAAATGAAATTTACCTCTTCCTAAAATAAATAAGTGTGTGCAGCTCAACTGAGGCTCGGCTGGCCATCTGGGCATTTCTGTGCCGATAGTTCAAATCTGGAGATAGATTACCATAGTTCAGAATGCATGACCAACAGAAGGATACAACAAGAAAATCAAATTCTCTTACTGTCCGCAATGTTTGTGAGTTGGGACCCATCTAGAAAAATT
Source organism: Agapanthus africanus (assembly GCA_030015575.1). Classification (NCBI taxonomy): domain Eukaryota; kingdom Viridiplantae; phylum Streptophyta; class Magnoliopsida; order Asparagales; family Amaryllidaceae; genus Agapanthus; species Agapanthus africanus. The sequence goes on along the minus strand of CM057338.1, from coordinate 20,288,188 downwards.
GGCGGAAGCTTCGCAATTCCAAGAGCTGCAGCAAGCAATCTGTGAACAATGACATCTGCAACACAGTGACCATGTTATAACCCTGGAAATAACGTAAAATAGGTCATCTAGCCTCATAAGCTAGCTGCTAACTAATCAACTTACTTGTGTGTTAAGATATCCTTATGCACAAATACCATGTGCCTTGCACAAACTAATGAAAACAGATGACAACACCATATAATATGGTTATCAAAGGCTATAGTTCCCACAACAAATTTAAACCTTTTAAGTTGAGGAAATGGGGCCTGCAGGCCCAAAATACAATGTCCTCTCACATGGGCCAATGGAACCCGCTGGCTATTTTGCGGTTAGGCCAATGGACCCTCATGTGAGAGGCCACTGCGATCTGCAGGTTCCCTGCAGGCCCCCTTTTCTCTTTAAGTATGTAAAGTTCTTTTTTCATATCTTTCATGATAATGAGAGAAAACTTCCCTCTCATAACTCCAGTTATCTCAAATAATGGTTATGCTTAAGAAACAAGTAACTGGCATATTTAATCTTAATCAAGTTTAAATTATGCATCATTTATTGGTTATTCATTAAAGGAAAATGATATTTTAAGTTTTTTTAATTCTTTTTTCACATTTTACTTTATTCTTGTTTTCAGCTTCAACATGTGGTAGTTTTTTACAATTCATTCAAGGCCATCAAGTTTGACCAAATTAATTTTACTCAGCGCAATACCATGACAGACTCCCATATCGAAGCATAGACTGATGCATGCGTCAATCACAGAAGGATGGAACAGCTTAACATTCCTGACTTCAGCATTTACATAAAAACGATACCCAACATTATTCCGTGTGTGCTCTTGGCTGGTCAATTTGGAAGTAGGAAAATGGCACTTGTCACCATAACATGAATTTAGACAGCACAACCATACATCTTTTCTGCATCTTTACTGGAGTGTCGAGCTGAACGTGTAATACATCGTGTAGGTGTATGCTTACCAATAGTTTAAGAACACGATCACTACGCAACCTGAACTCCCCTCCAACAAATTCACACTACAATTTATAGGGACTAATGCACAACGCAACCAAGCAATACAATATAAAAAATTATGGATGAGCTGATTTTATGCAAATAACCACTGCGTGTTTGGACACTGCTGGCAAATTAATAACTTTAATTCTTCTTCCTTTTACTTTCCGCTAGCTGCTTATGGAGAATCAACCACTTCTTGAATGCATTCAGCAACATAATTAAACGTATGGCTCCTAGTTCTCTCATGGGAACAAATAAACTCTTTAAAACATATCAAAGGACTTCCTCCAGCGTGGAACCATAAAGGAGGAAATAGACTAACCTGCATATCTCCGGATAGGGGAAGTGAAGTGAGTATAGAGAGGTGCAGCAAGCCCATAGTGGTGAAACTCTGATAGGCTTATATCTCCACTAGAAAAATAAACAGCCTGTTTACATTATGTTAATGACGTAAAATTAGAAACTTCATGGTCAACTTTATCAATGTATGTTGCATAGCATAGCAAGCCATACCTGTGTCATGTACATGGTCAACATTATCAAAGTGTGTTGCATAACAAACCATACCTGTGTCATGCACCTAGTAGCCAAAATCCGAATCAACTTATTGAAATATGGATCATCACGCTGCAGATATGTCGATAGAGAAGTAAGTATTACAAATTTCTAGCAACCTACTAAGTTCACTTCTATCAACAGCAATGCCAAGCACTATACAGAATACGTAAGGACTTAAAAAACAAAACTAATGCCAGCATAACTGAACAAACATTAAGAAACAAAGTAATAACAATGTAGGGTACACCCTCACCACTGAATGGTCAAGTGAATCAGCAAGTGCTTTTGAAGATGAAACATCCAGAACCAAGTCGACAGCAGCAGCCATACGTAACAATGGTTCAAGCATTTCCTTCGTCGGGGTAGGATGACGCCTGGTGGCACGTCAAAATTAAGTAATTATTTGTAGGACATGAAAGAAAACGGGAACTTCAATTCATAAAGAGTGCAGGATTAATATAGTTCTCAGAGAGCAAATCTTATAAATGAAATCAATCTATGTTCTACATATTTAGAGATGACAGAAAGAGAACTTGAATACATTTTAAGCTAGGGAACTGTAGAAGAAAATTTCGATCAAATTCACTGGGATCAGAGAGTTACCATCAGGATTTTTCCAACTGTCAGTAATTCAGAGATGTAGTAGTCAATGTAGAATACACAACCTTTTCTTAGCTCCCACCCATGAAACTTCTAATATTTTAAGATAGATGCCAAGATATTTGACAAGATACATTTTTAAATGAGTCAACATCTCATCTCAATATCTCATGTGCGTTTATGGCACTATCTTATGATACCAAGTTGATATAGTAAACATATTGTGCAGCTTTAAGTCTAGTACCAATGATATTTTATTTTAATAGAATTTTCTCAAGCCCATGATCGAAATCCGTTGAATGTATATGGCCATGCCCATGAGCAGGCTTGCTGCTAACTATTCCCGGAAAAAAATACCTCCAAACTCCTAAATATAGTTAATTTCTTCTGAATGATCTATTTAATATCATTTTCAAGAAATATATAACTGAAATTCATTGTATTGTTTCTAAATCAATGTTCTAAATTTCGGATGTCGGTGTCGTGTCGGCCCGAAGATTTTGATGTCGGATATCGGATATCGTGAAATGTCGGGTGGTTTTATCAAATATCGGGTTCTACATTTTTGTAATATAAACCTCATTTATATAACTTATATTTTTGAAAAATATTAAGTTATGCAGATTTTTAGTTTTATTAAATTTATATCTTCCTCAATAGCTCGGTGGTAGAGCGGTCGCCTATTAATTACTTAAAGTACAAAGCCCAAAACCCAAAATCGGAAAGAAAATTATCGGGGAAAAATCCTCCATATATCGGAAAATGCCGGTTAGAACGGAGACATCACGAAAAGTCGGCCGACATTTACTAAGTATCGGTAGCCGAAATGATTTTACAAAACTATGTTGTTTTTCTTCCCAAAACCGAGATCCTTATTATCAATTTACGCATTTCTGTATCGCCATACCAGTGGCAGTCATATCCATATCAATGAAACACAGTAGATCACCTTCACAAGCTTTGTCAAAGCATTCATAACTTGCTACATATAGAAGCCAAGATAATAGTATGTCCACTTGAGATCACTTTTCTAAAGTTCCGTAGAAGCATTCCTAATTTGCTACATGTTGCCAAGATAACATTATTTCACCTCTAGAGCACATTTAATAAGCTTTGTCTCAGCACTCCTAATTAGTGATATATAAAACACAAGATAATCTTGTGTCCCATAAGCCCGAAGAGAGTAGTTCTCTACTATTAATGTGCATTTACTGATGGAACTTTAAGGAATTCTCTTCCAAATACAAGATACTGCTATTGAAACATTTGACCTGCCCTAATACTAATTGTCTATGACATAACAAGTAACAATTACAAACCTTTGAGGTTTGATGTTTGTACGGACTCTTGAGATGAATATATAATCTAGCTTACTGGGGGGCATAATTGTTCCCAGAAAAAAAGGTAACAATTACCAAAAAAAGGTTGTAAGATTGAATATTATCAGGATCGTACCTTAATAAGGAACACAAAGGATAATGTTTCAAAATCTTTTCTGCAACGGAAACATTAGCAGCAAGCATAAACTCCTCAATCATTTGATTCGCTTCCCGGATCTGATATATGCCTGCCAGGAATGATAATTCAACCTCAATCCTAAGTTCACTAATAAAAACTAGACCTTTTATATATCCAACTGCCTACCAATATCCATAGGATCATGAGTTTCTGTATCTATTTGAAATTTGACTTCTGCGGATGCAAGAGTAAGAGCTCCTCTGTCAATACGCCTTTGCCTCATAATCTGTGGATAATAGGAGTTTAACTAGAAAAGCTCTACTAAACCATTGACTGAAAGCAAAGACGTTATTATCATGTATAGTAATGCATTACTCGGTCTACTAACCTTTGCTAGTGAGTTCATATTCCGCAGATCAGTTGTTAATGGGTCTATCAAGCGGCTGCAACAGATATGGAAAAACAACCGAAGGAGGATATTAAAGGAGAAGACAAAAAGGCATTCCACAGCCAAAAGGGTCAGAAATTGAAATGCAGAAGCAATATCAAAACAACGCCAAACTGAAACAGAATATAGTCTGAACATGACAGGTTTTGCAACTCCATCCCTAATGCAAAATCATGGACAGTTCGTAGCAGTCTCTCACACATCTGGACACATCAGTCCATAATATGTCATCCAAACCGTTGAAAGTAAAAAACCAAATGATTGGACTTTAAAGATAGTCCCATATTGGAAATAACAAAAGAAACGCATGGGTATAAGATATAAGATGGGCCAAACCTCAACAAGGTTTGAGTCATTGTTGGAACCCACTTATCATTAAAAGCCCATGTGTAAAAGGCCATCACTCCTCCAATTCTTCTCTAGCTTTAAACTCTACTCTACTTTAAAAATAACTTTGACATGGTATCATCCTCCATGTGAGGGGAATGTTGAAAGAAAAAACCAAATGATTGGACTTTAAAGGATAGTCCCATATTGGAAACAACAAAAGAAACATATGGGTCAAACCTCAACAAGGCTTAGTCTTATTGTTGGAACCCACTTATCATTAAAAGCCCATGTGTAAAAGACCATCACTCCTCCAACTCTTCTCTAACTTTAAACTCTAATCTACTTTAAAAATGACTTCTCGCAAGCGGATGGCACAATCCATATGTATCAATGGCCTTCTGATCATCATAAGGTGGTCCATACAAATTTTACAACAAATCAACAATGCTACAGTTCAGGATTCAACTGAGCTTAGCCAGCTTCATCCGACCATCCCAACTTCGGAATAAAGCAATGCAGAATTTAAAATCACAACTCCATGCTATCCTTTATAAAACTGAAACCAGTAATGGTTGCACCTAATTTACTCGAGCAATCGGGGGCGAGGAAGGGAGGCGCCAACTAGCTACGAAGTAGGAAAACATACATGATAACATAAGCTTATGAAACAAAAGTTTGCACATGGTATGTCATCAAATGATGAGTTATCATAGGGTATTTCAAAAAGAATAAACAAAAATCAGGCTTTGTTAATCATATTAAATTGTACCAAAGCCAATGCAAAATAAGCATGAAAGTCTTATTGTTGGAACCCACTTATCATTAAAAGCCCATGTGTAAAAGACCATCACTCCTCCAACTCTTCTCTAACTTTAAACTCTAATCTACTTTAAAAATAACTTTGACACAGACTTCTCGCAAGCGGATGGCACAAGCCATATGTATCAATGGCCTTCTGATCATCATAAGGTGGTCCATACAAATTTTACAACAAATCAACAATGCTACAGTTCAGGATTCAACTGAGCTTAGCCAGCTTCATCCGACCATCCCAACTTCGGAATAAAGCAATGCAGAATTTAAAATCACAACTCCATGCTATCCTTTATAAAACTGAAACCAGTAATGGTTGCACCTAATTTACTCGAGCAATCGGGGGCGAGGAAGGGAGGCGCCAACTAGCTACGAAGTAGGAAAACATACATGATAACATAAGCTTATGAAACAAAACTTTGCACATGGTATGTCATCAAATGATGAGTTATCATAGGGTATTTCAAAAAGAATAAACAAAAATCAGGCTTTGTTAATCATATTAAATTGTACCAATGCAAAATAAGCACTTAAAATAGAGCATGAAAGGACCTCCATGCACACAGATAAGACAGTCATCCCACATAAGAGCAATTAATACAGATGCAAAGCACAAACTAGAAGGTTTATAACCTGTCGTCCATTCTTGCTTGAGCTTCTACATATGACATTGCAGCACAAGACTTGATAACACTCTTTGTGTATCTTGTAGATAAAATTTCTACATCTGGCGTCATTTCCTGTAATTAGAAGAAGAGATGGAAGTATCAGTAAGTAATGCACAACATTTATGTTTAGACAGAAAGAAAACCATCCAAATAAGTCGAGAATTTTTTTTCCCTACATACGTCGTTGATCATGAAATCGCTGATGCAGATCTAGCATTTAGGACAACAAATTCCCAAAGCATGGATTATAGGGAAGTTTAACTAAGGAATTAAACGGATTTGCATAGCATACCAACTTTCCATCATAACAGTAATTAATTATTAAAAAAAGTTAGTGAAGAAGAGACAAATTTGAGTTTTGTAAGGAGACCTTTCTGTTCAGGTTATTACAGGTGATTAAACCATGACAAGAGATAAAATCAGAGACGACAGAAAGAAACAACCGATGGTTTCAGCCCATCGAATGTCGGAATTGGACAGCTAATCAAAGATACACAGTTCAGGAACACTGCAATAGATTATGTATTAAAGATATTAAATTTAGTGATCACTAAAGCTTGCCTGCAATATCGAACAGAATACAAGGCTGGTTAATGTAGATGTGCCAAAAAAAACAGTAAAGAATAATGGGAAACAAGTTAAATACTGGAACAGAAAAAGAGATGGGAGTAAATACGTTGGATGCATCTGATTTTAGTCCAGGATAAAATTAGTCTACTCATCAACACTAACTCTATCAGAAAACACATCAAAGAAATATTAAATCTGCAACCTCAAAGAGAAAAAAAAGGAAAAGCTGGCTGAGGTATGCGAATACTAAAAATCAGAGATATCTACATCGACACATATTCACTATAACGCATAAGGCCATTCAAAACTGTCAATAATGAACAAACTACAAGGAAAATGAATTTCAAAAAGCATACCCAAATAACAGAAAAGGCCAGCCTCTCCACATCTGCTCGGAGAGAACATATATCTGAAAAAAAATAAAGCAGTGAAATTAAATATGTTATCATATTTCTCATAAAAGAATCCAAACACAAACTATCAGTCTATCACAAACAAAAGTAGTGTTGCATTTTGAACAGCAAAGGATACCGCCACAATCGGAAAAATATCGAAACATATAAATGAATACCTTCAGTTAAAGGTTTTGGTAGCATGTCAATTCGTCGTTCCACAAGATAAACAGATGTGCCCCTCTGTGAAGCCTCCTCATCAAGAGGAGTCCCAGGATGAACAAAATTTGTTACATCAGCAATATCTGATCAGTGTCACTAAGGATTACTAAACTAAGAAGCTTTGAAGTATTACAGAACTTATGTTTAGTGAGTGAGATATAAAAGTCGAATGGAAGTAAATTGAAGATAATAAAAGTGGCGATTACCACAGAGATGGTAGGATCGATTTGGCCAAATTAATCGTACAATATTTTGATAACAAAGAAGATGATTGTTGGAGAAATGCGGTGGCTTTATGAATAAACCAGAAAGGGAGAAAAGAGTATGGTTAGGAGAGAAATGGTACGCCGCTATCAAAAAATTGAGAGGCATCATAAAAAATTGTCTGGAAATAGCAGATACATGGAATAAAACTATATGGTGTATGAAAGATTTGCGATCAAGTTATATGTGATGTGAGTAGCATTTAATTAAATTTATGGAAATTTCCGGCCAACTGAAAGGAAATGCCATGCATTATTTATTACTTGTTGCAATCTTATAGTTGTACGCCCCGAATTAGCTAGTTATACTAGAAACATAATATGGTGACAGGTAAAATGATAAAGTCCCATTCTATGGTAAATAGACAAAGTGAATGGAGGATACGAACTCCCACTTCAAAATTTCCATTAGGAAGACAAGTACAATGTAAGGCGTCATCAATATCCTTGCAACCTGGGACAATCACAGATGTGTTCAGTATGTACACAAAATAAACAGTGAACAAGAAGGGTTTGATGAGTAAAGTTACCGGGTGGATCCACACTAAAAACCCTCACATGCCGTAAGTCAAGTCTATGAGGATTAGCCAAGTCTTCAGGGGACAACGACCAGGGCAAGGGTGGCAAACAAGAAAGAACTTGTGCAGAAAAAGGTCTTGAATCTATATCATTCTCAATCAACACCACCTGTACATTCAACACCATATATGTTTATACAATTAAACTATGCTGCATAATTTCTCATGTCTTTGATGCATAAGATGTCTACCGCAGAAAGTCATAGAAGAAGCTTCAGTGACTAGTGCAAAGAAGTAAAACAATTTAGAATAAAAAAAGAAAATCAGCTATTTATCATAACATAGGGGGAAAAGGTACAAGTACGCTTACCTCTGTTTCAGTGTCTCTATCACCAATCTCTCCTATTGTCCGTACATAATGCCCTGATGGATATCGGGATGAACAGTCCCAAGAATCAACAGCAACAATGATTCTTTTGTCAAGAAGGTTCCCAAGCTGTCGGGTTTGAACTCGAATCTTAGGGATTCTGCGATCTTTGGAGACAAATAAAGCATGGGCAACTCCACCATTACCTGCCGGCATAGGCATTGGCTCCAATGACCCACAGTAACTGCAAACAATCAAACAGGTCAAGATTTAATATTAATGCCTTCTTAAATTCACATGATTCACAACAATGTTTCAGAAATATTTTGCTGAAAAAACCAAAAGATTTCATATTATTAGAGTGGAAACAGACTAACTATTCAGCATCGTCATTCAAGTAACTAAAATATGAATAAACACTGTAATGATAAAAAGTAACTGATACGCATAAGTCATAACATCAACTATACACATTTTGAAATAGGTTTGAACAATACCAAGATATTAACATCATTACCAAACAATGGTTAAAGGCTTCGACCATGGAGCTAGAAAAATCTACTATTTTAATTATGAACATAGAAGCACATTGCCAAAACAGAAAACTTGAAGGTCAAGCATCCACTTCAGAGGCACTCAAACAGACAGTTGACAAAGCCAGGGGGCGTGCACCCCCCACCCCCCAAGAAAAAAAAGACACTTCGAAATTTTGTGCAATAGATAGAAGGATCCAAGATATGTAGTGGTGCTGGAAATAATGTGGCATCCCACTAAAGTCCTATTTCCACGCGTTTTTTTCCTTAACTAATCCATGTGTAAGTTTTCTTTAATCAGGAAATAACTGCATGACTCAACATCAACTTGATTATTTAGCCAAATCTACTTTTCTCTCTTATATCCCCTTCTTATTTTATAGTTTCCTAGATTGTCAATCATATCTTACATGATATATCCAATCTTTTCCAAACTAATCAGTAAAATCAGGAAACTATTTATAAAATATTTTTCATATTCAATTTATTTAGCAATCTTCCTATTAACATAATTATCATCTCCTTTCTCTATTTTTTAATACCCTATGTATTCCATCTACTTCAGCAAATTCGCATCCATTTGTAGCAGAACAATTATTATGTTTCAAAGCTCTATTTTCATTTGTGGAGAATATAATGTTTCAAATACAAGTTTTCTATCTTTAGTTTTAAAAAGATATATGCGATAAAGTCAAATATCGATGAGTTTTAGAATGTTAAATTTTTTGTAATAGAAAAAAAAATTGATATCAAATACTTGTTAATTGCCATATGTTGTATGGAATTTTTAAATATTTCATAGTCACCCCCTAGTGATTAATACCTCGCTTCATCCCAGAGCACGAAGTATGACCAAATTATTATTTGCCTATTGCTATGGCTGAAATTCGTCAAAAGTGACATGTCTTTACGTATCTCAAGGAAATCTATATCATCTCTGCCACAATTTGCACAAGAGGGCAAACCATGCAAGCTTCTAAACATTTATATGTAACTACTAAATCATCCTAGCCAATTTCTTAAAATGTTTAAGCCGAAATCTTAAAAATTTGTCACCCTAGGTTTAAAAAATTCTCATACAGTAAAATTTTCTGCATGTTAGAACTTCACCAGTCTCGTTCCTAAAGGAAAATACTTTTAATTTTACTACAAAGGATATAGAGTCAAGTAACAATTGGTATTTCAGATACTTATGTGGTTATCAGTGGATGCTTGATTGTTAATAAACAAAACAAGTAATCTGATTGTGGATATAAACAAGTCTTTCTCAATGGGATGCTAGGATAAGATTAAAATACATATTATACTGAGTAACCAGCCTTAATGAATCTGATGCTTAAGCTTGAGTTCCCTAAAAGGACAAAAATCCCAAAATCCTGTGGCATAACAAGAGAAATGAACTATTGTCATATATTTTCAAGTGAAATGTTACTGTGATCCTTGACTATGATGATTACACGTTGATCAAATATGGTATGGAACAAAGTCAATTTGCTTAAAAGATCATGTATGTAAATCTCTGAGGATCTAGTTCAGCATTTCACTGTGTGGCTGCTACTTCTTGAGTTAATGGAAATGAACCAAGCTTATGCTAAAGAAAAAGAATGCCTAGGCACGAGAAGATATATAAGAAATTAGGCATATTTACAATGTGCTTTCTGTTTACTTACGAGTGCCAATTACGCTTTATAACGCCAACAACACGCCCAAGTGGACGGCTAGAAACAGAATCAATAGATCCAGACACAACTTGGGCAGAATTTGTATTCCTTGGAGCATCATCAGCGCTGCTAGGAACCAGGTGAATACCGTCATCCTCATCATCCTCTGGAAGGATATGAAAACATATCATAAGTGAAAAGGACAATTTTGCAAGAGATCATATGTCCAGAAGTATATACCATCATCAGCAATGGACTCGCCATCATGCCACTGATCCTGGGGCAGGAGTTCCACAGCAACTATGTCTCCATCGAAAGCCCTATTCATGTTAATGCGACTACGGATAACTATTTCATCACCTATACTCTCACTTCCGACATAAGCCTCAAATGGATTGTAACGGTTGACTCGAAGTTTCCCTTGATGGTATATTCCACGTAGTAGGCCAGAGGTAATCTCTGACATGGGTTTATGCTGCATTACAGCATGGCAACCATCTCTAATTGAGTTTTGAACAATAATGAAGAAAATATTACTCAAATCTAGTGAAATGCTAATCAAGAGTATAATATAAGGTGTGTGTACTTCAGTGTAGATAATTTTCCTCTTTGATGGTCTCAAATCTTCAACGGCCTCCATTTTTGTATCTTCAGAGCTTGAAAGAACGACCAAGTCCAGCAAATCGGGTTGCCCAAGTGATTTTACAAATGACTCAACTGAAACCCAGAATGACTCTTAAATGAGTTTCTCGGACACGGAGTTCCTTTAACTTGTTACATCATATTTGATAGCAAAAAACATACCTGTCTCTGCAGAAAGGCCCTCCTCAAGGGCTTTCCTTTTATTCTCTCTGTCGTTAGTAATAAGTAAGATTTGTGTGCTCCCAGCCAAGTGACTTTGATACCACTGCGCAGCCACTCGAATTGCTGAATTATCGATATTAGGTGTTAATAGAGAAATCTAGTGCAGGCAGGCAATAATTTATCCGCTATTCATTGTATCATAAACCAAGTTATGTCAAACACACATATATGGTTATAGCAATGGCAGTGGAAAGGTTCACATTAACAGTACATAGCGCCAAAGAATTCGTCTACTAAATAATAATTGAATGAGACACATGAAAGAAATTAAGAAAGAATAAGGGAGTAACAAGCAAATGAACTTTCTTTCGCTATAGTGGCAACACAGTCATGATTTTTCAAATGGATTTCAACTAAAAGCCAAATAACTAAACAGTACAAGAAGCAAAATTTGAAATGAAGTTTGGAAAATGAGGAAAAATTAATGTCATAGTCTTCAAGTTTATACTTAAAACATGAAAAGTTGCTTGTATTTAATAACATATAGATTATACATTACATGTGTACGTATGATCTGGGAAATCATTTATTCCTCGATAGAAACAGAAAAAAGCAGCATACATTAAATAAAATCATCTTAATTAACTAGATAATAGCACATAGTATGCAGGACAACTCTTTCTGACTTTTCAAGACGTTGCAACTGTTAAAATGGACAAGATGAAGCATTGCGTGGGACCCCAAAAAACACTGCTGAATTTAGGATGAATGTTCTACATGCAACGGCAGCAAAAACCAGATATATCAGCACAGACTAAATATAAGAAACCAAGTAAAAGATTTATAAAAAAAAGTATATCGTCAACACTACACCCATGGCCTGATCAGAAAAGTGCATGTTCCCTAGGTTTAACTAACCCTTGCCCCCAAAAACTTGTAGCTATTCCAGATTTTCAACCTCAATGCATTCAGTTCTGCAAAGTGTATCCAGTTTCTGATATCACTCATGCTAAATGGGCTATATTTAGTTGAACATCAGAAAGTATAGGTGCATCAGTTCAATTGGGCTATAAGAAGTTTAACAGCAAATGCTTTAATTCATAACCTCGGTTCAGAGAGCTGAAACACCTACCTCTGTCATTGCGATCATTTGGGCTTTCTCCAACCATCTGGATAACATTAGTTTCCCTACAACATTACATTCAAAGAACAAATTACCTCAACTGATGACAACTATTCAGGAAAAAAATTAATGCCGTGAAATTGGAAAAGGAAAGATCCCCCCCCCCCCTTTACCGGAAGTGTTCGTTGGCAAAAACATAGAATTTCCTCATGGGATTGGTACAAAGGACCTTGAGCCTATTATACACAGCCAAATTCTTGTTCTTCACCTCCTCCAACACGATCGAGAGCACCACCACATCGTCGATTGCCGGATTCTCAAGCAAATCTATCTGAAACCCCAACCACAACCAATTCCATCGCAATTCACAACAAGAGAAAATTTTATTTTAGAAAAAAAAAGATCTTGAGAAAGAAAAGGGACCTGATTGAGGACGACGTTGGTATCGACGATGAGGACGGTGGACGCCGACGAGCTGAGGCGAGCGGAGGTGGGGTCACAAACCTTGCAGGCGTGGAACCCGCAGTAGATGTCATCTCGGAGGTAGTGCTCCCTGACTTCCTGGCAAATTAAGTTAGGGTTAGGGTTAGGGTTTTGAGAGGAGAGGGGGATCAAAGCTCGTACCTTTTTGATTCTCCCGTGCCTGGTCTTTCGAACGAAGGACTTGTTCTGCAGCATCGCCGATCGATTTTCGGGAGCAATGGGGGAGAAGACGAGGGTTTAAGGGGCGGTTTAGGGTAAACTGCGCTAAAATACCCTCAACTGTCATCTATCATGTTTTCTCACCGAAATACCTCAAAGTTATTTTATTACAATAAAATTCCTTAAACTATGGTTTTTTAAGAGAAAATTTTCACTTAAATACACTTGAAAGTAGTGGTTAACTATTTCACAGTAACAAGAGAACTTTAAGGTATTTTAGGGAAAAAACAAGGGGTTGCTCGTTTCTTTTTATCTGTTTTCCTCTCTTTTACAAGTGCTTAAGATCTTATCAGTATATTTTCATGAAGTCTCCTTATTTGCTCTAAGTTTATATTTTTTTATTTTTCGAAAACAACCCCGAGATCGAACTTGCGACCTCTCGCAATATTGATCTTGAATCCTGCCACATGATCAACATCACAACCTTATATACTATAACATTGATCAACATCATGACCTTATATACTATAACATTGATATCAAAATACAGACAATACCACAATATTGAGCTCATTGCATGGAAAAAACAGTGGTTTGCTCAGAATACAACAAAAAAATTGCAAACTCTACAATAAATTTGCTAATTCCTCACAAAAGGCCATGTACTCACACGCACATCCATTTTAACAACACAAATTGGTATTGTTCATAACTTAAACAGTACAAAGAAGACAGCATCAGCATTACGTATCTTTTTTTTGTGGATTTAAGTCAGCATTACATATCTACTTGTCCTTCTTATTCATAAGAAGCACACAACAAACCTAATAAACACATAACATACCTGATTTATTTCACAACAATCCACATGATACTTTTTTTTTTGTTGAGAAAAATGGATAGGGTCGAAAAAAACCTAGCCAGATTAATCCACTTGATACTTACATAACTGATGCCAGAAGACTAGGGGTACAGAGAAACGAAGGGGGGTGGGGAGGCACTCGCCACACTACTCTCTCCGCTGTAATTCGTAACTGCTGACTGCATACTCAAAAAAATTATAGCTAAAAGATATCAACACATGAGAATTGCATACTTAAAGATATGTTACTGACTTGCATAAGAATTTTGTGTGCTTGTAGACACCCGTCAATTTTCATGTATGTGTGCCGATGCCTCGGATCAATTGGTTGTGTGCATGTACTCTTATGATGTCCCTGCTCTGCAAGCTGCATCTTGCACACCTAAGGGTCCTCTTTGAACCCTTATTTCATCCTCAAACATGAAAGTCTTGTGCCTTACTACTAAACAATCAAAATAAATCGTACTAAGTTTAGTATCACAAACCAACCATATAATAGAGATCAAAATTAACTAGGTCTAACAAACGAGTTACAAAACTAAGGACTAAAAATGAAAGTAACTAAGAGCATCATAAAAAAATAATCGGTGAAGTAACATAAATTAGAGATTAGCTTATCTTCACCATCCTTGGTACATCATCCGCAATCTGTTAAACCCCATCAACTTCCTGTTTAGTGCTCCTGTTTATATACTTCTACCACATTCTCATCCTCCTTGCTCCTGTTAATGCACTTCTACCACATCCTTATCCTCCTGATCAATCTCCTTCCCAATTTCATCACAATCACCATCCGCGTCTTCCCTAATTGCGGCAATATGAAATTGTTGCCCATGAAAACCAATAACTGCTCTCCTGGATTTAATTTCCTAGCAATTCCTCACCGTCCCCGTCAACAACAACAATCCCAACCCCCTCCCCTAACACGATTATGACACGTCATAGAAAGTTGTGACACAAGCAGCATAGCAAAAATATTATGACACGTCATAGAAAGTTGTGACACAAGCAGCAAAGCAACCTGAAAACTTAAGAAAACACAAGAATATAGCATTTCATTATTCTTTTCATTGGCAAGGTATAATTCCAAAATACCAAAAACATAGCACCAAATAAACATTAAAAATACAACATCATAACAAACCCTATCCCTCGACTGATGTTTGGTCAATTATATTCTAAACAACACAAAAACAAAAGCAGAAAATCATTTTTATTATATTAAAAAAAACACAAAGCAAGGTTTAACAGTTCCATGACTGAGGGCCTGAGATTACTCTAGAATGGAGCACTAATGTCCCAACGTTATGAGAAACCTCAACGTAACAGGCTGCCTCCACTCTAGGATATTTCAAACCAGCATATATTCCTACGCATGCTTATTAAGATAGGCATGCATGAGAAAACCCATAGTTCCACCTACCAATAATAATGACAGTGACTTGCACCTTTAAAAATCATAAAAGCCCCAGAGAGATGTTACTGATTAATCAATCATGACAAAATACAAAGCAGATTCATTTCCAAGCTCATCTCAATGGATCAATCTATAAGAAAATAGCTCATGGTCCAAACACGGCATAAAAATAAAGGACAGTTTATAACGATTGCTTCTAAAAGCCTGCAAGCTTACTGGTGTCATTGCTCATGCTCACTGCTCTTGAACTCACATCAGGTCCTCAGAAAAATTAACGGCAAGATCCCAATAGTGTGAAACTCCAGCATCTGCAAACACTTTCCTAGCAGCAGCTTCACTTCCACGCTGGTGAACAAGAAATCTTTGAAAACTAGACCTCGCAACACTGCCCTGCCACACCAAAGCTCGTAAGTGTTCTCATCTCCCTGTTCATCATCATTCATGGCGGCTGCTCGGTTAATCCTATTTAACATCAACTTTCCAAACCTCTTAATCGATTTCTTACCCCCATCAACAACCACAGCGCTGATCCCATCCAATATCACAGCACATCCAGTGAGTCGATTCTCTTGAGCATTCGCATCAACCTTAAATCGGGTTTGAGGGTGAGAGAGGTCATTGATCTTGTAACAGAAACTAGGGTTTCTAATGTACTTGGATCCTCAAAAAGTTTTCTTTCGTTCTTCTTGCGGCGCTCTGCCAGGGTGAGTTTGCAAGAAATATTTCTATCTACGTGAGCTTGTTCAAGCTCTGTAGAGACAATGCGGATCTCCATTTCTAATCTTGTTGGCTCTTGGGTTGCTTCGGACCCTAAAACTTTCATAAGGTTGCTCAGTTTTACATTAGGATCCGGGGTTTCTAATAAGCCTTGCATATCCATCTCTTGCCTATCCTTTTCTTTTGCAGCGCGGCATTGTATCTTTATCTTTTACCGTTCGTTTTGGGTTAGCTTGAAGGCATGTGGTGGTGGTGGAACAGCCCTGCTGGGGTTCAATAGGATGAGGATGCTCTACATATCCTGTGATCTTTTCAACATGCAGATTATCATCAATATTTTCAGTATATATGCCTGAATGTAAGAGTGGCTTGTCCTACCAAGTGATTTCCGTAATCTCACCATCCTCCTTTTCTTTGAAAAACACTCTCCCCAACGGCAATTAAATTTGGATTATCATCACGCTCTGCCTTTGCTTTAGCGAGCTGTGATTGCTTCACCTTCAACTCCTTTGATTGTGCTTCACCAACTTGATTTTTAATTTTGGCAATCTCTGCCTGTTTAGAGTTTAGACCATCTGCCTTCCTCCACAAATTGAAACGACATCCTTTTCAGTCTCAATAATTTAGTTTTGTTGGCCCCCATTCTCTCATCAAAATGAGGATTTGATTGGATGTCAGCAGCAAGTCCTGGAATCGGTATCTGAATTGCTCTCTTCTTTGGTTTGTTAATATCAAACTTCAATGTACTAAAATTTGTTAGTCTTGGCATATTGATGACATTACCATGTTCATCTACTATGCAGCTCGTATAAAGATACAGGATTCGTATAAAGATACGGGATACAATATGATACGGATTCACGGATTCGCAATTTTCCGTCATCCTAGAAAACGGGATACATTTTAATATTGATTTTAATTGAAATAAATATGAATATATATTAAGATATACATATAAATGCATACAAATATTTATATAATGGCATGGTGTTGGATATTTAATGCACTTTTTTGAAAGCCTTAATTTTCGGGTGAAAAAGGAGAAGTATTGATTCAAGAGAAATTGGTGCGACATTTACAAGTCCGAGTGAATCCGTGAGTTTTCGAGTGTTTCGGACTTTGATACGCATTCAGGTACGATACATGAGATATTTACAACTATATGTGCTTCATAGTTCATCTATTTCTATATCTTGGGCATCTAATCGGAGCACGGGAGCTTTGGAAGGCCTCTCAGGTACCAGCCATCTCAGACACTGCTGTGATCCAGGAAACATATTTATAAGAGGAGCAAACTCCGGGCCCTGGTGATATCCCACTTTGGCAGCAAGCTCTTGTGCATGCTTCACTGCTTCTATAGCAGGTACTTGAACTGGTGCTGTTGAAATTGAAGCCGGTATGGAAGGCGCATGCTGACTTCCAGTAACATGAGAAATGCTTGTGCTAGCAAGTTTATTCAGCACAGGTACCTTCTTCAGCCTTTCTGACAATTCCTTCCGCATTTGTAAAGCTTTCTTTGCTTCTGCTAGAGCATCAAGAGACAGGCTGCCACTTTTGCCAGCACCAGAAATTGCAGTCCCATCTGCACTAGATTGTCCAGAAACCTCCTCAGGTTTGATAACATTAACTCTTTTTTCATTGGGAGAAGTAATTGAAGATACCTTAGCATGGAGGGGATGACTAGAAACTGCAGAAGTTTTGGAGAACTCCGATGCCACAGCAAGCGTTTGCTCAGCAACCTGGAAGAACAAGATATTCAAACATTAATAAAGAAAGTCACAGGTTTAGATATGCATTTTACCAAAGGGTCAGCATAAGAAAATCAGTTAATTGGAAAGTTGGCATATATTAAAAATACATAATTAAAAAAATAAAAATATTTAACTGGCAGATGTAATAAACTGAATTGGACTAATCAATATTGCACTAAATGGTAGCACTAGAGTAATGTTCGGAATTCTGATTAACAGTCCGCTTACGCTATCAACTTCTTCATATAAGATTAAACGGGCGAATGGAAGCATAGCAAATTATCTAACATGAGATGAAAAATCGCTAACATAATTTACAAGTCACGAACAACTAGTTCTGAAAAATAAATATAATACTGCATAATTTTTTGATAGTGGAAGAGTTGAATGCAGTAACTAATCAAACCAAGAACACATGAATTTTCTAATTATGTAATTCTGTAAACAAGGACACATGCATATGCTACAACTTCTGAACTCAAACCAAGTGTCGCTTTTGAATAGCATAACCTTAGCCAGGCAACCCAATTTTGATCACGCTTATATATATCAGTAAATCTCACATTAACATACAAAACGACTTGAACAAGTTCAATTCTATTAAACAATACACATGTTTCTTGTAATTCAGATGTGAATTTAATGCAGACTTCTGGGAGTTGGAAGAGAAGACAAAAAATACAGCAAGATTATGGTGCAAGGAATAAGCATGGAATGACACATTTTTTGTTGCAATTAGGACTAAGCCAGACATGAAAAATTAAATCTATAATGTAATATTTAGAGTTTTGGCAGTTCAGGCTTAAAAGTGCATACCTCAGTTTTGCACTTTTAAATCGATATTCCAGAGTAGACTAGCGTATACGCTTCTTGACCCATATGATGGGCGATGGATGATCCCACATCCATTGGTGTTTGACATCAAAGATGGTATACGGGTGCTCAGTCTAGACTGGGTACACTGAACAGGACTCGTCGAGGACTCCTATGTGGTAGTATACCTATCGTCAGATAGCAGTCCTCTGGTGACACTGGTACATGTTAGTCTATAGACCTGAGATCGTCATAGAGTCTTGTGTGGCTCCCACTATGCTTTTATTTTCTCCCTACCATGGCTCTGTTCCCACCAAAAATTTCTGCGCAAAAGAGTCCAAGGTATCAAATGGCAGCGATACGCTTAAGGAAATACGAACCAGTATCTTCCGGGCTGTTTTTTGACAAACTCCCGAATGAGAAATGGATAAATTCTATTTGTATCGAAAGCGTCTCGATAAAACCTTCGATTTGATATATCATGGGCCTCATAATTCATCCGGGATCAAAAGTTATGAGCAAATGTCTATGCACATGTGATTTAAGGAAGAAGATGCGAACCAGTATTTTCCGAGCTGTATTTTGACAAACTCCGGAACGAAAAACAGCTAAATTCTGATGATATTGAAAGCATCTCGAAAAGACCTTCGATTTGATATATTATGGGCCTCATAATTCATCCGAGATCAAAAGTTATGAGCAAATGTGTTATACACGTGTAATCTAAAGTAATGCTCTACTACATGGGGAATGCATTTTTTAGTCCCACATCGGGAAAAGGAGAGCTGGCTTCTCTACCACTCCCATATAAATAAGAGGGGATACCTCTTAGAAAGGGTAGAGTAAAAATCCTCAAAGGATTCAATACTCAAAGGAGCTTAGTTCTCCAAGATAGGAGCATGCTCCTCCATAATGCGCATATGCGCAAGCGCCATGTGCGCTACGTGCAACGCACGTGTGCCTGCCATGCGGCACTACGTGCAACGCACGTGCGCACCATATGAGAATATTTAATAATATTAAAAGGAACTTGTTCTCCATATATAGAAGCTTTGCTTCTCCTCATAATGCGCATGTGCGCCACGTGCAACGCACGTATGCCCGCCATGCGGCACCACGTGCAACGCATGTGCGCACAACAGATAGTGCCTTGCACTTGCTATGAACCTCTGGTTCTCAGATAAATAAATAAATAAAAATAGTGTCTTGCACTTGCTATGAGACAGAAAGAAAGAAAAGATTTTCTTTTCTCTTCTTTGATCTAAATTTAGATCATTAAAAAGTGCTCTGCACTCATTTTCTTGAATCCAAAAGATTCTTGGTGCTTTGCACTACTTGAAGGGCCAGGCCCAAATCAAAATGACCTGACAGGCCAAAATAAATTGCAAGGCAATAAATGGGCAGAGCCCAAATAAATTGATGCTTTGCATCCTTTATATAAGGGCAGAGCCCAAATAAAATTGATACCTTGCATCATTCCTAAAAGGGTAGAGCCCAAAACAAATTGATACTCTGCATCCTTTCTGGGCAAGGCCCAAATAAAAATTAAAAAAAGAAGAAATGCAATGCAAAAGCAAATAAAATGTTGAACATTTCATCTGGACTTAGCCCAATTTTGGCCATAAGTCCTTAAATTAAATTGACTGAGCAAAATGGCTCTCCTAAATCAATCTACATCCGGTTCGAGGGTACATCTCCGAACTCCTTTGACATCCGTCGTTGTAATTCCTCAACGACGTCAAAGAGGTGACGGGTCCCAACGACCACACATCGATATGGACTGCGGGGTCTTTAAACTCGTGGACCGAGATGTCCCTAAACTAATATTGGACCGAGACGTCCTTAAACTAATATCGGACCGAAACGTTCTTAAACTAATATCGGACCGAAACGTCCTTAAACTAATATTGGACCGAGACGTCCTTAAACTAATGTTGGACCGAGACGTCCTTAAACTAATGATGGACCACTACGTCCCTAAACTGGCATCGGACCGAAATGTCCCTAAACTAATGACGGACCACCACGTCCCTAAACTGGCGATGGACCGAAATGTCCTTAAACTAATAATGTACCACTACGTCCCTAAACTGGCATCGGACCGAAACGTCCCTAAACTAATAATGGACCACTACGTCCTTAAACTGGTATCGGACCGAGACGTCCCTAAACTAATAAGGGACCACTACGTCCCTAAACTGGAACAATAGAGCCAATTGCTTTTTTGCCGGATCTAAACGATCTCGTTTAAGTTGATCTTAGTCCCAAATACGGCTAACGTATCCTTAAGCACTTAAATGGACTATAAAACCCTCAATCAGCTTTGGTTCAAGGGTACATCTCTGAGCTCCTCTGACACCTATCGTTGTAATCCTTCAACGATGTTAGAGAGGTGATGAGTCCCGATGGCCATAAATTAAATGAATCACCACGTCAGGTTGATCTTAGTCCAAAGCAAGACTAACGTATCCTTGACGAATGTTTAAGTTGATCTTAGTCGCAACGCGACTAATGCATCCTTAAACTAAAAACACCAAACCCAAATCTAAGTAAATACGGATTTGGACTAATCCACGCCCTACGGGCGACGGCATTACTCAGTCTCCGTATACAATCCACGGGCAGCCACAAACAAAACAAACACACACGACACGAAGTGAAATTCTGGAGAAGGAGAAAGTTGTTACCGCAAAGCGGTAGCGTAATTAACTGCAGGGGCTTGCGCCTGCAGGGAAGAGCGTCCCCACAATCAAAAACCCCTCAAGCGAGGGGGAATCTGACAAAGTCTGCTACATCGGCCGCATCCGTCTAAACCTTCGATACACGGTGCCATAAATCAACTTGGCATCTTCGAAGAGGTGGACGGATAAAAACCAAATAGCATCTGCCCCGAACCTCAGGCACGTGACGTCCTAACGTCGCAGGCCGCCGTTCGGAGGGGAACAGATTCTGGCACGCCCGGTGGGACCTCTTCCTCTTTCCACTCCACACTTCGTGTGTCGTGTTCGCGAACAAATCGCGGTTTGCTGTGATTGCCTGTGGATTCAAGGTACTAAGATTTGGTGTCTTGCTTTATGCAGAAAACAGAAAATAGATAGCTTCGAACTGCACCGCCCGCAGCGATAACTCTCGCTCCGTCATTACTGGAGGAGTGACTTATGGGCCCCAAGCGGCCTCTCTTTTCAAAATGCCGGTGGAGCAGATGGCTCAAGCCACCACTGGACTATTTTTTGGGACCATACTCCCATCAATGAGCTTCGACGCCCCAATGACATTGCAAGAAGCTCCAAAGAAGTCGGTCTTCGATCGACTCACCACTGCCGCGACCCCTCTCAACAGGTCGCCCAACTCCACTGCTTCAGGTTTTAATGGATTAGGCCAGAGCTCCATCGGGCCCATGAAGAAGCCTGCCATACCAGAAGGCGTTATCCCGAAGCGGATAGCCATCCCAACTCCCGTTCCTGGCAAAATCACCAAGGTTGCTTCCCATGTTCAGAAGTCCGCTTCTGACAAGTTGGCCGTCCCCGTTCAACGGACGTCGATCTTTAAAAAGCTGGTACCGGTATATTCTGACCAACACAGGGGGCATGAGGAGGTCACCCCTATAGCTGAAACAACTCCATCAGCACGACATGCCCGACGTCGCTACTGGCGCCGAGTGAAGAAGGCTGGGGGCAACTCCCCCTCTGGACTTACTCCTCCAACTCTAATGGTGGAGATCGATACTGTTGTTCCAACCAGGAACAGATTTGAGTTGCTGAACTCGGTGCGCAGAAACTCTCCTACTGCGGTGCTAAAGCGAACTCCTTCACCTGTGGAGAATACTCCAGAGAAGAAGCTAGAGCAGCCCCCTCAACGGCTGTCCTCTAAAATTTACAAGGTCTGGCGACAGGTCCAGGAGTCAGTGATTAATGAAAACTATCTTCATCGACAGAAAAAGACAGAGGTTCGGCAAAAGAAAGATTACTCTGTCAAGCCAGAAGAAGCAACGGCTACTCGGGTGTCTGCTGCAGCGACACCCTCAACGCCAATCACTCAAAAGAAAAGGAGGCCACAAAAAACCCCTGTGAATAAGGCACACCATAAAAGCGCTGGACACAAACGCCCCAAGTCCGGGGGCATGGTAGTGCACACAGTTTATATGGCTTCCGGGAAGGAGGAAAGCCGCACTTCTACGGGCCACCGACCGCTCACCCGATCCGTGACGAAAGCCCAAGAGCAACAACAAAAGCTTCAGGAAATGATGACTACAATGGCTGCACTCACTGAGCCAAAAGAAAGCTCTGAAACGTCTTCGGATGAGCGTCAAGAACAAGAAACCGACGCTGACTTTTTACGCAGAGTCCTCGAAAAGAGGGACAAAGAAACTGCAGAGCAAGCGGCTAACATAAAACAAATGGCGCTCCTCTTCCAAGATATGGTAGGGATGATGTTACAGCCGGACCCTCCTGCTGAAGATCCTCCGATCGTCCTTGAAGACGACAGAGGAGAAACGTCAAATCCTCCGCCGGCTCTATCAACAGCTAAGGAGGAGGCAATCTCCAAAGTCGACCTAGACGAATATATAGCTCAGCAGATCCGGGTTCATCAGGCGAATGAAGCGGCTGGGCAAACTGTTAGAACCGGACGACCGTATCCGAGCTGGTATGACCAAATTAATTACCCGCCAGGATATACGATCCCTAAATTCCACGTATATAAAGGGACAGGGAATCCGCATCAGCATGTCGCTCAATTCAGGGCCTTATGCGGCAATACTGGAGGCGATGACAAATTGTTGCTACGTCAATTCGTCGGCAGCTTAGCAGAAACAGCCTTTGAATGGTATTCGGAGCTGCCTAACGACTCTATCAAAACATTTGCAGAAATGGAGCTGCTGTTTACACAGAGATTCGCGAGTGCTAGTGAACGCACCCCGATGACAACACTAATAAATGCCAGGATAAGGCCCAGCGAAACGTGGGTCCAATACGCAACACGATGGCGAAACCTATGGTCGAAATGCGAACAACGCATAGAAGAGGCACCTGCGGTAGGCATGTTTGTGGGCACTCTCGATCCGCAGGCGACCATCTCGCAATTCATGATGTTCTTCAGGCCGACCACCTTCCAGGCCTTGATCGACAAATTAGCCCAAATGGACCAGATGGGCCATAGACCGTCTCCTCCAAGACCCGATCCCCGAAATGAGAAAGGAAAAGCGATCATCGTCGCCAACGCTCAGCAACAGTCGAGCAACTCAAAGCCGGTCGCTCGCCAAAACAACGTGCGTCCACGTCCATCCCTCGAAGAGAGGCTAGGACGTCATTACTCGTTTCCTCAGAATAAAACGAGAAGACTGTTCGAGCTGGCAGTGCGCAACAGACTCATTAATCTGCCTTGCAATTTATTTTGGCCTGTCAGGTCATTTTGATTTGGGCCTGGCCCTTCAAATAGTGCAAAGCACCAAGAATCTTTTGGATTCAAGAAAATGAGTGCAGAGCACTTTTTAATGATCTAAATTTAGATCAAAGAAGAGAAAAGAAAATCTTTTCTTTCTTTCTGTCTCAGAGAACCAGAGGTTCATAGCAAGTGCAAGGCACTATTTTTATTTATTTATTTATCTGAGAACCAGAGGTTCATAGCAAGTGCAAGGCACTATTTTTATTTATTTATTTATCTGAGAACCAGAGGTTCATAGCAAGTGCAAGGCACTATCTGTTGTGCGCACGTGCGTTGCACGTGGTGCCGCATGGCGGGCATACGTGCGTTGCACGTGGCGCACATGCGCATTATGAGGAGAAGCAAAGCTTCTATATATGGAGAACAAGCTCATTTTAATATTATTAAATATTCTCATGTGGTGCGCACGTGCGTTGCACGTAGTGCCGCATGGCAGGCACACGTGCGTTGCACGTAGCGCACATGGCGCTTGCGCATATGCGCATTATGGAGGAGCATGCTCCTATCTTGGAGAACTAAGCTCCTTTGAGTATTGAATCCTTTGGGATTTTTACTCTACCCTTTCTAAGAGGTATCCCCTCTTATTTATATGGGAGTGGTAGAGAAGCCAGCTCTCCTTTTCCCGATGTGGGACTAAAAACTGCATTCCCCATGTAGTAGAGCATTACTTTAGATTACACCTAACCTGAATTCAATTGCCGTTATACCCTGGCTGAACGGTTCCTTGTATTCCGTCCGCCTTAGTCTTTGGTCTAACGAGACTCCTCTTGTACACACTGGCCTCTTCTGTACCAATCTACAAACAACAGCGTTAACATTAAATACAACATTATAACAATATAATACCACTTTAAAAGTTACACACACTCTCTCTCTCTGTCTATTCTACTTCTCCCTTATGTTTGAAACTTACCGAGCGATTGTTCGCTGACGACATTCCCTTTCTTTCTTCTTTGAAATGTTGTCAGGTGATTCGGACCTTCAGGATATCGAGCCCACCAGCGAGGACTTGGATCGGCTAGCCTTCGATCCGGAGCTCTAGATACTTACACATTTCATTTCGGTACTTTCCATTTCTATTATGCCACTGTTTAGACATCACTTTTCATTCCATGTATTTACTTTTCAGATGTATTGTAAAAAAATGTGAATAAATAAAGTTGATGTTCATTTATATCTATTGTCTATGTCTTTTGTGCATTTTATTTATATTGCTTGGATACGTTTAGCGTGTTTACTGCAGAGTAAATACGTCGCGTCCTCTGCCCGTATACTGGGAAGCGGGGCGTGACGGATGTGGAGAAATCATTCACCAGGAGAATCAACGTAGGAAAGAGGAGAGGGCATGTGCAAGATACCCTTACTTGTTTGTAAATTAGTTCTTAAATAATTGTAAATTTCGGGGACGAAATTTTTATAAGGAGGGTAGAATATAACGACTCAATTTTTACTGTACGAAAATTTTCAACTTAAGGTACAGAATAGAGTTTCAAGCATGAGCACAAGTTATAAATTTAATTTGTTTAAGAACAGCAAGAAATAACTTGTAGTTCATTGGTAAAGCCTTGTACTGCTGTGATATAGCCCCTGTGTTCGAATCCTATCAGCCACATATATTTTTACTGATTTTTATTTTAAATTTTTTGGAAACCCAAAAGTTTATACGTGCAATACACGTAAAAATGAAAAATCGGATAAAACAAACATGTGCACAATGATATATGAACAGATAGAGACACGTGGCAAGAATTCTAGCACCCATCTCAAGAAATCGACCGGCGAGAATTGGCTTTGGGCCGGCGCCGCCGGGTCCCCTCGTTGGGAATGCTCCCATGTTCTGAACCCCAGTCTTTTGGCCTACCCCCTCTACTCCAATTATGTTTGAATTCCCTGCAATTATCCAGAGAGTGTTAATTTACTCATAAATCCTATTTTTAATACATTTTAATTCTCTCTTCAATTCTCAAAACCCTAATTCCATCCTATAAATACAACCTCACACCCTAGCCCTCTTAATTATGAAATCTTTTGTTAAAATTCTTAAATTTTCCAAGTCAAAGAAGAGTGCAAGTGGAGTTAGCACTAGGTCAATTTCCGGCGACGATTCGAGACGATCCCGGCAACCCTACGATTCCACGAAGCCATTAAATGTTCCCTCAACCTCCCCTATATTCTCTAAGCTAGTAAGTTCCCTCTCTTCTCTTCTTTTCACATCTTAAAACTTCTTTTTTTCAATGATGTCGGTAAGTGGAGTTATACCTACATTCATTTCTAAATTTTTTTAAAATAATAACCTTTCGTAATAACTAATTATCTAAATCATTATACTTTGTTTGTTAAACATTAAACAATAATTATAAACAAGTTTCATTTCAAAACTCCATATAAAACAACTTTTATTATACTTTTACGTTTAAATACCATATAGTTAAATATGACATCTTTTATCATTTTTGCTTATATTACCTTTAGAAAAATCTCATGAGATAATGACCTAGCTCTCACAACACGCGTCATGACATATCACGATTTTCTTTTAACAATATTTTTGGGACAGATATGACTTTTACATTAAAATACCATAAACTATTAAAAACCGTATTCTTTAAATTGTATTATTTAAATTCCTTACGATTGTGCCTCTACAACCCACTTTTAGGGAATCTGATTCGGTTGGTGCGGGTTATCGCACATCCATCAGACTAGTAGGGCGAGATGCAGACCTCCTCACGGAGCATACGATCTCGATGAAATTTTTAATGCAATTTTTGAAAACATGATTTTCTATTTAATAAATAAATTTTATTTTTAATAATTATATATAAATATTATCAAACCATCTATTTTAAATATATAATAAATTTCATGTTTTCTAAACAGAAGAAAAGAATTACAAGTTTCATGAAAATACCATCAAGAATCCATATAAATCAACTTTATACTAAAATACCATGTATTATTTAAGCTAGGTATTTATTCATTAGAATACCTCACTTTTAAAAATTATATCCATGAAAATCCTAAATACGATAAATAAATACTTGAGATTTAATTTGAAAGTATACTAAAAATATTTTTCATAAAAACCCCTCAAGTTATATTAAATTACAATAAGGACCCTAATAAATATAGATTAAAGCGGGACCAATTCTCTTGAGCCTCAGGGAGCCGGAGAAAGTGAGTGCTTGCCTATTTAAGGTAGAAAATTAAAACGGGGTTATCAAATGGTAACTGTCTTGGAAAAAGACATAAATCCTGCCATCCATGTGCAGCAGTTACCGATAACTCCAAAACCTAATTCAGGAATCCAATTCTGTTTAAATGTCTGACTCAATCTGAGTCTCAGTCTAGTCCGAATATAATTTAAATATGAACACAATCAAATCTTAACTCCAATACAATATGAATCCAATCTATACCTGAACTTAAACATGAATACCAGAACTATACCAGAACAAAATCAACATGACTTGAATTGACTGAACCATGGATATATCTTGACTTGACTACATGACTATCCGTTTACATCCGATCCGTTTACATGAACAAATTATACCATGGTTTCGGCAAGTCTTATACAACAAATCATTACAATTAATACAATATACATTTATGGGGGTTTTAAGGGGTAGATTTGTACGGAATGTATTAGAAGTGGAATAAGACAGTCACTATAATACACCTAACCATTGTCCCGTGGATTTTGACGGAGCCTTGTACTCCATACGCCTTAGTCCACGGAGGAAGTTGGACTTCTCTCATATACACCGATATATTCTGTACCAAGCTACAAACAACTACGTCAGCATAACTAACTTTTTTTTATCAGTTCTATTCACTCTATTTGCCTATTTCTATCATATCTCTTGTGACTTACCGAGCGCTACGACATTTCTATCACTTCTTTGTTTGAAATGTTGTCAGGAGGACCCGACTCTCAGGAGATCGAGCCCAGCCAGGACGATTTGGAGCACTTTACCGAGGATTCGGAGTTTTAATTCACTTGTACTTATTTTACTTTCAGTTCATTTTCCATTGTTTAGGCATCGCTTTCAATTATTGTATTTACTTTTCAGTTGTATATAAAGAATGAATATAAATAAAAAATTGTTGTTTATTTATATCTCTTGTCATTTCTTATGTATATTTATTATATTGTTTATTTACGCTTAACGTGTTTACTTCTAAGTAAATACGTCGCGGGCCTCGCCACGTTTACTTCCTCGTACACTGGGTAGCGGGGCGTTACAGGCGTCGAAGCCAATTTGAAGATCAATCGACCAATGTAAGTTCAAGCGAAACGCCAAAGGTTCGAGAACTTGAGTCAAGACGCCAAATATTCAAGATTTCGAAGAAATGTGATACCGACATAAGAATCTTTGTAAATACTCGATCAACTATGTTTTATATCATTTAGACCTCTTGAACACCCCCACACTCATGCACATTGTTTTACAAATATCGGGGTTTTCGATTTCGAAGTTTTCGTATTTATAAAAACCCCAAACTTTCAGTTTTTGTGCATGGCAGATGTCTGCCTACAGTTCATGTTGGAAGATGTCTGATGTAGGTTTTCAAAGCGGATTTTTATAACTTCAGACATGTATCCGGTTCCATACATGTTTTTGGACTAAAACCAGACGTCTGCAGTTCATGTTGGAAGATGTCTGATGTAGGTTTTCAAAGCGGATTTTTATAACTTCAGACATGTATCCGGTTCCTTACATGTTTTTGGACTAAAACCAAATGTCTGCAGTTCATGTTGGAAGATGTCTGATGTAGGTTTTCAAAGCGGATTTTTATAACTTCAGACATCTGCCATTTGATCTTCAGACATCTGCCGAGTTTTTCCTTACGCTCTGTTATTTGTTTTGAAAACCAAATGTCTGCAATTCTTTTGGGCAGACGTCTGATAAAGGGTTTGAAAATATTTTGTTGTTTTTCAGACGTATGGTCAATTACGCTTTAGACGTTTGTCTTCGATCTTTGCTTTAAATTGCCTTCTTTAAAATAATTGATATACATCTGCAGTTATACGGGGCAGACGACTGATGAAGAATTTTTTTCAAAAATATAGCCATTGGGATTTTTGATTTTAACTTCAGACGTCTGTCTCGTATAATTTCAGACGTCTGTCTCGTATAATTTTAGGCGTCTGTTGATACTGAAAAATGCTTGATTTGATTTATAATGGCTGGTTTTCTTTGAGGCCTATGTATATGTTTTATCTATGGTTTTTTGGCCATAATTACTTAGAGCTTTCGGTTACTATTATTCTAAAGTGATCTTTGAAAAAAAAAATCCCACATCTTGTGAGAATTTTATTGTGCTTTGATTTTTCTTATCCAAATCATTCTCGCACACACTCAAGAGCTTCTATTTGCTACACATCTTCTTGAGTATTAGTGCTTCAATTGTAAAACTCTTTTGAGAGTAATTTTGTTTATTGTAAACTCTCTTCTTGCCTTTGTGTGAGAATCCTTGAGTTTAAGGATGCCCTTATAAGATAGATGAGTGAGTGAAGTTTTTCTTTTTTTGTGTGAGGATCCTTGAATGCAAGGGTGCCTTTGTAAGGGAGAGAAACTTGTAAGAGAGAAGGGTCACTCGTGTGTCGAGTAACATGTTTTGTTGCTGGTGCGCAACGTGATAGTCTCGGTGGAGACGTGTTTTAGTGGAACGGGCTCGTACGCCTAAAGAAAGTGGATTAGGAGATCTTCCGAACCACTCTAAAATCTCCAATGTTTGAATTAGCAATTTCTTATTTCTTATTTGCTCATTAGATTAAAAATTGCATGCTATCTCTATATGCTCATTACTCTTGCGTGATTGCTATTCATCACTTGCTTGTTATATGCTATAGTTTCACAATTGCTACTTGTGCTTAGCTCGTACCTTTATTTGTTTATCATTTGATTAAGTTTGCAATTGTGGTTTGTTTAGCAAGTGCCGATAGTTTAGAATTTTTAATCTGGGTATATTAGTAGCTTATTCCTATTCACCATCCTGAGAATACTTTCATATGAGAAAGATAATCAGCAACCATATTATTCTTTTTGTAAGTATGTAATATCTCTGCGTCAACTTTGATAATAAGGAAGTTTATTGCTTGAACGGTATACTTTAACTTCCAAGGCATGATTTTTCCATCTTTGATACAATCAACAAGGAATTTTGAACCAGTTTCCATTTTTAATCCTTTTATTTTCATATAATAACATTGTAAAAGACCATCCAATAAAGCTCTAGCTTCTGCCGTCAAACTGTCTCCTTTACCATAATAAATTTTTGAAGCAAAAAGTATTTTACCCGCAGAATCTCTGAGTACTGCTCCCCATGATTTTTGTTGATTTATTTGAGCAGCTCTATCAACATTTAATTTGTACCGATCAATTGGTGACTTGCTCCAATTTGTTAGAATTATATTACTTTTTTCTGGAAGAAATTGTAACAATCAAATCAGCAATACCCAATTTTTCATATAGCTGCATATGGGATTTAGGAAAAAAATTGATCTTTTGAAGAGACAGTTATATTCTTGAAATCACTGATAATCTTGTGCCAGACTCCTTCAACAGAAAAGAACTATTCTGAAATCATCTCTCACATCTAAACTTCCAAATATTCCAGTTGACTATACGGAGAATCCAGCTTGCAAATTTAAACTTTTTCATTCTGTTCTGCCAAAATTCGTAGCAGGATAAAATAAATCTGTAATAATTGTCTGCATGTATAATACTGAATACTTCATGTATTTTCTTCCAAACTTCACCTGCTGTTTCGCTTTTTAAGAACAGATGTCCTATACTTTCTTGCTCTGAATTTCTGCAGCAAACACATTTACTTAGCATAGAAATTCTTATCTTTGCAATATTTAAACCCCTGTATATTACATATGTTCCTATCTCAACATATATAATAATTTTTTCATATGGTATACTGTTCATAAATACATACGGGCAGAGAAAATGCATGGACATGGCTCTTGCCCTTTTCTCTATGTAAGAATGGAGAACGAAACAATGAGGTTTGTTGGCTGTTGTATCTCGGAGGCAACGTGTCGAAACCCACTGCATCAATGGAGAACCACTGGTTTCTCACCGCGGCGGTACGAATTACCTTAAAAAAGCGAGATACCCGTGCCTCGGCCGGCGACATCACCAACCTTAATTTTTATCCATTTTTGCTTTCTTTCATCATGTAAATTTTATTGTGTGCTTTACGGTTTGATTTAATTTTGGTTCCATTGTATATCATCTAAGAACAACAATTTTGGATTTACTGTTGGTTCCAATATACCGTCCCAACTCGTGTATGCTTCTTTAATCATAACGTTCGAGCACTTTTCCATCGTTCGAACAATATGTCAGCAGCAGCGATTTAATGGAAACACACACGCCATGAAGAATAAATGTATGTTGGGTATTATATTTCTTGGTAATAAAAATACTTATATTATTTCCAGCTGGACGAGGATTGCCACATGGCAAACCCCCATTGGCCATTGACCAGCAATTCATGCTGACGTGGCACAAGAGTCCCATCGAACCAATTCCCACTGCGCAGCCGCCCGTATCAGCCGGCCCCAACTCAACAAACCAAAATCCCTAAATTTTTTCCATGAAAAGAGAGGAAGGAGCAGCGCCTTCTTCTTCCCTTTTCGTCTCCCTATTGTTTGTCTTCCCTCTCTCAAAATCCCCCAATTTGATGCAATCTCGTCCTCCGATCGTCATCACCGATGAATCCTCTGTCTCTATACATCCTTCTCTTCGCCGGACTCTTGATCTCCGGCGCTAGCAGCTCCTCTTCGGAATCGGAGGAATTGATCGCAGCTAGCAATGAATCGAAGAGTTTTGCGCTGTCGCCGCTTCCTGTTATCCCTGGATCCCCCCTCGATTTGAGGCCTTCGAGAGCAGTGGCCAGAAATCTGCTGTTCTCCGATCAGATGTGAGTCGTCTTGTTTATTTATTTATTTAATTAATTTGAAGTATAACGTTGAGATGGATGGTGGAAAACAAGCGTTTTGGAGCTAAGATAACTAAAAAAAGCTAAGCATCATACCAAAAAGTAATATCTTTTTTTTAATCGGAAGCAGAGCCTTGTTTGCCTTCACTTAGGCCCTGTTTGGGAATGGAGTTAAGTTTTCTAAAGTGCAGTTTCATAAAGCTTGCAAATCTTATGGCAACCATTTTGGAGCTGAGATAACTACAGTTATCTCAGCCCAAAACTTAAGATAACCGCAGTTATCTCAACTCCAATCCGACCAAAGATCTGTAAACTCCATTTTTGGAGTTTAGGGCTTGCAAACCACAGTTTTCATTCGCTCTACCTCCACTTAAAACTAAACCACAGGTATGCTTAACTCCATATCCAAACATGGCCTTAAAATTAACTATGGCCATGCTCACTCCAAACCCCAGCAGAGTCTTCGTGGATAGCTCGACTTTTGCTAGTGCGATAATAAATGACAGGATAAAAAATGAGTGCACTCGTAAGGAGTTAGAAGTAGCTCCAATATAATAGAATGAGAGTACCGATTAAGATGGTATGGACATTTGCAAGGAGGCTGATAATACTTTGGGTAAGAGGAGCGATGGTGTTATACTTGGTGGAGCATCAAGGAGTGAGGTCTCAACAAAATAGTTATGGAGGCAATTATAAATGATATGCTAGTTACTATTTTAATTTAGGAGAAAATCCATTTAGATAACTAGCAGTTGTTGTTTCTGTGGCCGTATCATCTGCAAAAAGAAAGTTACAGCCCTCTGACCAGCTGAAAAAATTAGTAATTAATATGCAATTACTGATCTAAATAAGTAGGTATTAGTGATTAATATGCAAGACAGCTACACATGAATGCATTTGCAAGGTAACAAGAAAAATTCTTCAAAACATGGGATTTTCATCTTTGCTCCTAAATTGGTTTTTGTATTCAGCGACCATCTATCTATCATTTTTGCCTCTAAACCGTTTTTTCAGTTCATACCCGCAAAAAAATCTCACCCATTACAAGATTAACTTACATGGTATCTTAGGCACAAGGTTCAAAATCTTGGGACTGGTTCTATAGCGGGCGATTATTTTTGGGATCGGATCGACCATGTCGACAATATCGGCCATCTCAAATCGGAAATGTCGGATGTTTTTTAATTTGTCATTTGAGTAATTGAAGCTTTAAAAATTAGTATCAATCTCAAACAAATAGTTAACTAAAAATAATGGCATGGTACCTAGTAACTATTGATGTCTAGAATGGTTTTCTTTAATATGTTGCAAGGATAGTTGCAACCTTTTTGAACATTTTATTAGTAAATTATTATGTTGAATAAACCATAACCCCTTAAGCTCACTAGCTCATTAGTAAACTTTACATTAGAACTGAAATAACCAATTGGTGAACCCAATACTAAGGTTTAAAATCTTGGTCCTGACATCGGAACTCAGACGGTTCTTTTTGAGATTGGAATCTGTTATCTCGGATCGGGATTGGCCGAGATTTTAAGCCATGCTTAGGCATCCTATATTACCCAATAAACGTTATCGCTGATAGAAAACAGCAGTAAGTAGACAATATGCTGTTTGAGCCTTGATAGAGCCTCATCAAGTGCAATTACTTTTCTAGTATGTTGATGCAACTGTTCCGTCAAAGTACACAGTTATAAAGGAAAGGTTTGCAGAATTAACTTTGCTTATATGTAACATCTCATGCTACTTGACCTGGAAAACAACATTCTCCGACATCAGTTAATATGCGACCTTCCTCCTTGACTTATGTTCATCATGCGTCCCATACACCAAGTCATGATGTAAAATAGCAAATGCTGCTTCCTGCATGTCATCATAATACATTATGAAATGAAATTACTTGTAACCCTCTGGATATAATATTTCAAATCTCTTTGTATTAATCTTTCCATTTGAGAGTGTAACCACTCAATATAAACTTTTGGTTCTAGATGTTCGATTTAGAAGAGTACCTAGGAAGATTAGACATAGGATAGAATCTAGAATTAAATGATGGTGACTGAAGGAAGGTAACCAAAAAGCTTTTATAGATCGTGTAGTTCAAAAGACGGATTGACAGTCTGAAGATGATTTAGACACAACATAGAACAAGATGGTTAGTTGTATCAAAAGGGTGGCTTGAGATCTACTTGGTGAGTCGAGGGGTGGTGCTCCACCATCTAAGAACACGTCATGGTGGAACGAAAAAGTAAAGTCTGCTATTAAAATCAAGATAGATTCTTATGAAGATTTGAAGAAAAGTAGAGACACGAAGAGATTTGAGACGTATAAAGTGACTAAAAAGGAAGTTAAGAAAGCTATTCGGAAAGCTAAAACCAACGTCTACAAAGAAGTGTACGAGAAGTTAGACACTAAAGAGCCTGAAAATTACATTTACAAGATTGCTCGGATGCGGGAAAGAAAGATAAAAAAACTTATGTGCGGTGATGTGTGTCAAAGAGATGAAGATATCAAGAAAAGGTGAAGAAATTATTTTGATAAATTGTTTTTAAGAGCTTTACTAAGGATTTGGATGGACTTGTCATTCAATCTCAAGATATAAACCGTGATTTCATACGTAAAATTAGAATACTTGAGATTAAAGAGGTTTTGAAGAGAATGAAATCAAGAAAAATGGTTGGTCCAGACGAGATTCTTATCGAGATTTGGAGATGTTTAGGAAAGATAGGCATTAAATGGCTGATGGATTTGTTTAATAAGATTTGGCAGATTAAAAAGATAATAAATGAGTGGAGAAAAAATACCGTTGTACCTATTTTCAAGAAAAGGATCGCATTCAAAGTTGCTCAAAGTATCGTGGAATAAAACTTATGTGTCACATCATGAATATTTAGGAGAGTGATTGAACATATGCTAAGAAAGGATATTAAAATAACTGAGAACCAGTTTGGGATTATACCTGGACAATCGACGACAGAGACTATTCATTTGCTTCGTCAACTTATCGAGCGTTTTCGAGAGAGGAGAAAATATTAGCATATGATATTTATTGACTTAGAGAAAGCAAACGACAAGATACCTAGAGATGTATTATGAGGGACAATGATGGAGTCCCAGTCAAGGACATGTACGATGGAGTAGTGACAAATGCCAGAACTTATAGCGGCCTAATGATTGATTTTCCGATTACAATTGGTTTGCATTAAGAATCTGCATTAATTCTATTTCTGTTTACTATCGTGATAGATGAGCATACTAGAACTATTCAGGATGAGATATCTTAGTGTATGTTATTCGCTGACGATGCCGTTCTAGTAAATGAGACGAAAACACGCGTTAATGCCAAACTGGAGTTAAGTAGGCAAACTTTGGAATCTCGGGGGTTCAAATTGAGCAGGTCTAAGACAATATATACGCATGGCAAATTTAGCAAACATGGGAAGTCGAGACCACAGAGGTATAACACTGAATGGGCAAGAGATATCACCGAACGATCGGTTTAGATATCTAGGTTCCATCATCTAAAAGGATAGGAAGATTGATAGCGATGTCAACCAAAGGATCCAAATTGGTTGGTTGAAATGGAGGAGTGCAAAATGGATTGTGTGATCGTAATTTTTCGTTAAAGTTGAAAGAGAAGTTTTATCGGAGCGCTATTCGGCCTGTCTAATTATATGGTACAGAATGCTGAGCTCCTAAGAAATATCATGCACAGAATATGCACGTAGCGGAGATGCATATGTTTCGTTGGATGTGTGGTAACATTAGGATAGATAAGATGCGAAGTGAGGATATTCATGCAAAAGTTAGTGTTGTACCTGTGGAGACCGGCTAAGATGGTTTGGTCATGTGCGATGCAGACTTATGAAAGCACCGGTTCGACGAGTGTACTCTCGATATATGCAATATCAAAGGACGAAGGAGAGACCGAAGAAAACATGGATGGCGGTGTTACGAAAAGATATGGTTGCCAAATGCCATAATGAAAGTATATTGTTCGATAGGAGTGAGTGGAGGTGGAGGATTCATGTGCTGGAGCCGGCGTGATTCTCATGTTGGTTCATGTAACCTAACCCGTATGCTTGGGATAAAAGGTTCGGTCGTCGTCGTCGTGCTTTTATGTGTTTCAACATATAATAGTTTTAAACGAAAATTTGAACAACCAAACCTTTTTCTTTAAAATTGTGTTTAATAAAGGCGCATCCCTCGAACTTTTTACAAGGTAAGAGGATTCCGTTCATCTGTCATATTACCACACCATAAATGAATTTACAGCACATGTCATGATTTTTCCTTGTTATAGTGCGGGGCTAGACACCTTTCGACATTAGAGCAATATGCTTGCTGGGATTTGTAATTCAACCTGAAAAGAATATAGGATGCGAACATGTATAACGTGTCTTCTGATTCATTATGCTGATTTCCTGGTAGATGCATGATGTCATTTAACCTTTACTGTGTTTCCCACCTTGCTTATCAAAGGGCTGATTATCATGATTTCAGGCATTCCCATTTTCCTTGATAAAATTCTTGGATTTTGATTTTTGATAGATGCAACATTGTTGAACTGCATATGTATCAATTTGTGCTCTACGCCTCTACATATTATGTGAAATTAGGCATATTTCTCCTTTTATTAACCCTTATATAATCATCAGTGACCATATTACCAAAAATTTCTTTTAATCATTTAAAAAAAATTATTTGTAGATTGTGCAGTTGAAATATTGCTGCAGGATTACTGCAAGCATTCACTCCAGGTGCGTGGAATACATTTCTGACCAGATCATAAATCCAAGTGCTTATTTGACTGGAAATTATGTAGCGATTGCTTGCATTTCAATCATGAATTTCGATTAGATTGGGAAAGCTAATAGCGTCAGCAAATTTGTGAAATATCACATGTAACAAATTCATTGTTCTTGCCTTTTGTACAACAAGAAGACGTCAACTACTGAAACTAACTCTCTCTCTCTCTCTCTCTCTCTCTCTCTTTCTCTCTCCCCCCTTCTCTGACTCAGCAATCACAATAAGCTTCTTAATGTTTCACTGGATGGCACGGTCTCCTTAATGGATCGTCAGGCAGGAACTATTATTTGGAAATTTGCAACAGGAACCCCTTTGTTTCAATCGGAACAAGCTGATCCTGATTTAGAGTATTATCTCTATTTCGAAAAGGACGGACGGTTATGTGAGCATAGCAAGGAGTTTCATTGTCGGGTATGCTTGCACATGTCTTAGTAAGCAATTATTTCTCTGACTACTGTCCTAAATTAGTTTCACTCTTTTTATTGATCTTTTTTTTTTATGATAGGAACTGAAATTAAATCTCGAGGAACTTGTACACGGAGAACCAATTATAGGCCATACCAGCTATACTGTTGGGTCAAAAGTAACCACTTTGCACTTTCTGAATGAAACGAATGGCGAGATACTATCTAGACATAGCTTGCCTGCTTCGGGGACAAAAATTCAGGTGCCTTTAGTTCAAGAGAAGTTAGTTGCATCGAGGCTGGAGGCTGCTGATGGCTATATAATGCTTCTTAGGACAGACTACAGTTTGAGATCCATAGATTTTCCTATAGATGCTACTCAGATTTCTTCCGGTTTAGTTGAACCTTTATGGCAGGTCTCTCGTTCTGATTTCAGCGCTATATATGTTAAGAGAAGGCAGCCTTCTGATGTGGGCGATAAGTCTGCATTACCATCTCCGCGGCATATGATCATACCTGTCTTCCTTCCACCTGAATTTAAAAGGAATAATAATGAAGGTCTTATGCTCCCTCCATCTTATCCCCATTATTTACAACATCACAGTCAAAAAGCTTTAATGCTACCCTCTGCCCCTAGTTCTGTAAACAACTTTGCTGAAATTTTGCAATCTACTTCCAGAAATGACGAAATTCAGGAACTCCCTGACGACGAGAATTCATCTTTCAGTTCCTCTAATAAGGTTCCTAAATCTGCAAATTATCTATTAGGTTATCCTGTTGCTGACCAACTAAGTATTAGTGATGGATCTTGTGAACCTGGCAACTCTCAATCTGAATCTGGTGGGAAATGTCCAAATGACAATATCATAAGCACGTCACTGGCCTTATATAAAGACAAATATAGTCATCTAGCGAGAAATGATTATCGTGCGGTGAAGGGTTCCCATCAGATACTTACTGGAGTCATTTACAGAAAATTTGCCTGGATTGCTATCCCATTTTTGCCCATCATTCTTGCATCGTGGCTTCTGAAGGTCAGAATAGCAGGAAAAGACGATGAAAAAGGGAAGCAGTCAACAACTCCTAAGAAGAAGAAAGCTCGAAAAACTGGAATCATGAAAAATGTTGCAATAGCTAGCAACAACAAAGATAATCCATCTGGAAAGGCGAAAGTTAATGGCCATCTGCAAGTTCAAAACGATTGGTTACACTCATTTAAAAGTTTGGTTACTTCTCTCGATGCTGGTGATGGACGCTGGGTAGGAAAACTATTTGTATCAAATTCAGAAATTGGTAGAGGAAGCAATGGGACAGTTGTCCTTGAAGGGGTTTACGATGGTCGTCCTGTTGCCGTGAAACGCCTTCTGCGTGCCCACCATGATGTGGCATTTAAGGAGATTGAAAATCTTATTGCTTCTGATCGGCACCCAAATATTGTTCGATGGTATGGGGTAGAACAGGATTTAGATTTTGTTTATATCTCACTGGAGAGATGCTCTGGCAGCTTAAGTGATCTAATTCAGTTGTGCTCGGATTCTTCACTTCATTCAACAGTTTCTGAAAATCAAACTTCAAGATCAATAAATAAGCTCAAGGTTTCTCTATTTTATGACAAAAGTGGTAAAATAGATCTTGAGCTTTGGGGAGAAAATGGGTTTCCATCTCATCGACTCTTAAAACTAATGAGGTTAGTCAAAACATAAACACCTGATTCCGCTTTTCGCATATACCATATTGAAATGAAATAGTAGTGAAGATCCAGGTTTGAGTGAAAAAGAAGTGAGATTTGCAACACAAATGAAACAGATAAGAGAAAATCCTCTGTTTCCACCCGTATTTATATCAGAGTATTACGAGGTACCACATTAACAAGTTTACTCCTTATCTGAAACCCCCCTAACAACTAATATGGTTAGCATCATCATCCTATTATAATCTCTCATACATTCTTACATGGTGCAGCCGCTTATAAAAGATGCTGATTTCTGATTATGAAGTTTGAATGCGATGGCTTATGTATTAGTACTTTGAAAATAAATTTAGGCTATCTATGGCCTTGTATGAGATTTACAAAATGATATGCTTGCTTTGCAGAAATAGAATAAGTATTTAGGATCAGCTGCTGGATTCTAAAGACCATTTGTGTTATAGATTGTGCATGAAATACTTTTGTTGAGGACTTGAGGTTTGGAAAGGTACATGAAGCCTTGTACATGAAGATTGAAGGTTTAGAAGACCTTCAGTTTCACCCAAAGGCTTTAAGCATCAAAAAGCTTTATATAGATTACAAACAAAGGCTTACTGGATTTCCACAGCAGAAAAAGGGGCCAGGGAATTTTGATGTTTGCTTTTTTGTTGATTTTGACACTATTTATTCTGGGTTCTTTCGGTATTGTAAACAGAGTAGATATAAATGCACTATTCACATGCGAGCTATTGCTTTTGAATTTTGATGCAGGGATGTGGTAGCTGGTCTTGCGCACTTGCATGAACTTGGAATTATACATAGGGATATGAAGCCCCAAAATGTTTTGATAAGTACCGGTAGATACATGACTGCCAAACTTTCCGATATGGGTATCAGCAAGCGCCTTGTCGAGGATATGTCTTCCTTAAGCTACCATGCAACTGGTGAGATTCCTGTTGAATTTGATCTTAATGTCTCGATACATGAGATGATTATGTATCTTAGGATTTTACTTCTTTTTTAAATACAAAAAAATTGGTCTTTCCCCCTTGCCTTTTGGCAAATCTATTGTAGGATATGGTAGCTCTGGGTGGCAAGCTCCAGAACAACTTCTTCATGGGAGACAGACACGGGCTGTAGATTTATTCAGTTTAGGATGCATTCTTTTTTTTTGTATTACAAAAGGCAAGCATCCATTTGGCAATCATTTTGAACGGGATGCTAACATCGTCAACAACCACATCGATCTGTTCTTGGTGGACCATATGCCAGAAGTTGTGGATCTTCTTTCACAGTTATTAGACCCTAATCCAAATATGAGGCAAGCATACCATTCAATGTCTATTTTACTTTTGGGTTTACATAGATTAGTCACGAACATGAACTTCTACGCTTTTGTTTTCTCATATTGAGAGTAATCGGTTCTTTCCTATTTTACATCAGGCTAAGTGCAATAGAAGTCTTGCATCACCCTTTCTTTTGGAATCCCGAGACACGACTAACATTTCTCCGAGATGCTAGTGACCGAGTTGAATTAGAAGATAGAGAAAATGGATCTGAACTTCTGAAAGCATTAGAAAATGTTGCAGCAGTAGCATTTAATGGGAAATGGGGCGAAAAGTTGGATGCTGCATTTATTTCGGACATGGGTCGTTATAGAAAGTATAAATTTGATAGCATGCGTGATCTTCTACGTGTAATAAGGAACAAGCTGAATCATTACAGAGAACTGCCAGCAGAACTCCAGGTTTGCCTTCATATAGCTCTCTCTATTTTTTCCCTTTCATATCCATAGTTAATATTTTATGATATACAATATGAATCGTAAAGATATGATACACGATACGTATCGTAAAGATATGATACGATATGAAAGATTTTTGATACATATCGTTCCTGTGTATCAGAAAATCTACTGTATCTTACGATATACTATATATCGTACAATATGATATGTTTTGATACGATATACGATATGAATGATATAATATTTAAAGGCCCCATTTGTTATTGGATCGGGCCTAGATCTCCCGGGTCGGGTTTAAAGATCTTCAAAATACAAAATATTGCATCTCTAAAATCTTAACTAATATGAGCCTCAAAACGCAAGACTTTAAAAACTTTCATCTCGTCCTCGCGTGCACTCACAGAGAAAAATGTGTTTGAAGTTGGAACAACTAAAACTCAATGCCTTGGTTTATAATAAGTAGAACTTGCAACTAAAAATAAGGTAAAAGAAAATAGAACAAAACAAAAGGCGTATCATCCGATTTGTTTATCGAAAAGGAATCTAATGATGGGTTACGGAGAAAGAATGTGCTTGCTTACTGAAAGACGCTTATTGGATGGATGTTCATGAATACTTTAAAGTTGACGGAGAACCAAATGGTACGAAAAGAAGAAATGAGGTATAATGTTATTATAACTACTAGTTAATTTTGTTAAAAAATTTAAAATTCTTTGTATTTTTTAACCAATTTTTTAGAGAACATCAAAATTTTGAATGCTATTCCAAAAAAAAAATTGTAAAGAAAACGAAAAGAAAATAGTGGAAGTGAAGAAAGAAGAGTAGTTCGTAGAATACAAAAGCGAAAATGAGAAAGATGAGAACATCCTCATCGACAATGATGATAGGCGATGAAGTGATAGAAGATTGATTAGTAGTTTTGGTTTGTTATTTTATTTGAAAGTTTTTAGTTTATGATGTGTGAAATTTATGATATGTGAACTTAGTTAGAAAATGTTGCTACTTGTGCAATTTATGCCTATGTTATGTGGGTTAAATTTTTCGACTATAGCACCATTTTATTTAATTATCTAATTAACTTATAAGTTATGATTGTTTAAATGACTTATGTTGTTTCATGTATTTTTATGTTTGAACTTTATATATATTGTGTTGGTTGTGTAACTGGAGATCTACTACTTTTTATAATTAATTTGATATATTGTTCCAAGTTAATAATATAATCATATAATTGTAAAAAATATAGTTCTATACTTGCTTAGTTATTACACAGGTGATTATCATATCTTACGATATACGATATGATACAGAAGCAAAATATGATATACGATTCATATCATGATTCGACAACTTTGTTCGTATCTACCATTCCAAACATATCTCAATGTAAACAAAATGCTTTACACAGTAACAAGATCACATTATTTTTTTCACCTATTAATTTATAATTGAGCATTTTTTTTAAACAAAGAGATGGTAAGGTAGAGGTAGGTGCTGTCCTCCATACAAGCAACATTATTATCCTTTTGCCTTAAGCAATGGGATAGTGAGATAGAGGAGGAGGTTGTTTTCTTAATAGAAGTAACAGGTTTTTTGCAAGCTTGCAGCAACACTTGACAGTACAGTACCTTTGAAATTAAAGGAAGCATTTCATATTTACAGGTGCCGTATATGCTTAGCCATGTTTTAAACATGTCTAGGAGATATCCATAGTTGGAAATAACATTATTTGGTTGGACAATGGGTAACATGGTAAAAGCTTAGATAAGAAACAGATGGCTTTGTATGAAGTTTGGATTTAGGTCTAACCGAAAATGATACGAGGGAGTATCATTTGAGATGGTGTGGACATAAGCAGCAATGGTTAAAAGAGTCGGTTTATTAAGAGTGATAGTGTTGCTGTTGAGAATATTATAGCCATCATGACAAAATTTCATCCTTTCATGTGACTCTTAGGGAGCTGTCAATTAGATATTTCTCTCCTTCATATGTTATTCCATCCCTAAACCCGATTCGATAACAATAAGAGCGGATACGACAAAGCATGTGTTTCCGATCAAGGGGAAAAGGTGAATGATATAAAAAACAGGCTATCTTTGGGGACATGGTTACAACTGCCCCAGTTTATGGCACCTAATAAGTTTGGGCTAGCTCTGGGGTCATGGTGTATGCACTGTTCAGTTGATGGTTTTTTTTGTGTAGTTTCGAGGTTAACTTGGGTTTCATATGTATGTTTACAAAGAATAACTCGAGTTTTCTGAAACATGTTTTGTTTTTAACACACTTCTTTTCATATGGTCATCCTTGCAATGTTCTGACACCTTCCAGGATAAATGGTTCTCCCATATTATTTGATATTATATATTCTGTACCCCAGAATGTGATGTAAGATGATATAAAGCATGTACGGGCTTGTTGGGCTCTGACCAGATCGAGCAAACAATTGTACCCTTGTGTTTTTTTGTTACGACAGAATAGTTGGTGTACATGGCGTGCATAGTCTAATTTTTTGTTATTCAACAGGCTAAACCATCTTTCCTTTCGCTAAAGTGGTTGCCCGAATTGTTTGAATCATCATAGGCTTTGTTTCTGTTCATGCTCTAAAGTTTGTTGTGCTACTTTGATAGGAAATTCTGGGACCCATACCCGATGGATTTGATGGATACTTCTCAAGTCGATTTCCAAACCTATTGATCCAAGTCTACAGAGTAATACACGGATACTGCAGTGATGAGGACGGATTCAAGAAATATTTCAAGGACACATTGCTCTGATTTTATGATCATCTCAATGACCATGTATGTACACTCGTTGATGTAAGATTATTTTCAAAAGCATGCAAGTTTACTGTAAATATGTAAATCATGTACTTAACCGATAACTTATAATGCTCCCAGCAGTGGATGTATTCGCACATGCAATGATATGTAAACTATGTTATTAAAAAATAACAATGTCCGAAACACTAAAATTTGATCTTGGTTTGTTAACAAGACACTGAATTCTCAATTTGAAAATTGAGTTGTTGCGGTCTTGAAACATATGTGGTATGTTTTGTTTTTGTTTTTAATCTTTGTTGCAAGTTTTTAGATAAGTCTGTTGATGGATGGATAAGGGATGAATTTGTTTCCAAAGCAATTATCTTCTACAATCTGGGGATGTGTCGCAATTGTGACACTATCACTTTTATAAACTTTGATTTGCACGTTAAAGAGAGAATAAATCAAAACAAACCGATAAAATCCTCCAAGATTGCCATAGGTTTTTCCGGAACCAGAACAATTGTGAAGAAAGGGGGCTTAGAGTCCCAAAGGTACACTGCAGTTGAAAGCTATAGTGACACTCTCGACCTTATTTTCTCCATAATAATATGTTGGAATTTATGTAGCTTAGGTTGCACGCATCTTCTTCGCTGCAGATGCAAGAGCATAGATTTTGAGGGGGTTTCTCACTTGGGATTTAAGTGGGTGGGACCAGCTCTCGTCTATCACCTTTGATGCAAGCTAGGGGTGCCCGCTCCATTTAGTTCTTGTTTGTTTGTCAATGTTTTGGATAATATTACTTAATATTTTATTTACTCGTAATTCAAACTAATTTTTAGAAATTTCTTTTTTGTCTCAAGTTTTAGAGAACTTGGAGTTGGTTATTTGTCCTTTTCTTTTGATAATATGGAATCTCAAAGATTTGAGAAATTTACTTATTTTTCTTTATTTTTTGAAAAATGGAAAAAGTGGTCTCCAATGAGTGACATTTACATTATAGAACAGTACAGTATAGATGAGGAAAATGAGTACTTATAATGTAGACATCTAGCAAGTGGGTCCTGAACAGCAAACTCCCTTTCAAGCCAGTCACACCTTTTGAAACTGAATATTAGGTCATAAAAGCATAATA
The DNA here is from genome assembly GCA_030015575.1 of Agapanthus africanus. NCBI lineage: Eukaryota > Viridiplantae > Streptophyta > Magnoliopsida > Asparagales > Amaryllidaceae > Agapanthus > Agapanthus africanus. The sequence continues at coordinate 20,243,684 of CM057338.1, read as the reverse complement.
GATCGCAACCGTCCAAAGTTAATCTCAAGATCCTACCGTCACAACTCTATAAATGCACTCGAGCTTTAAGAACACGATGACGATTGAAGTCATTATCCAAGAACGAGTCGGCACCTCACCAAATCTGTGCCTCATACACACACCGGATGATTTCGCCAACCAGTTCCCCTGCTATCCGAGATTTCAAACAAACAGATTGGGTTAATTTGGAAAGAAAGCACTAAATCCTAACATTTGAAAGAATTGAATTCTATAACTATGTATCTGATATTGCGACACCGACTGGATAACCCATTACTACCGGTGAGAATAGTTGACAAACATTAACAATAGTCAAAGTACAAATAGGACATGCTCCTTGAAAACACTAGTTCTTCAAGTTGTATTTTTCTTCATTTAATTCAGTTGAATAATAGGAACGTACCGTCAAATTTAAGCCAGCAAAAATACTAAAATATCAAATAGAGAAGTGTTCTTTCTTGGAAATTATTATTTTTTTGCCGCAATGGAACTAAGAAAGTAAAATACTAAAATGGACGGTTTTGGCTTACACCTCTACCTGCTATCACCGGTCACCAGAAGGTTTCCCCATATAAAAGCTTCCTTTCTCTCTCCTCTCTCTCTCTGAAAAGCTGTGGTTTTTCTCGCTTCCGATCCTTTGGGTATCCTCTCAGATTAAACTCAACAGAAAAAGGAAATATAATTACTAATAATTAAAACAGGTGAATTTTCCATTTCTCTAGCTTATTATTCCCTTTAATTTTGTTAGTTCCTTTTTCTATTTTTTTTTCGAGCTATACATCAATCAATTTAGATTTTTGTTCTAGGGTTTTCCTTAGATCTCAAAACTATGACTTTTTTGGTGAATTAGGTGGTTAGATTTGTAGAATTATCCTTTGTAGTTAGGGTTTCGATTTGGAGTGCAGAAGATTGGGAATTTGTGGGAGTTTTAGGTTGAAAGATTTGATTTTGCTGAATTTTGGGTGGTGATTGTTGTTGTTGGTTGTTGAATTGAACAAGGGGGAAGATGACTGCAGAGGTTAATTTCTCACCGCCGTTTGATATGTTAGTGAACAGGAACACATCGACGAACGATGGGTTGCCTTTAGCTGGAGAAGATCCGGAATCTTTGGAGGCGGATATGAAACAGATGAAACCTGGGAAGCCCCCTCGCCATTTGTCGGTTATTAGGCATTGTGCTAGCTCTGTGCGCTTCGCGCATCGCGTGAATTTGTAAGTTGTTGCTCGTATTATGCTCTTAATCTAAACATTTTATCGTCATCGGATAGTAATTCCCAATAAAAATTGGGGTTGGCTACCAAAGGAGTAAACCTTTTTCTTCAAAGTGAGAGGTCAGCGGTTCAAATCGATTCCCATAATGGCCAGCTTTGTCGCAAAGGCCACATGAAAGTTTGACAACACATTGTGAACAGTTGTCTTTTAGGCAGTACCAAATTCCTGGCCCTGAAAAAGTCGAAAAGAAGGGGAAATATGTTAAAACTCCAAGGCATATAGCCTTGTACAAGTATACACATTTCCATATATGTGCATTCAATCGAATGCACATTCTTTTTGTATGTACTTTTTCTGAGTTATAAGGTGTGACCCATATGGGTCCTTCCCTTTAATCTAATGAACGGGGTGGTCTACTCTCCTTTCGTGTTGGCTTGAACTTGTTGTGTTTATATCAGGATCCTCGTCCTTTTGGGATTTGTGTTTACATTTGGATTCATTGCGAGCTTATTTCGTTTTGTAGGAATTGGATCCTGCAGCTCCGGGCTTGACATCTCCACTAGATAGGAAGTCCGGGTTCTTACCTGTTTTCTGGTCTGAAGCTGTTCTGAAATCGTGCCGAAGACTTACATGGAAGATGAACATGTTTGCATCGATAGCCTTATCGAACATCTCAGGGCACCAGAATGTTTCCCAGCACCATGGGCATTTTATGGGGTTCGTTATCTATCATTAAGATGCATCCTATTTGTTTTCTGGCTTGCAATGTTAAGAAAATTTAATGAAGTCTCAATTGATATAGTTTGAAGTTCATGAATAAATGTAGCTTTGTTTAAATGTGTTATTCTCATGTAGAGATCAATATATGGGCCCTGCCAAAAGTGTGTTGCTTTCTTAATAGATGCCACATTATTGGTAGATACAGATGTTTCCAGTAAGGGTAAAAATTACATTAAACATCATCGACACTTTTCCGGTTTCTTACAGCAGACCATTGAACTAAAAACATTGCATCGAGAACCATTAATTTTTGGAAAAGTGCAATAAACTTACATGAAACATTCACAGAGCGGCGGTTTTTATAATTTTAATAGTTGAGTGCCTTTTGATTGATTGATGGTGTTTTATGTGATATACCTTAGGTATGAATGACACCATGGCATGCCTATAAACTCAGTATGCAACTTCATTATTGAGAAGTTGCTAAGTGCGTCACTCAGGTGCACATGTACTTGATGGCCATGGTGGTACAGATGCAGTATCTTTTGTTCAAAACAATATGCTCAAGCATATACTTGATGATGCTCATTTCCCCTCTTGTGTGGAAAAGGCCATAAAGAATGCATTTTCAAGAGCTAATCATGCACTTGCTGACCCCTGTTCGCTTGACCGCTCCTCCGGAACTACAGCTCTTACAGCCATTATTTTTGGAAGGTTAGATTTAAGTTCATATGCATCTATAAACTACATTATTTAAGTATATCTTTGGGTTTTTAATTGTATGAAAGGCTCTTCAAAGTTTTCCCACCCTTGGATCTATTTTGTTCCACTCTCCATCTGTCAAATAAGAACCCTAGATATAACGATAGGAATAAATGCAACCTTACCAGCTGGATACAACAAATAAATAGGAAGTAGAAATTTAATTCCAATAAAGGGTGGGAGAGTTTGTTGAGTGTGAGAATAGTGGCAAGTTCTCAAGTTCGAGGCATTCAACCCATACAAAGGGAAGGTGGGACCAACCTTATTATCTCAAAGGGGAGTGGGTCCCATATGGATCCAAAACCATAATATTAATAATAAATAATTATAGGGAACCCAAGGACCATTATTTTCTGCAACATTGGCTTATCCCTTCTGATCTCCTTCATGGCGTGCATGAATTTTCCTCATCCATACCCTGTGTTTCATACTTTTGTCGATTTAAAATTGCTTGATAACTGGTAAACTGCCTTAATTTGATCAAAAAATGGAGCTAACATAAACATTAACACTTGTCCAAATATCCACGTGGAAAGGTCTACAATAGAAACTCTTTCTTGTAATAGAAAAATTAATAGGCGTAAATAAATAATTTTTTTAATTAACGATGATGAGACTTGAACTCAAGCTTTTGAAACGTTATGTACTCTGATATGATGTCAGGAAACACTTCGATCATAAGCTTAAGTTGTTGGGTTGTGAAAATAACGATGTAATCAAACTAATATGGAAACTTAACCGCAATCATAAATCAATGATATGTGTCATAACTTTGCTAACCTTAATGGTGTCTAAATCTACTGAGTTATGGCTGACCCCGCTTCCCATATTTACTGCTATTGCTATTGCTATATTGACTATTATACCAATGCAATAAATTATTTAAAATATATCTAATATATTAATACCGTCTTTTAACGTTATAAAATATCTGTTTGTAGTAGGAAATATTAATTAATACAATATAGAATAGCAGGCTAGTCGTCGGTATATGCTGATATACACCAGTACCGGAGTGGTACCGACATATTTGCGGGTATATATCACTGGTATACCAATTTACTTCAAACATTGTCGGAGAGGAGGCTAGGAAGCGGCCGAGGGAGATCGTCGATCGTCGACGAAGGGACTTGGATGACCGAGGAGACAGGTGGAGGGCTGATTGGAGGCAGGAGATTTTTTGGGCGGCCGGTGAAGTTTTTTGGATGGCTCGGAGAGGTAGAGAAGGGGGATTGGAGCCAAGGGGGTAAAAAAAATTAAGAGCAAAATGAAAAAAATGGGAGAAAATAAAATTTAGTAAGGGGAGAATGAGAAGGTAATGGGAAATTTTTTTTGACTTTGGTTAACTATATTTCGATGGAATTTAGCCGTCGAAATAACCATTGACCGAAATCAATAAAAGTTCAAATTTTTTGGTTTATTTCGACGGGAATATGCCGTCGAAATAAATCTTAAAAAATTTCCCGTCGAAATTACACCCATTTTCCTGTAGTAATTGTTTCAACGCAACTTCTTAATACAACTTATAATCATCAAACCAGAGAAGATGAGAAGATCCACCCGGATTAGTAGCCATATATACATGTTCACATCACACCATATACACAATAAAAAAACCCGCATTAAATGCATCGTTGTTTAAAATCTCATATTAATTGTGTCAAAACGAAGACGCGGTACGACGCATAGATTACTTTAAAGTTTCAATATAATCTAAGTTTTTGTATAAACTCATTATCGATTATCTCAGTTAAATCATTATTACGGGTTATCTATCTTAATCCTCAACTTTCTATTAAAAATAATGCAAATTTACATTTTTCTACAAAAAAGAGAGTAAATAAATATAAGTTTTACTTTGTGTTCATCCACTGGCAGAGTGAATAAGAATCCGTAGTGTCTAAGGGTTTCAGTCCAATCGAGAAAAGAAGTAAATGAAAAAGTAGCGCCCAAAGGTGCTTACAGGCGCAGAAAGAATGTTTCTTGTAATCCCGGGAGAGGGTCGCTCGAAAAAGCCGTTGCGCGGTAGACCAAGCAACGGAGTGAGCGCCTAGCGCCCGTTGCGCGGTAGCGCATCCGTTTTCTTGCTTGCTTGCTTGCAGGTCCTTAGTTTAGTCAAGTAGGCGAGGGCATTTCCATCGCTCAGGATTGACGTGCTTCCATTCATCGACAATATCTTTCGTTTCTCTTTTCCCTGTGCCATCACATGACTGTATGGCTTGCAGTGAAGTTGGTGTATCCCAAAGCGGATCGTCCATTTCGTAACTATGCTATCCTGGGTCACGATATTGTTATTACAGATGGCTTAGTTGCGGCGGAGTATTGCGATATCTTAAAACATCTAGAGGTTAGTATATCACCAATGAAATCTCTTATCCCGAGTCGGGGATCACGAACGAGAAGGCAGTCAGTCGAACGAGTGGAGCGAAGGAAGAAACCGACGGAGCGGAACGATAGGTTGTCTGAGTTAATGAGTTAATCCGAAGCAAGTGAACGGAGTGAACGATCGAGTTAACCCGAAACAAGTGAACGGAGTGAACGATAGGGTTTCACGAGCGAAGGAGGAAGATGGTTACCACAGCTTCAGAAATTTCAAATATTGAAGAGAATTGAAGTGATTTTGAGGTGTTTGATATTAATTTATTTATATAATAGTTTATATAATTATATTCTTTCTAGAATTTGTTAAATAAATGTCATAATTTAAAAGGACATCCACTTTAAGTTGGATCCTAAGTTTTATGTGATCATCTAAAATCAATTATATTTAAAAAATTTAGATTACAATTTGAGATGATATATGAAAACATAATGCGTAGTTTGTTATAAGTTAAATAATTTTTTTTAAAATAAAAAATATTTTTATTATTATCCAAATTTTAATCTTACAAGAAAATTTTAATTAATTAAATCTCAATTTTTCTGTTGAATCGACCTCATAGAAGATGTCATAATTCTTATAGATAGTCTCTCATATGATTTTATTTAAATCTCTAGCATATATAGTTTTCAAATATGAATATTTATCTTCTAGTAAATTTCTTGATTGCTAAACTTACTAACAAACTAATCAGATATAACTGAAAGTTGTCTTAAGTTGTAACATGAGTGCTATAAATGAAGGAGCTACAATGAATTTTATTTCATCTTTCATCAAATATTTTTCATCACCTCACGATCTTGATCTCTTTAATTCATCGATTATGTCATCGTCACCTATATCACGACCAAAGTTTTGCCCTACGAATTCGGAGTTAATCAATTATCTTGACAACTATGTTCGAAATGGATATCGTGACACAGCTCGCATTATTGATCTCAATATATACATAACGGAGCCTTGGCGTCTTCCAAATCGTAAGCACCAAATTATATATGCTTTTAATAATCGTTTATATCTTGAACTGTACATATTTTACGAGTACACACCGAAGACGGTAGATATATAAGACAAATTTCTTTTTTCTTTTTATTGATGGCCAGAAATCAATTTTATCTTTCTAATTTGATTATAACCTTCATCTTGATTATCATGTCGTAAAAAAGATACCAAACAATCACGTGCCTTTGATAATTCATGTTCTTGAATTAGTATACGTAGGGTGAAATTAATGGTTTAATAGTAACAAAACATTTTTTTCCATCTCTAAATCATCTGGCAAACAGCATCGAAGTCGCATGAAAATTGGTCAACGTATGCTTTAGACTATGATTCATCAAGACGGATGTCATCAATCATCCAAGAAAATTTAAAAAGGTTGTCTTTTGGATTGACATAGAAATAGAGGTTCTTCCTGTTTCAGCTGATGAATTTTTATGGGTTTTTCTATATATCCACTCCTAAAGTTATATTTTTCAAATATCTCCTTTTATATTCGATATTTCAAATATTCCCTTTAAAAATTTTAAGTTATCCAAATATCCCCCGACGGTTAGTTTGACCAAGAATCTACACGGAATATTCCTTAAAAAATTTAGGTTATCCAAATTTTGTTTAAAGAATAGAAGGATTGCGGCTTTTTCCCTACCGAGAAATCTTCTACCATATGATCGAAGGTTTCATTTGTCTTCAACATCGATTTTTTTTATTTTCTTAAGAAATGGGATTTTTAGAAAAACCCTTAATCCACATTAAAACGAGACCTTGGTTCCCCATCTAACATTAATTAATATTTGGACAGAAATGTGTAATGGAAGGGGGGTGTGTGTATAGAGAGAGCATCCGTTAGCGTGGGTTCGTGGGTTCAAATTCAAAAGCTTTTTCGTGTGACCTCCTTTCAACAGTCCGCTCCGTCCAGGTGTTCTACACGCCGTAGATAGTGTATGGATGAAAAATCATATCGAATGGAAGTGTTTTCCATATGCAAAACCCTGTTTAAAAATTTTAAAAACTGCGCCGTTGAAATAAATCCACACATTTTGCACATGCAAAACAATTCCATTCGAGATGATTTTTCATCTATACACTATCTAGAATATGTAGAACAGCTTGGATGGAGCGGATCGTTGAAAGGAGGTTACACAAAAAAATTCGTGAATTTAAAAAATACGAACCCGCTCTAACGGATCCACTCTCTCACACACACTCTCGCTCTCTCTACACACACGAGAATAATAGAGGACAAAAAGGTCCTAGGAGAAACTCTCCTATAGCGTCAAAAAAAGTATTACCTCCACCGATTTTTTCGACGATCGGAACTGTTTATCATGATCTTTATCATCTAAGATGTAGATACACCAAATTTTATATGATTTGATGACATTTTCGCTGTTGATCTAGTAGTAATGTGAAAATTTTAAATATGTTATATTATCGGAAAACCGTTATTTTTGCACCTTTTAAATCAACAGTGAAAAAATGTTATAATCACATGAAATTTGGTGTTACATCTTTTATACAATGAAGATAAGGATGTTGGGTTTTGATCACCGAAACAAACGTTGGACGATAGACTTTTTTCGGCGCCGTGTGAGGAAATCCTCTCCTAAGGCCTTTGTCCTTCATTATCCATTTTATATATATATATATATATGGGGTTAAGGGTCCTATGTTCGAACTCAGAAAATATTTCTGAGCCCGTAACCCAAAAAAACTCACCTGATTGCGATTTAAAAAAGAAGCCAGAAAAAAAAATCTCACCTCGAGTGCCTCCTCGCGCCTCCCCTCCTCATGCCTCCCTCCCTCAAACTTGCCGCCCCTCATCCATCGCTTCCTCCTTCGAGCACCTCGCTGCGCGACCCTCCCTCCTCCAACGCCTCCCTCCCCCCTCCTCACACCTCCCTCCCTCGAACTCGCCGCCTTTCCTCCCTCGCCTTCTCCCTCGAGCACTTTGCTGCGTGACCCTCCCTCCTCCAACGCCTCCCTCCCTCACCTTCTCGAGCGCCTCCTGGAGCACCCTCCAGGAAAGAAGAGAGCTATAGGAAGAATTCTTGCAACTACACACTATTATTTCTTCTCCATAGATTGTAGGTGGTGACTTCAACGCTATCTCGTCTATTGATGAAAGGAGAGGAAGAGGTAAACCAAATTTTGATGATTTAATGATATGATTAATACTTGTGCTCTTGTTGAATGTGGGCATTCTGGTACTAAATTCACATATTGCAATGCTCAAGAAGGTTTTAGGAAAGTTCGGTCTAGGCTTGATAGGTGCTTACTCAATCAAGCATGGCTTCTTCAGTTTCCTAATGCACAAGTTCAACACCTTTCCAGAGGGTGTTCTGATCATACCCCCATATTCTATTCTTGTTCGGATCCAACTCCTGTCCCTAAAACTTTTAAATTCCAAAGTATGTGGATTTCTCAAGAAACTTACATGATTGCGGTTGAAAACAGTTGGGATGAATATGGATTATATCTCTGATCTTATTATAAAGTTTTTCCTGAAAATGGAAAGGCTTAAAAAGATGCTGCAAATATGGAACAAATGGGTATTTGGGAATGTACCTGATAATATCTCTATTGCTGAACTGGATGTGAACAAGAAGCAGTCTAAATATGATGCAGATCCAGCTGAAAATCACTTTAATGGTCTCTGGGCAGCCAAATCTCATTTTGAATCCACTTTACATCATGAAGAGATTTTCTGGAGACAAAAGTCAAGGGTTAATTGGTTAAAAGAAGGAGCTATGAATACTAAGTACTTTCATAATTGTGTGAGAATCAAACATTGTGCAAACAGAATATCAAAGCTAAAGAATTCAGCATGGGTTTGGATGAGGGCCAGAATGAGCTAGTTAATCTTGCAATTCAGCATTTTACAGATGCTTTTACTATACAGAAACAAGAGGACAATATGCCAGACTTCAATGATATAATACCCATTATAGTTACTGCGGATGATAATAATTTGCTTACCGCTGCCCCCTCAAAGGATGAGATTAAGAAAACTGTTTTTTTTTCTATGGAGCAAGAAAGTGCCCCTGGTCCAGATGACTTTACTGGAAGCTTTTTTACTTCTGCATTGGATATTATCAGAAATGACTTGTATGATGCTCTAACTTCTTCAAAAATGGGCAGATACCCGGAGCAATGAACTCCACACCGATATGTCTCATTTCTCAATACAATGCTATAACTGATTACAGGCCAATAAGCCTTTGTAATTTTTTGTACAAAGTCTTTACAATGATTCTTTCTGATAGACACTGATTTTGCCCAAAATCATCTCCTTGGAGCAAGGAGCTTTTGTTAAAGGAAGAGAAATCTCAGAAAGCATATCACTTGCTCAGGAGATAACTCAGGATTTGAATAAGAAGACTAGAGGTAACGGTGTGATTTTTAAACTTGACATGGAAAAAGCTTTTGGTAGAGTTGAATGGTCTTTCTTGTTTCAAATTCTCACTTCCTTTGGCTTCTCTACTCAATTTGTTAAAAATGATACAAGGTTGTTTGAAATCTCAGCACTTTTCAGTAATTCTAAATGGTCAGCTAGAGGGTTATTTTGCAGGATCTAGAGGTATTAGGCAGGTGATCCAATATCCCCTGTCTTATTTATTTTGTGCTCGGAATACCTCAGCAGAGGCTCATCATTGCTTTCATCCGCTGGTAAAATTACTCCATACAAGAGCAACAGTAATTGTCCTGAGACATGCCATCTACTGTATGAAACCAATGGAAGTAAAAGGAATATTCAAAACCTCTTTAATTTTCTTCGACAATATGAAACTTTCTCTGGCCAAAAGCTAAATAAACAAAAGGGTGCATTATATGTGGCTAATACATGCAGAAGTGCTGTCAGTAGCAATATATGCAAATATTCTGAGATTTCTTAAGACAATTGGCCTATTATATATTTGGGTGCCCTTATATATCATGGAAGATGTAAAGTAGTGTACTTTGAAAGCTTGGTGGAGAAAATCAAATGTAAGCTAGATGGATGGCAAAACAGATTCTTATATCAATTTGGAAGACTTATACTCATAAAGCATGTCCTCATGTCCATGCCCTTGCATATTCTTTCTACGTGTAAATCTCCCTGCTGCAGTTCTTGCCAGAATTTCTACTTGGTTTGCAAAAAATTTCTGGAATGATGGCACTGATATAAAGCATCATCATTGGATCTCATGGGATAAGATTTGTAAACCAATGTGTGAAGGGGGACTTAACATCAGGCTAATCTCTCATATTGCTAAAGCTTATATTCTTAAAAGAGCCTGGATATTGTTTAAAGGTGATAGTTTATGGGCCAAGTTCTTAAAAGCTAAATATTTAAAAATAAGGTTCCTCCATTACCCTCAACTTCTTCAATGGCTTGGAAGAAAATATATGCAATGCTTCCAGTGATAGAAAACGCTGCTAAATGGCTACTTGGTCAAGGAAATATAGATTTTTGGAGAGATTTTTTAGGGGCATGGGGATTGTCCTTTAAAAGATTTGGCTTCTACCTCTATTAATGATCTTCCTGTCAATTCTATTTTGAAGGATAATATATGAGATTTCACTTCAATTCAAACTTCTCTATCATAGGAAATACTAGTCTCGGTGATAGTCTTGACATTTTAATATGGAAGGATGCAAATTCAGGGGTGTTTTCTCTTTCCTCAGACTGAAATAAAGTTAGAGGTGTTGTAGAGCCATGCCCCTACAGCAAATTCCTGAATGTAAAGCATTTGCCAAAAGCTATTCAAATTTTCAGTTGGAGATTATTTTCTAAAGCTCTATTCTGCAATAAGGAAGCTAGGGTTTCATATGCCTAGCAGGTGTGTGTGCTGTACTGAATCTCATCAAGAGGATGATGATCATCTATTTCTAAAAGGAGACCTGGCACAAAATATGTGGAATGAGGCTTTTAGTGTTTTTAACATAAACAAAAATGTCTCAGACTTCCTAGCCTGTTTGATGTCTTTTACTTTCTGGCACCAAAGAACTCTGCTCACAGATATTTCAAGATTGATCCCTCATCTCATATACGGGTATCTATGGAAAATAAGATGCAAATTTAAGTTTAATGAGGAGAGAATCTCGGAGAACTCTATTTGGATGCAAATTATTTCAGATATAAAAAATATTGTGGAAGCAAAAAGGATTACCTTTGGTTCTCACGGTTCAAGTCTAGAGCAGCTTGGTTTGGCAAATATGAACATAAATACAGCTTATGCTCTAAATATCATCCTTACAGTTTGGTCTAAACTTCCGTTACCTTACTCAAAGCTTAATGCTGATGGAGCTAAAGAGAATCAAACGAATTTGATATCTGGTGGAGCTATTTTGAAGGATAATATGTGCAAAATTAGGTATTCCTCCAAAATTTTCTATGGAAAAGGGTATATTCTTGAGGTTGAAAGTATAACTATTTTAGATGGTCTTTTACAATGTTATTTACTGGGGGGTTAAGAAAATACTTGTGGAATCTGATTCTAAAGTTGTGGTGAATAGTAGTATAAATGGCAAAAATCAGACTCCTTGGTTTCTTCGCTATATTACCAAAGTCATTCAATCTCTTGCAAAGCTTACTGAAGCAGTTTTTTGCCACACTTTCAGAGGGAACAATGGAGCTGCAGATTGGTTAGCTAAAGATGCTCGAATAAACAAATTAATTAACTCTGTGTGTGTGTAATTTTCAGGTGCTACAAATAAAGAAACAAAAATTGTACATAAGTAAGGCCAAGAATGGTAGAATACCAAAGCAGATCCAAAATCCTTATGCAGATATTTCGTGTTCGAAACCGCATAAAGTAGCAGCATGACCAAAGACTTGAAGATGCACAAGCCATGGGCAGAGAATTGAATAAGGGAGTTGAAGCTAGGAAGCTAAACACAAGAAAGAACTAACTTACTATGATTTCGTTGCTATGTTTAGAGTTAGAATGATGCATAGGCTTTAATAATATTTTGCATGAGACTGGTTCATTTCGAACTCAGCTCTTTCGTCAATTGTAAGAAATTCAATTTAACAATTGTAATTTCAAATGTTTTGAAGTAAATGCAGTCTTTTGCGTTATTGTATATGACATATCTTTTGCGTTATTGTACATACCATATCCAACAACTTGAACAGGTTAAAATTTTAAGGATTGACTTGTTACTTCATATTCAATGGTGTTGATGAAATGGTAGGTATATGTTGGTTTATTTTGATTTCCATATTCTTCTCTCTTTTACCGGTAAGCGTTTTCCAGTTGAAAATCAGAAAAAAATCAAATTTACAATAATTTTTTATCCACATGTTAGACCATTTCTCAACAAAAAAATTACAAACTCATTCAAACTTGTACTATATAAATGCCAATATTAATATTCAAGCACGTCCAAGCCATAACAATAAAAATACTAACAATTACTAAACAAGCTCCAAAAAATTCAGTAAAAATCTGCTATTCTGCTCCAAGCAACACCAAAACTATCTTCACTCCTTTCCGTTAGAAGCATCCGGTGCCTAAAAATAACTCATATTAGATATCAGCCATCATTTAAAAAAAATTAATGACAATAAATAAGAATAAACAAGAATAGAATATTAATACCTTTAAAAGCTGACAAGTTCTTATATCATGACCCTTTTCGTGACAATTACTACAAGTGCGCGGCCTATTTTGAGCTTTTGATTGCAATACTTCTATTCTAGATGGAATTCGAGATGCAATAGCAGGACGGCCCTTATGGGTATTTTTCGTAGGATCTGTGATCGTTATATGATATAGGTAAGAAGGTGTCGGAGTATAACTGACTTGAGTGCTCGTCTCTTCTTCATGATTTAAATTGCATTGTTGCAACATACTATTAATAAACTCTTCTGTTTTTTCGTAAAGATCTCGATTCTCCGCCACTAAGTCTACAACTTTATTCATTTTTGCACGAAGTCTCCATGAATCAAGAGGTGTAACTGATCTATTTTCTGCATTTGTTGATAGTCCCAGATCAACACTTGCATGTGTTCCACGACCCTCAGTAGTGCTGTGTCTAACACCAAGAATCCACCTCGATAGAATATATTGTTTTGGGATGGTTTGCATAAACAGTATTTGCTTCATTACACATAATATATGTTTGCATAGTACACCGTCGGTCTCAAACATAGTGCATGAACATTTGAAGAATTCTTCCACTGGGTTGCACTTCACATTGTGAGTATTAATTTTTCCATCTATCTTGCAAACCACATTATAAGTGGTAAAGTTCTCTTCTATACCACCCATATTATGCCAACAATGAAACACATTTCGAAACTCATTTTGGAATATCTCAAATAAATTAGCAGTATATACCTTTGCTACACAAGCCTCCATGTCATGCATGCCTTGAAAATCTGGTTTTGTCGTTAAGCAACGTGTGTCTTCTCTTTCCTCCTTTTTTCGTCGAGCGGCTAGAGCTTTGTCATATCGTTCAACAAATTGAAACAATGGCGTCATAGAATTAATAAAACCATCAAAGAACAAGTTCATACTCTCACTTCTCTGACTTGATCTCATGCCAGCAAAAAACATATTCTTCAAATAGGCTTCAACCCAATGATGTCTTTGGTCATACATGTTTTGCAACCATCTCCAAGATTTCATTTCATTTATTGCTTTTTCAGACAACGGTTCTTTAAAAATTCTTCTATACTTTTCATTCAAAGTGACCCAACACTTTTTACTTTCTTCAATAGTTTTACTATATCTACTCCACTTATAATCCTCGTCGGAGGTTTCAAAAGAGCGACGTAAAGAACGGAGATGCTCATCTTCATGCAAAGTTATATGCCATATACAATATCTATGCAAGGTGTTTGGAAATACCCTCTTAACAGCATTACAAATTGCAGGATCCTGATCTGTGATGATTGCGGCTGGCGTTTTACCCCACATGCATTTTAACCATTGCTGAAATAACCAAACAAAAGTCTTCTCTTTCTCATCCGCTAAAAGAGCGCATCCAAACAATGAAGATTGTCGATGGTGATTAACTCCCGTGAAAGGTGCAAATGGCATTAGAAAACATTGTATGTAACATCAAAAACCATAACACCATTAAATTGCATATAACTAGCCCTAGCTCTTCCATCAGCCCAAAAAATACTTCTACAGGTTCCCCCAGCATCAAGCTCAAGTGCATAGTAAAATTGAATATTTGCAGCCTGCCTCTCAATAAATTGTTGTATTACAGATACACAATGACGACCCATATTATTTCTTCTTTTCGATTTGAAATAGTCAATGATTTGTTGTGGAGTGACATTTACCAAATTATTCCCACCTGTAGTATTTATTAAATCAGAGCAATCTGTGATGGTCCCGCACCACAATCATGAAATTGATCCATCAACGATTTGTAAGAAGGCTTTAGATGATCTACACAATGAGAACGTAAAGTAGAAATTTTTGATGGCGTGGACAACAAAGGATGGCTGTATTGATCATCAATAAGTGTTACCCTCCAAACATCATCTCTGATTCTATGTATGATAATTCTTGCAGGACAACCTTCTCTCATATGTTGTTTTCTTCTTTTAACTTCCCTCCCTTGCTCTCTTTTGTCCTTCAAACTTTTATGCCCTTTTTTACTGCATACAAATTTCTTTCGATTTATTACACCATCCTTATTTTTTGCACTCGTCGACTTGCGAACAGAGAAACCTCTAAGTTTTGCAAACGAGTTGTAAATATTGTATGCTTCCTCATTGGTAGGAAATTCCATACCAACATGAATATCAACATTACTATTAATGAGATCACCGGCATCATCATTATCATTCTCAGTTTCTCCATCCTCATCTTCCTCAACCTCGCTATCATCATCCTCGTTTTCACCATTCTCATTACAGCCGACGAGATCATTAGCATCGACATGATTGATTAACCCACTAAAATTTTGGGATTGCTCATCGATTGCATAGTATTGATTGTTATCCATTCCTACTAAAAAAAAAGTTTATGTTATGTTAACGTAACCATTCCTACTAAAAAAAAAGTTTATGTTATGTTAACGTAATCATAACCTTAAATATATGAAAATCACACTGAAAAATTAAACATCAATTGATCTTAATATGAAACGTTTATTGGCATAAGAATAATTTGAGAGAACAAGATAAACTCTTCCAAATTGTATACGAAATCTACATATCAATCAAAATTTACTCAGTTCTCTCTTTTTTTTTTAATTAAAAAAAATTCAGTTTAAAAAGTTCCTCCATACACAAATCCATTTTCTGAAAATGGCTTGACGAAATATGTGATGATGATGAAACGATTACCTGCATAAAGCAATACCTGCATAAATTTTACCCGATCACTGGAGAAAAGCGCGGCAGCGAGGGCGAGCGTGCTCGAGGAGGGAGGGTAAAGGCGCGGCAGCGAGGGCGAGGGTGCTCGAGGAGGTGCTCGAGAAGGTGAGGGAGGAGAGTTGAGGGCGTAGCGAGGAAGAAGGGAAAAGGCGCAGCGAGGGAGAGGGTGCTCCAGGAGGCGCGCGAGAAGGTGAGGGAGGGAGGCGCAGCGAGGTGCTCGAGGGAGGAGGCGAGGGAGGAGAGGCGGCGAGTTCGAGGGAAGGAGGCATGAGGATGGAGGGAGGGAGGCGTGGGAGGAGGGAGGGTCGCGCAACGAGGAGCTCGAGGGAGGAGGCGATGGAGGAGGGGCGGCGAGTTCGAGGGAGGGAGGCGTGAGGAGGGAGAGAGACGCGGGATTTTTTTTTCTGCCTCCTTTTTTTTATCGCGAGGAGGTGAGGGTTTTTTTTGGATTACGGACTCAGGAATATTTCCTGAGTTCGAACACAGCACCCTTATAAATTCGCGTTTTTTAAGCACTCTATTACAAAACGGTCTGCGTTTTTTAAAAACGGGAACTCTCGATCCACGATATATTTGAACGATCCGAACCATTCAAGCTGATCACACTACCCTCAAGTCTATATGTATGAAAAATCAAAGGATTTAAAGATCAAGAATCCATTGATTAGATAGAGTTTATGTTGCTATATTGAAAGACATTTATTTTGCAGGTTATGTGTATGAAAAATCAAAGGATTTGAAGAGCTCTAACCAATGGATTAAATGGAGTTTATGTTGCTATATTGAAAGATGTTCATTTTGCTCTCATTTGATGATTCTGTTAGAGGTCTTTAAATCTTTTGATTTTTCATACACATACATTTGAGAGTAGGGTGATCAACTTGAATGATTCAGATCGTTCAAATATGTCGTGGATCGAGAGTTCCTGTTTTTAAAAAAAACGAGGACTAGTTTGCAATATATCACTTCCTTAAATGTATATATTGGATGCATGTTATCATAAGAGAGAAAAAAGGAATATATGGTTCCCCGCAAAAAACTGAATTAAGGATGTTTGATACATATCTATGTTATTCTCTTTTGTAGTTTAGGTGCATTGACTTCGGTATACCGAACAATTTCTGATTAGCTAATACCCTATTTTATAATTGGTTATGATCACTTGATCCTTTCCCTTGCTTCACAATATTGTTCTAGCAAGTAGTAATCGTCCTTAATTTTAATAATGCTTTTCCATCAACATATCATCAAAAATAGTATAGGCTAAGCACCACGATTCTGCAAAATTATTCTGTGTAATACATTGAAAATGTATCAAGTCAGGTAAATTTCAGGCCGATAGCAAGAAATACCCTTAATATTTAGCCTAATAGCAAGAAATAACCTTACTTTTAAAAAGCTGCGGTTTGCTCCCCATGATCAAAGATATTTTTTAAATCCTGAAAACACCCTTCGTTGATCAACCATTTATTTGCGGGCAACAACAAATTTTTGATTAAAGCTTTATTTCATTTAGACACCGTTGCTTAAATTGATCTAGTTCCAAACAATTTTGCGGGGTGCCCTTTTTTTTCTTTTTTCCTTCTTTTGCAGTGTAGCTGCTATGTTTACCATCAAAACATTAAAAAATGCTGCTTCCATCTCGATCTTTCATCTGTTGTAATTTTAATTTTTTTGGCCGTACCTAACATAAAATTCTGACCCTGCCACTTTATACTACAGATAAATTCAAGAATGGCATGGGCAGCGAGGCTTACTATTTCACCAATCGAGTTGTTAAGCCTGCAACAAAGATCATAGTGAAACGCAGAGCTGGCAACGGAACGTGGAAGTCCTCGGGGTCAAGTAAAGAAATCAAGAACCAAAATGGTGACACGTTTGGCTCCGTTATGAGTTTGAGTTACTATAGAGCTCAGGAAAAATCTTCGTCGAATTGGGTCATGGATGAATATACGCTAGCCGATACTAAGGTAAAAGCATTATCTTGATCCTTATACCAAATTTGGAGTAACTATATATCTCTTAAATTATAAAAATCAAGATGAATGTGGCTTTTGATTAATGGGGCTAGAAGCAAATTTCCCTTAAAATAAATAATAGAATATTTTATTTTTAAAAATTATGAGAAGTGACACATATCATGCTAATGATCAGATTAGATTAGGAGTTTAATTTGAAAACCCCCTTCTGTTTTCCATCAATAATACAGAAGAGATTATTAAAGTTGATAGTTCACTAAAATACCACACACTCTGTAGAGGAACATGAAAAACTCCAAAAAAGTCCTGCTATATATTTCAGAATGCGTGTAGGCTAAAAATTAATGGTATTTATATCTTTTTTCCGCTATACATGCAGTTTCAAAACTGGAGCATCTGCAGAATTAAACTGAACGCGAGAACTGAGCTTCGAAATAAAAAGCGGCTTACTAATCAGCTTGGAATATCAGATTTCAGAAACAATGAATTGTCGCCGGGGAAATAGCTTTCCTTGACTCGGTTTTCGACGAATTAATATGTTCTCAAAACAATAATACCATAAGTACCGATGCAAAGTTGGATAATGGATCAAATGCGCCGACAGAGAATAATAAGAAGAGAAAAAGGGGCAATGAGGACACAACCGATCAAGACGTTTGTGATTCTCTGGCAAAAGCGGCCAGACAATTGTTCGGCGATACAACGGAACACAGCAATGTCATCACCGCGGATATGCTGGAGGGAAAAATGAAAGAGCTTGCTGATATGTTGGCACCAACCACTACATAAACTTCTTTTGAGCTTGGAACTTGACATTCATTGCATTCAACTGTATCCAATTCAAAATGTTTCCTTCTTTGAATTGCATCCTGAATTCTTGTTTCTGAAAAGAATGCCCTATAATTAAACTTGATAAGTTGATATATTTAATATTTCAATCCTTGAATTAATTTGCCTTTGGGATACCGTAGCGACAAGGTTTGGCAATGCAAATGTTTCTTGACTTATGTTGCAATTCCAAATTATAGATAACTTGCAATATTAACATTAACACTGCATAGAGCAAGTATATGATTATAATGTACATGGGAACAATCAGATTGATCGGTTGGCTAAGGATATTCATAATTTTTCGGTATTAAAAAGTATTTAAAATGTTTTTCATGCTATTTCGGTATTTAAAAGTATCTATAATACATATATTGCTGATTGATAAAAATTATATACTATAATACATGTATGTAATTGATGTATAGCTAATTAATAATATTAATAACTTTGTGCATTACTAACTAACTTTGACTAAAGTAATATGCATACATTTATGATATGAATCATAACACATGTAAATATGGTACATAAATTAAATAAGTGCTAGGTCATCCAAATTAGGCAAGCAAGGGACAGACAATTGCCTCAGGGATTCACGCGGGTGCACGGCACGTGCCAAGAACGTGAGAAACGACGGAAATCTCTTTGAGGCATTTCGTCGAACACTTTATCACGCAAAACTTAAACATCGTCGGAATGGAGAACCGAAGGCATGGAAATGATCGCGACGCTCACGCGGACTCGAGCCCGGATTCGGAGCCTCAGTTCTCGGCTCGGGTCGTGTGAGGAGGAGGAAGGTGATGGTGTGAGAGAGAAGGAGAATGAGAGGGAAATGGGCTCGGTTGTATGAAGGCGGAGTTGAAGAAAAAAGAGATGATGGAGGTGATGATGTGAGCTCGGCTACGAGGAGCCATGGGAGGACTCGAGCTCGGCCATGGAGAAGAGGGGGTTCGGCCATCGTGAAGAAAGATGAGGAAGAGAGGAGGAATATATATTAGGGCTAAGGTTTAATAGCTTAGGTTATACATGGGATTTGGGTTATTTGGCTGGGTTATGTTTGGGTTTGGTTTTGGTGTTTGGTTTTTTTTTAAAATTAAGGTTAGTTATTTTTTTTTTTAGTAAAAGCTGATTTATCTA
This sequence comes from Agapanthus africanus, assembly GCA_030015575.1. Classification (NCBI taxonomy): domain Eukaryota; kingdom Viridiplantae; phylum Streptophyta; class Magnoliopsida; order Asparagales; family Amaryllidaceae; genus Agapanthus; species Agapanthus africanus. Next base: position 20,224,315 of record CM057338.1, on the reverse strand, counting down.
AAAAAAAATTTTTTAAATACTTTTTGATACCAAAAAATTATGAAAATTCTATAGATAAATTCTAAATAAATTCTTACTCGTTTCCAACTATTTTCACCTCCAAAAATAATCCTTTTTCTTCTAAAATCCACTTACAAAAACAAAACTTCGAAAATATTAAATTCATATTTAAATACTTTTCTTTTCCCAAAAATTATATTGATCCTATTTCAATTCAAAATTACCTATTCCAAACTTTTCCATCAAAAGAAATAATAAAATAAATAAAAAGATACGAAGGAAAATATACCAAGTCTTTATTAAAATATAGATAAAACACAGACGTTACAATCTACCCTGCTTAAAACAATTTCGTCCTCAAAATTATAAAGAAGGTCGTAAGGACTGAGTATTGTCAGAAGGTAAATTCTCTGAAATGATTCTCTTTTATAAAACTAAGAGAACGTAATTGAATTCAACAAAATTCTCTTTTTTAAAATCTTATAAAATCCAAAAATCACAAAATAACCTAACACATAAATAGGGTCTATAAAGATATATATAATAAATAACAACAATACAATAATTCTAACACAAAAACCATATGTCGCAAACAAAATAATGGAAGTAAAGAATAATGACAATGATGATGAACTAATAACAAAACACAATATACAAAATGTATGAAAAATGTAAAATAAACAATATGATTATAAAACAAGTAATCACACACACACACATATATAAACACATGATAAACAATTAATAATACTATAAAACTTGAGTAAAATAACCTTTCATAAAAAGATCTTTTCCTCAAATAAATGAATTCTAAATTTCTTTTCTCCAAAAATATTTTAAATAAGAAATCTCTTTACAAAAACTATTTTAAATATTTCTAAAAAATAAGAAAACATTTGGACTATTCATTTCTTTCAATATCTTTAAAATCTATTTTAATTGAAACTATTAAAACACCCAAATATTTTGTTCCAAAAATAGTTATTATTTACTATATAAAAATCAAGGTCATTACGATTTACCCTCCTTAAAAATTTAGTCTTTGAAATTTTCGAAAGGAGGATATCGTAACAAGGTAAGAAAAGATAAGGGTAATGCGGTCAGCTATTGTCTTCTCGACTCCCAAGTGTTGATATATCGTCAGGAAGGGTAAAGAAGTATTCAAGATGGATTCAAAATTCAAGGGATAGGATTCAAGGAGATTAATAAGTGTTGGTTATTGTCTGGCCTTCGTATACCAGAATATTTCGGACTACTCCTGGACCTGCATGATTCATGCAGCACTGACTTGCATGGGCCGCCACCAAAACCTATTACGCTCCCCTTTCCAAGATACGGGAGCAGAGACGCGACGAGACCCGCAACGTAACTATATCGAGAAGTAAACTCTTCCCGATATAGTTACGTAATGCAGGAGTACACAAAAGCAACTAAAACAAAATCAACTTTATTCATTAACCAACATTTATTACATGATAACAAAGAGAATTAAGCTATATCATATAATCCGAAATAGTACAATTACAAAATATGATCAATGGTACAAAAGAATACAATATAGGTATAACGTGGAAGATACAGAAATGAAATGAAGGCTCTACGAGTCCTGGGCCCTTCGCTGATCCACTGCACACTCTGATGATTGAGTCTGGTCCTATAAAACCGACTATCCAACTGGGAACGCAATTCCCAGGTGTCAGAGCAGCGACAAGCCAAAAAAAAAATGGAAGAGTGCGATGCAAGTAATAACATTAAATCATAGTAATATATGAAAACAGGTAAACTGAAAGTATGGGAAATCATGTACGTAAAGTAATGTGAAAATATGTGCTGTAAATGAATAAGAATGCAGACAGGTAAATATGCAGGAAATAACAATGCAGATAAAAAGGTGTCTAGCTAGATACCAATAATAGAGTTAGAACAGTGTCAATCTAAAGGTCAATCTGGAGATCAAGTCAATCGGGTATCAGTTAAGAGTCAAAACAGCTCAAACAAGGTATGTATTGATGGAATTGACTAATGGACGTACTCGTATTCTTGGGATATCACATGACTAGATGGAAGGAATATGGTCACCCGTATATCGGGATTTTCGTAAATAAGGTCAGTAGCGTGAACTTCCCCGAAAGGTGTCCCATGACGACGATAGGAGATTTGTCTAGCGTGAATATTACCCGAGTGTACAGGTATTTCCACCCTTCAGTTCCCTATAAACAACAAGTCTAAACAAGTAACTTAATAATCAAAATTCAAGATACTGACTAATCCATGTCTCATAAAGAAAGGTTGATAAAGTAACATATGTGTGCGATGCAGTATATCATATGTGTGTGGTGGAAAACAATATTAGGTATCTACTAAGTGTTATCAACGTATTGGTTCAGTAGACAAGAGTACCGAGCTCTCGGAATTACATAGAGATATAGTGGTACATGTTGGTGTTAGTGCATAATTCTTCTAGACATGGAATTTCAGTAGTGATATCAAGTTACATCCGTATAAATGGGGCCATCATTATTATCAGGTCACATCCGTACAAACGGAGTCATCAATAGTATCAGGTCACATCCGTACAAACGGAATCATCAATAGTATAAGGTCGCATCCGTATATCGGAGTCATCAATAGCATAAGGTCACATTGCATTCAATTGTATCCAATTCTAAATGTTTCCTTCTGTGAATTGCATCCTGAATTCTTGTTTCTGAAAGAATGCCCCATACAAAAATAATATCTAATATTTCATCCCTTCGATTTGTCTTTATAACTAATGCAAATGTTTTGTTGACAACATGTTGCAATTCCAAATTCCACATATAAATTACAATCACATAACACTGTATAAACTTATTTACATAGTTGTTCGACACGAACCGGATGCATAAAGCAGGTATAATTATAATGTACATGGGAACAATCAGATTGATTGGTTAACTAAGGATCAGGTTTCCCAACCATTGCCTCATCACTTGAATCGTACCCGTCTTCGGACATCTCTTCGTCGCTAGATTCATCTTCTGAGGGCGCCTCGATGTCCTTAGGCTGCGCATATTTTTCACAGTATTCTGGAACAACCATGAATCATCTTAAGGTTCGATTATCATAAAGATAAAACGAAAAAATAAGTTTAAGTTTTTGAGGGTTTACACAAGTCGAGTTCTATATTTAACTAATATAAATTTCTTCTTCAAAGTGAGAGGTCGCTGATCCAAGTCCTCAGAGGATTGCATCCCAAAAAGAATATAATAATATAATGGTTAACCGCACAAAATTCTCCTACAGTTTACTTTACCCTACATAGCATTTGTACCCGTCAACTGATTTATTGAGCAAACACCCCTGTGCTCATTCAACGAAAACCCTTTAAAACACTCAAATTAAAGTAGATAAAATTATTGTTTAATTTAATTTTTGCACTTGATTGTGTTGTGTAGATCATTTAAAGTAGAATTTGAATGTTCTAAGGGAGTTGCTCGATGAGCATAGGGGTTGTTGCAATAATATATTCCTCAAGGGGATATAAGTGCTATACAGGGTAAACTATGAGGGGTTTTTGTGCAATTTACACCTCTCACACACACATGCTATTTGATTTGAAACATAGCATGGATGTAACCATGTTAAGCATTCGGAACTAGGGTATTTTGGTGGTCTACGGTAAGGGTGTAAGAAGTGGACAGAGAATTTAATCCTTTTCATCTTTAACCTATCTATGCTGGTTGGGTGGCTAATTATCCACCTTTATCCTCAACCAATAAAAGGGAAAAAAGACGAGGGAAAAAAAAGAAGAGAAGAAAAAAGGAGGAAAAAGACACTATGGTGATCCTACTGCTATACCTTCACACCACAAAATGGAGTAAAAGATAAATGCCCAAAATATTTCTCCAACCTTGATCTCTTATTGGTTAATGAATTGTTCATCGTCCTCCCACTCTTGTAATAAAAGGAAATGTCTGAATTCAATGTCCACATCCACGACCAATGTATTTTAAGCTATAGAGAACTTGAATTAAAAGTATTACAATCATAATCGCATTTGAGATAATCATGGACACCGTTGGTATATGAAGTAATCAAACAATCATGGACACCATTGGTATATGAAGTTATCAAACAATCTTTATGGATTTTTAGCAAATCTTTGATGATTTTATTCGATTGAAGTTAGAGCTTAATGTTGTAACTTTTCCACTCCAAATCCTTCTCGTAACATACATGATGTCTTAGATCTCTTCTTGTTTTCTTGACAAGGAGTGTCAACTGGCATGAAACATGTCTGAATAAGAGTTCTGTATTGTGGTGTATCCAACCCGTTGCAAAGTGAGAGAACAGCTCTGTGACTTGAATCTATCAATGTGATTTAAATGAATATAATCCTAATTCCTGTTCACTTTAGGGAAAGTAAAAAAGCAAGGATATAACATTCAGCTGTATCGGATTTGATCTGGAGCATGCCAATACAATAGCATCCCCTAATTCAGCATTTTATCGACTTTCATGTCTCATGAAAACACTTGCATACTCATGAGAGAAAAATTACATCGTGATTAGATCAACTTGGTTTCATTATAGTTTACTTATAGTTGAGGCGATTTTATTTTTCTCTCCAGGAAATGAATCTAAATTGAGATGCTTAAAATAATTCAAAGTCAGGTAAAACATGATGAACATGCAATGCATTATTGAGTTGCTTACCTTTCACTCTTTGTTCATAGGCTGGCCTATCGCGCATCATCAATGCTGCAGCCTCCCCGTTTAAGGGATCCGAAGGATTAGGGTACAGAAGAAGTTGAGGAAGAAAAACCTCAAACACATTCACAAGATCTGGAAATGATATATTGAATAGTAAGAAATTTAACCAAAGCATTAATTTACAGATAATCAAAACTAGGTGATAAGCTCGTTTACCGAACATGGGGCTCCAAGTTTGATTAATGACATCCAAACAAACCGAACCGGACCTAAGGTCAGATCGAATATCACTATCATAAGCTCGCAAGCTATATTCAAACCCAAATTGCCATGAAAATGCCCTTAGAGACTAAATCATGAATGATGATAACTTGCAACTACTCACATTTCATCAACATTGGGATGAAAAATCTTGTTAACAAATCCAATGGATGGAGATTTGTAGGGGTAAGCATCAGGCAATTCGACTCGGACCCTCCACACTCCACCTTGATAAAGACCTGCACCGATCCAAAAAAATAAAAATAAAAGTGAAATTCATATGATTTCTGAAGCAAAAACAAAACTATATCAATAATATAATCAATCAGCAGCCATCAGATTGCAAAAGGCTAACTTTACTATAGTTGAGCAAATAATTCAACACCAAATCAAGTAATAAGAAATCAAATTGAAATATTTCACATTAATTCTCGAGAAAGTAAGAGATTGAGGAGATACTGTCATTGGGGCCATGGAAATCAACAAAAAACTCATGCATCCCATCATTGATCACCTCCACTTTGTAATCACTCATCATCCTGCAGCAAATTGAATAGAAAAAATCAGAAAAAAATCCCAAAAAATAAAATAAACTAAAATAAAAAATCGAAGTTGGGCAAAAGGGGAATCGAGAAGCATCACAGTTTCATCAAATCCATCTCGCGGCGCTTGCTGGGAGATGACATGGTGAAGAAAATAGACGGGTTCTTGTCAAAATTAAATCTTTTTTGGGTATGGAATCGATTTTTTGTGTTGAAGAGAATGAGAATCGGATGAGAGGTACTGAGAGGAGAGAGGTTGGAGAGAAATACACTACGAAAGCCGACAGTGGCAAGTGTTAATATTAATCTTGTTTTATAATTAATACATTATTTAATAAAATAATAAACTTAATATTCTTCGACTTGCCGGCACTTATGATGTCCGGTCATGCGAGAGAGATTCCTCTTTTTCTGATGGCATTGTATTAGGTATACCGAATAATTTTCCTAATTATTTTATTTTGTTTTTAAGTAATATTTATCGGATAGGATGCAATTCATCTATGAGTGTATTTTTTCTGATAAATAAAATATACTTTTAGGTACCTAACGCGGCTTATTGAAAATAAATTTTTTAAAAAGGGCTATATGGACGTCATCGAACAAACCATGATTGTAGTCATACTAGAAAAAAACAGGTTCTTTCTACATTTTTGACTTTACGATTTTATCTTTTTCATCTTTAGTTTGCAAGTGGATGGAAAACGACTTTACTTTTGAGATGAATTCATATTTAACTGTAAAATTCAATTTGTTTTAAGGTGGAGCCGATTGGGTTTGGGGTCCATGCTATTATTTTGCTCGTGTTATTTCATACTATTAGATCCAACGATGAGCGATGGTAAAACAGGAAGGAACACGGTTTGTGTTTATTTTTTGTTGTGTAATGAAATGATTTCATAGATTGGACATTAGTTTCTCTTTATACTAAATTAGTTAGACTTGTATGATTACAACTAGAGCTTTTGTTTTGGCAACCTGGAGCGTTAATTAAGGCCCAAAAATCGGGTTATAAGCCCAACAAGAATGCTCGACAGAATTGGCCCACAATTGACTATAAATGGATGGGTTCAATAGCAATTTGAATAAGCTGTCATTTCTAGAAAGAATTAAGGCGAGCGCTATATTTGGGTAATGTTGAAGTCCACAGCATTTTGAATTTTTTTTTTGGGGGTAATGCCCACCACTTGTTTGTGATATTGTCTCTTTCAGTTTAATATCTTTAATTTGTAGATTTGATTGTGGTTTTGTCACAGTTTTTGAAGGCAGCTTGATGGGATCTTTGGGGGCTTTTCTATTGGTAAGTATTTGTTGTTTATTTTGTGGCGTTTGAAATTTATTGAAGGGTTCTTTTCTTATACTTTGTTCTTGGTATATATTTCATTTATATTGCATGTATTCATTGTTTTGATAAGGCATTGATCGGAGAGAATATTGCGTGGTTTGATTTGATACACACACACACAATAAAATTGTCTCATATGCGAATTGCTTTATAAAAATTACAATCCAAATTACATATCCTACGTAAAACATTACAATTAAGTAAAGAAAGGATGTCAATGTCTTAAACCCCTCTTTTGGTTGAATAACCATGAACTGCATATGCATATGTATTGGAACTGATGGATGCCGCCGGATCTGCTAGAAACTTCTGGTACGGATCTTCCCTTTCTTCTTTAAAATTAATTGTAGGAAAAACTCACCACCGTATGTCTTTGTGAAGTTGTTGCTCCCGACCGCACGTTCAAAGACTTCTGCGGAATTGGCGTCTCGATGAGATGCCAAGCAGAGTCTTTGGTGTAGAAGGAAATGCAACCTCCCCGGTATTCGGGTAGGCTTTCATGTTCCATCTAACACCGTATGTTTCAAGATGAATGTTCCACAAACATTGTGATGAATGGGCCCATCGACGTGTTTGTGTTGGATATACCCTCAAAGAGGGATGCTGGTATATCCATAAATTACTACACTACATAATTACATCTCAATTTGGTCATCAGAATCGGGAAAGCTAAGTAGAAGGACTAGACACCAAATTTTTCAAGTTGTAGCAATGATTGAACAATGTATATTGATGATACTGAAACTAGCTTATGGCGGCTGAATTGGCAATAAAGATGAATGTAAAGATTTTAATCTAAAACCAGTTTACATAATTTTAGATTTTATACATGGAGGAAAATGAAGAACTTAAAACTGGGTACCGATCCCTTAAATGCTGGAAAGAATGAAGAGAAAGGTGAGACCCCTTAACTGATTACTGGACTAACATAAATATGAGTTTGGGAGAAGGTTCGTATAGAACTAACTTAGATTAATCAAAAAGCAAAATGAGAAAATCAGTCTGAGATAAAATTTTACCCGGAATTGGGATGATTTCCCTACATCTGTTTGCAATACTGCTGGATGAGAATGAAAGTTTTGGCTAGAATAAGAGGTTTATATAGCTAAAACTTCGTGCATGTGCATTGAATATGTTGATAACGTAGATCTAAATTCATGAACTTATACACTTGAATAATTGAATCGGTACATTTTCTTGAAATCTAATTAAATGCCAGAATAGATATATTTGCTACATTTTATTTTCTTCCAATGAATTTGTGTTATCTTGATGAATTTGTCTAGACTCAAGTCTTTTCTTCATATTGTTGAAGTCTAAATAAATTTGCTGGACTTCATAAATTAATAAAAAAAAGAAAGAAAAGAAAGAAGAGAATATAAGAGAAGAGAAGAGGTAATCCTAGATCGGCCCTCCCATTAGAGAACCCGATAGCGGGTGCCCCCTATCGGGCGCCCCACCCAACCGAGAAATTATTTGCTGTGTCGGGTGTAATACACCCGGGCAAAAGATGAGAGAGAGGGAGGAGTTTTGGACAGTCTTGGGCAGCATGTGGGGCCATACTTCTATTTCTTATCTCTCTTACCCGAGTGTATATGGCCGGCACATGGAAAAAAATTTCCACCCAACCACGCTCATAAGAGCTGGTGTGGGTGCCCCAATTGGGGGCCGTCCGACCGAATGAGTGGGGAGTTATTTTCTCCCCCACTCACCCTACAATTAAGGGAGTGGTTTGATAACCACTCCCATCCCTAAAGGAGTATATATACGCCTCTAGACAACAAGGAAGAGGAGAGACAACAATTAACAGTGGAGAAAGAAGAACAAGAGAGGAGAGAATTGGATTTTGGAAGGAAAAGAAGAAGGTAGGAATAAGAGAAACATCTCTTATCTCCTTAAAACTTGCTTCCTTCTTTCTCATCATCAATTCTTTTCCTTTCATTAGAAACAACACTTGAAGAATTCGCATGATTCTTATAAATCAAGTGTCATTTATCTCGTTGGCCATGTTTCTTCAAGAGAAGACAATTTAGAATATAGATAAATCCATATTCTTTGACAAAGGACTTCGGAAAACAGACTCTAAATCTATTCTTCCATACAAATTAGGAAATGAGAGAAATCTCATTCTCCTTGCATATCTTGAAATATGGGTTAACATCTATATTTCTACCAAAACAAAAATAAGTTGGCATTCTATTTTTAAAAAAAACAATTATTGAAATGGTAGAAATATCATATTTCACTCTTTGAGCATGTTCAATAAAAACATGATTCATCAAATATTAGTAATAATCTAATACATTATTTCTACTTAAAATACAATAATGATCAAAATAATAATTCTATGTTAAAAATCATGTTTATACATGGTTTACAGATAAATACACTCAATACATGAGTTAAACAAAGTTAAATACACTTTGCTCAAAAGGAAACATAGGACTTTACCTAAGGATCAGGACCCCCATCCGTGGGTCGCCCCCCCACCCTATGGTCGGGCCCCCATGCGACCCTCGGATGGCCATCAAGTTACTACAACCCCTCTCTTTTCAAAATGCATATGTACATCTTGTAATTCTTCTTCGTACAAGTTAAGATGTAAACAAAATGTTCATGTATCAAAATTGTTAAAAAAACAATATGAATGAAATCTCTTGATGACTTCTCTTATATTATTTTTTTTGGCAAGTACATCAACCGGTAATGTGATCTTTTTTTAAGTGATGTAATTTAGAACTACCTAACAAGATATCCCGTCTAGTTATTTTCTAAGACAACAGGGTATAATTAACGGTAAGTGTTTATGCTTATCAAAAATCTCGAACCCAGGACTTTCTGATCAAACTTTTAAAAACTTTAAACTTTACATTTTTCTTAACGTTCGATCGTTAGAGGTCCTAAAGATGGTAAACACATATCCGCTTACTATTTTCTTCAAAATATGCTTTCTAGATCCATTCCATTGTTGTAGATACGTACATGCAACTTCATTGCCCTGAAACAAACCATCATATGCTTGATTTATTCAAAGTATATTAGCAATGGGTAGTGCATGTAAAATTGTTTTTTTTTATTTATAGAAAATAGGTCCATTTTTGTGTAGATTTGATGATTTAAACCCTTTTTTAATTTCTGCCCTTTACCAAGTTGATTAATAATTCATGTAAATAACATTTATTTCCACTGGGCAAGCTCTAGCCATCTTCGTATTAACCATCATAATCATCCAAGTTCTATTCATTAAGATTGCTCAGCTACTTATCATTGTCCATGACTCAAAGTAGGTTGATAAATCGAAGTTGGTCATCGCACAAGGATACTTGATGCATGAAACTAACTTTTACTGCCTTGCAATGTCTTCTTGTATAGCCACTTCCAATTCTCCACTCCTAGATTAGTTGTGTTGTGGTGTCCAAAGGTTTATTCTTTGCGAAGGACAATGTCACGTCCCGTTTCCCAAAATACGGAATACGAGGGGTGACTAGCCCAGCCATATTCCTACGGTCAGGGAATAATCCCGCCGTAGTCACACTTCGGCTTCTGTATTACATGGTAGTCAGTAAACAGTACTTGAGTAAAGTAAAATCACAGCTCACAACTTTATTACATTGCAAATAAAAGAGTTCGAGATATAATTATTTTGCAGAATAAAATAACTAACCAACAAAACAAGTGCTGAAAGCAAAGAGATGGCGCTGATGAAGTAGTCTAGATCTTCGCGATCTTGAAGGGCAGGTCCTGCTCCTGGGTTGGATCCATTTCGTTTTCTGAGCATGCATACTCAGGTCGTCAGGACGATACATATAGCAATAAATATATATATAATGGGCGTGTAATATTATTAAACATGAGGAGTACAATGAATTGCAGAACATGAGTATAATAAATATTGACTGAATATGAATAGTGCAATATAGGTATCATGTCAGTAAACTGGGCAATATGTATGTCACTACTCATCGGTCACTAAGTCAATGAAATCAAATGGTGGAAAAGATGCTCGTGTTTATTTCATATCAATCGGAATTCAGGTTAGGGAATTGTCATCATTTTAATGTAGCGACCGATTGCTGGAATTCCAGTTTCAGAACTAGAATCCCAACTTCACGCGCGTTTTATCAGTAATTGTGTTCAGATTCAGGTGTTGCCCCAGTTGAATGAAATATAGTTCTATCTGTTAAGTTTTCAACGCATCAAACGGATTATCATTAGTATTTCTGTATTAGAAGTTATGTCTGGATTAGTGTAACAGTGTAAGGAGGGTCCCTGCAGAAACTGCAGAACACAGCGACCCTCTAAAATACAAATTTAATATCAAACGACGGTGAAACAGCACGGGACCAGATTAATGTGTTAGCTAACTAAATTATCTACGCGGCCATATGTGGCTCCATGTATTTTCAGTTTAAAGCAGGGGTGTAGCGAAATGCTGCCGCGGACTGCAGTCCAGTGCCGCATTTGCAGTCAATTATCGTTACGGAAATCTATAAATGTCGAGAATTAAACTATAGATGGTTTTAGGTTATCGAGTCGTTTTCGATATTAGCTATAGAACGTTACGTTCCAAGCGGTATTTAATTTACAATGATTTTAATAAGGTAACATGCGCGGTAAGGTTCAGATTTTGTGTCGCCTTTAGGGGGCGACTCTATATGATTAAAAACACGATATTTTGCATCCAAATTTCTAAACAATATTCGCAAACAGTAAAGAAATCGAACTATCACAAGTTCCGCTATAACAAGATCTGTTTTGGTTTAGATTTTTGGGTCGAGCACTTAACTAGTGTACGGTTTAACGATGTAGATACGTATACAATAATATCCTTACGATTAAAACCTATCGATCTATTTAATAATACTAGCATGTAAAGTAAGTGATCGGGTTTTCACTTGCCTTCGGTCGCTGATATAGAAGCGATACCGCACGTGGAATTCGTCTCGACATACGAGACGATGCGATACTGGACACGACGCGTGGCGCGAGCGCGATGCGTGGAGATCCGGTACTGGGCACAGTGACGATGCGGGTGTGACGCGGTACTGGGCGTGGTCTTGGCTCGGTGCGTGGCACGGGGCTTGGCACGGCATGGCATGGGGCTTGTACTGGCGTGGAGGCGGCCACGGCAGTGGGTTGTCAGTGACTCCAATGAGGTGCTCGGTGCGGCGGTTGCCGAGGGCTCGGCTCGTCGGCGACGGAGTGGTGCATGGGTCGGGTCCTAGTCGCAGTGGAAGGGTTGGGGAGTTCCGATGATGGAGGAGCTACCGGGGTCGTGTTCGGGTGAAAGAGGAGGGGCCGGGATGGCTCCGACGATCGTGGAGCAGAGGCGATCGGGCTCGGGTGCGAGAAAGCTCGACACACAGAGGGGTCCCCGAGTTGGGTCTGCGGGTGTTGGTCGACGGGGTCGCGCTCGGTGCAGGAGGAGGAACTGGGGTCGTCGGCGATTGGACGAGGCGAGGCTGCTCGGTCGAGATTGGGGAGATGGGGTCGCCGGCGATGGGAGTCGGAGCTCGGAGACGGGGAGTTGAGTTGGTGAGAGGGAGAATGAGAGAGCGAGAGAGGAAGAAGGGAGAGAGAGAGTGAAGTAGAGAGAGTGAGGGTGGCAGAGAGAGAGAGAGAGGCGAGGGAGAGAGAGAGTGAAGTAGAGAGAGACGAGATTCGAAGTCGTCGTGGTTTTGGGCTCGTGGCCGTTGGAGAGACGTTGGAGGAGTGCAGGTCTCGCGGGCGTGAGCGGGGAGACGTGGGGGAGAGCCATTGGGGCGGGCGCGGTCGTCGCGGGTGAGCGCAAGGAGCGGGTGACGTTGCGAGAAAAAGGGGCAGGAAAAAGAACGAGGGTGGAAGAAGAGGGGGGAAGCGGGTGTGGGTGGCGGGCCGGGTCGGGTTGGGGTAGAGTTAGGATTGGGTTTGGATTTTTAGGTTAGGAATTAATAAAAAATATATAAAAATATATAAAATAGAAAAAATTCAAGGAAAATCTGGAAAAAAAATACGGAAAAATTATATTCGGAAATGGGGATTTACAGACAATCTTAGTTATAATGAAGTAGACAATCTTAGTTATAATGAAGTAGATGGACTTTTCTGTGAGAGGAAAGCAAGAGAAAGACCTTTGGAAGTGTAACATTTTAGGTCTTGCTCTTGGAGGACTGGTTTGGCTTAAGGTTTCTGCAAAAATAATTCTCCTACCTGCAGCATATCAGGGGCACCTTAGAGATACTTGTAATAAGTTTTAAAATCAGACAAATTGATAAGATGACGGGTGTAAAATTTTCTTTTGCTGAATAATGCTTTGCAATAGGAGCAGTTCTCAAATTCTATTGCTTATTCACTACAAGATTGCTAGGTGCATCGATTATTTCATTTAATTCACAGAGAATCGTTAAGTATGCTCTTGACAAGGGGTAGTTAAAAAAGAAATCTTTGATTGGCTGGCTAAAGTTTGGATGAAAATCGCCTGCGACCAATAATTTGAGAGCTCTAAAGCAAATTACGAACGGATATGTGTATCATTGGAGGGCATGATGTTGTTCATAATATACTGCATACTTCACTTTGGGCACCAAGAACTTAAAACATCGGTTAAGAGAGCATTTGATTGAGTTTGTTCATGAAGATATGATGTTGTTCACAAAGATATCACGTTACCACTTATTACTCCCAAAAGGTATCTGAAAGAAAACAATGCTTACATATGACCCAAAAGTGGACGGGCATACATTCAACTTTATATAATGGAAGCATTGCTGTTCATATGAAAAGATATTCTGTACCACTTGTTTACTCCCAAAAGGTATCTGAAAGATGTAACACCGCAGTTCATTTATACCAGTTCTTGTTCAAGTATTTCTTTATTTATGGTATTTTCTTGATTTACCGTGTTTTGGGTGCGAATAGTGTATTTGACATCTGTATTTGCATCCGACCCGACCAACATGCTTGAAACCAGTCTTGATTCATGTTTGTGATTTATCATGGCTTGTTACGTGGATCCGTGCACTTTCATATTATACATACTGCATACTGGTATTATATCTGGCATCTGCATATGTTAATATAACATTTAAAGTCATATAAAATATTTTTAAAAATATATTGTATGGCCTGCATGATATCTCTAACCCTGTCGTAGCATCCGCGCATCTTGTTCTCATCCCGTTCAGTGAAACAGACTTATTTGGATGGCTACGCGCACGTACGTGCATCCGTTCTTGGGGGTATGCATTTTCGTTACCCGGATAACCAAATTTAGTTTTGGTCCACATGTATATTTTTCGTATTTTGAAACTGAATTTTTAGACCCAACCCGGGCGTGTTTTGGACTATGTTTGTATTTACCAAAATATCAAATTTTATTAATATAATATTTTAAATATATAATTAACTGTTTTAAAAAATTAAATAACGAAAAGATTTTTTTAAATTTAAATCCTAACTAAACAACAACACTCTCTCTCTCTTCACTTTTTCTCTCTCTCCCTTTCTTTCCCTCTTTCTTTCTTTTCTCTCTCTCACGCAGATCTCTCTCTCCTCGTTCTTTCTCCTCTCGCGGTAAGCGAGATCCCCTCACCTCCCTTCTCTCCCTTACGCTTACCTCCCTCTTCTTTTTCCTTCCTCTTCTTTAAATACCCACAACCCTTGCACACTTCGCCACGAGAAACCCACTGCAAACCCTAACCTTAAACCTAGCTCCTCTGCCCTCGACCTCGCTCCTCAACCCTCTCCATCACCTGTCTCCTCTCCTCCTCCCTGCACTCCTCAACCACCTTCTATCCTCGAGCACCTGCACCCCCACTGCCTTTTGCCAAACCCTCGCCTGCACCTCACCGCCGGTGACCCCGACCCCATCACCTCGTCTCCCCTGACCCCAGTACACCAAACTCCAGTGAGCATCCCTTCTCTTCTTCTTCCTCTTCTTCTTTTCCTTGTTTCTTGATTCTTGATTTTTACAGCCGTCGCCGGAGTTGTGCCGCCGCTGCCAATCCAGACGATCCAGTGAACGTTCCTTGTCTTATCTGGACCCGTCCCGCGTGTCGTGTGTGCGTTGCGACGATTTACCAACGTCGGATGTGCCGTACGCATTCGTCGGGTGATCCAATCGAGGCAAGTTTATTTTGTTACATGCTATAGTACTTATCTTGCATCCATATGAATAAAAATATTACATGTTGATTGAATTGTACATCCATATTAAAGTTTTACTGTTTTCGGATACCCGTATGCATCCATATCATTTAAAATATATATAGCTGCATCTATATATCATATTAATTCATGTTATTGTTGTAGTAGTACCCCATACTAGATAATATGCATCCCACATAGTCTTGGAGCTGTAGTTGTAACCCCTGATAGTTATTTATGCATCCATGCTTTATTGTGTATCCATATCATTAATTCTGCATACCTAGTTGCATGCCATATTACATTAATTCATATTATTATTACATTAATACCCATGCTTGATAATGTGTATCCTACATAGTTATGATGTAACCCCTGATAGATATTTGTGCATCCATGCTTTTACTGTATATCCGTACTTTTACCCCGATTCAATACTTGCTATATTTTACTGTTGAGCACCCATGTGATACACTGTACACTACTTGACATGACCTGATATACCACTACTTGATATGTTACCTGATCCTGTTTCTAATGCCGACAATCCTGACTTGTTATCCTGATGGACGTTATTGTTGTCTGTATAGACAAAACTTGCACCTGCTTGATCCTGTGTTGGTATTAGATATTGATTGGCAATACCCGACTCGAACACATAACTTAGGGTATGAGGAAATCAAGAATGTAACCGAATGTAACTCAAAGGGCTATTATATATTGTTTGCCGTTTTTCCGGGCGTTACGGAATGTATTGTTTGCCGTTTTTCTGGATGTTACAGAATATATTGTTTGCCGTTTTTCCGGGCGTTACGGAATAATCATCGATGGGTTACGATGAGGATTACATTAATTGATTTCGAAGACTTTAGAATAGATAACCCAGTAGCACAGTTCAGATTATCACTGCACGTCACATATACTGTTACACTTCACTATTCCTTATTCGTGTTACTGTTATACTTGTATTACTGTTTATAATTCATTCCTGCATATCTTGTTACTTCTGATCATATTATTGTTGATATTGTGACGCGCTGACGTCTGCGTTTTGCATGGCCCAGATCCGCTACCCTTGTCGCAGGCCGAGTATGAGTACTTCAGTCGACAGGCTGAGCAGTGAGGACTTGTTAGTATTCTAGTGTAGTTTCCTTTCAGCATTTTATTTTCCGATGTGAGCCCGTATTTGGGACGTACCTTCCAGATTGTTATTGTTTATTGGATTTATTGCTTCTGCATATTATTTCTTGACTCTTTTATTCTGGCTCATGGACATGAACTAGATAGTTTATTTTTATTTTACTGTTCTTGATATCTCATAGACAGCCGTAATATGACTGTGGAGGGATATTTCCTAGCCACAGGTAGCATGGTTTGCTCTGTCACGTGCCGATCTTAGCGTACTTTGGGAAGCGAGACGTGACAAAAGAAGACAATGCTTCCATATGATGGTGGTGGTGCGCCTGATTTTAAGTAAAATTAGTTACTTGGATTTATGTACTTGCATAATTAGTGCACAGAAGAAAAGAGATATTGAACATGCTTCATAATAAGCTGGTTTAAAAAAGCTTTAAGGTAAATTAGAAAGCGAGCAAAAACATCAAACTTCCATGAATACCAAGGAACTAAAGCAAGAGCAATGATTATATAAAAAGCATTTTGGATATTGTGACCATAAGTTTAGGCTTTAGGGGAATGAAAGATCATGAATATCTATATTAGTTCAATCTCACTTTGTTATCACTATACCATATCTTTGCAAGTCGACGTACGGTTAATTTATGTGGAAGTTTTCTTTTCAATGTATCATAACTTTGCAAGTCGATCAACCAGAATCTTTGTCTATCCTAGCGCCTTTTATCTCTGATCAATTCCTTGGGATTCGAGTCCTTAAGTACTCTCAACCACCATGCTATTTCTTTTGTTTCTATAAGTACTCTCTAGGAAATCAGAACTAGAAATCCAAACACTAAATATCCAAAGGTTATCGAAAGTTAGTAATTTATCCGGTCATATTCTGAAAATAGATAAATAAATTCAATTTTCGAGTCTTATACACATACACCCAGATAATATCATCTGCAAACTGCAATACGAATAAAATCACAATAAAAATTACATATACATCTGAAAACATTACTAAGAGTAAACAAATAATCTCGTCGTCTTAAATCCCTCTTTTGGTTGCATAATCTTGTACTGCATTTTCTGATGGAATAGAACTGACAGTATCTATTTCAAGATGAATGTTCCATGAACATAGTGATGGATGGGCCCTTGATATAGGGGGCCATTGACATGTATAAGTCGGTGTTGGATTTACAAGTCTGATGTGGTCTCAACTTTCTCATCGGAATTGAAAAAGATAACCGGAAGGACTGGACACGAAATTCTTACTGGTTGAGGTCATGAAAGAACAAAGACAACCAATGATACTGGATGTAACCTAAGGGAAAGGAACTCAATTTGCAGTGAAAATGAATGTCAGGCTATTAATCTAAAATAATCATCTATAATTTTAGACATCATATCCGGACAGTGATGAGGAAATTTAAAGAAGTAAAAGACGGGCAATACAATAATCCCTTAAATTTTGCAAAGAAGGAACATAAAGTAAGACCCCTAAGGGGTTCTTAGGCTAACATTCAATATAAGGGCGATGGAAAATGTGGACAAAAGTAGAATTTAACCTGGTTATTGGGATGATTTCTCTACTTCTATTTGCAATGCGTCTTTATGAGATATAAAACTGTTTTGTCTAGCATATGGGGTTTATATAGCTGAAACCAGACGTACGTATGTTGGAACTGTTGATAACACAGATCTAAATTCATTAACTCTACACCTGAATAATTTATTTGGTACATTCCCTTGAAGTCAGTTTAAATACCACACAAGATATGTTTGGTATATGCAATTTCCATTCAATGAGTGTGTGATCTTGTGATCAATTTGTTTAGATTCAATTCTTTTCTTCATATTCAGTCATTATTTACTGCTATATTTGCTTTCTAGATTCATTCCCTTGAGGCAGATATGTGTATATATGTTCATTCACTTGAACCAAACCAGATATGTTTTACAAGTTCAAAGTATATTATCAAGGGGTGGTGCATTTGACACTGTTTTTGATTGTTGTGTTTTATTTTAGAGAATCGGTGCATTTTCCGTGTAGAGTTGACGATTCAAATCTGTGCGTTTTGTAATTTCTCCCCTTTATCATTGTTACCATTGTACCCATTTCAAGTCCTATAGTACTTAATTTGTGTGAGTGACAATCTTGTGAATCGATTGAATTTTTTCGTGAGTGAAGAGAGAGGTGGGGCCTCTGGGAGTGTAACATATTGATGCTGCTTATTGAGGACATGGATGGCTCAGGGTTTTTAAGAAATAGTTCTACTTGTAGCATATTAGGGACACCATCGATGAATTTTTACTGGATTACAAAAAAAACAGACTACAGGATTTTTGATTTTTTTCAATTGATGTAATACAATATATACACTTCTCAAGTCCTATTGCTTATTCACTACAAGATTGCTTGGCTTATTAATTAATTATTCAACCCACGAAGAATCATTAGGTATGCTCTTGAACAAGACTACTTTGGATGGCTGTCTTAAGATTTTGGATGAATATTGCTTGGGTCCAAAACATTTTAAGAGCTCTAAAGCATATTGTGAAGTGCATATGTTAATGGAGGGTATGATGTCGTTCTGAAGGGAGTGGGATACACTCCATAGTTAAAACCTTTTTAATGGAACTGGGGGGCTAATAAACCCACCATTTGTCTCAAAAAGGAAAAAGAAAGAAAAAAAAGAGAAAGACACACTTTAAGGTAATTTAGAAATCGGCCAAAAACATCGAAATCTCATGAATACCAGGGAACTAAAGCAAAAGCAATGATTATATAATGTGAATTTTGGATATTGTGATCACAAGTGTAGGTGGAATGGAAGATCAGTTTGATCTCACATTTTTTGGGAGGATAACGGTGTTTCCACCTAAGTTTAATCTCACTTTGTTATCACTATATCATATCTTTGCAAGTTGATCTACAGTTACTTTATGTGGGAGTTTTCTTTTCACTATATCATATCTTTGCAAGTTGATCACCCAGAATTTTTGTCTATCCTAGTGCCTTTTCTTATCAATTCCTTGGGATGAAAGTCCTTTAAGTACCATCAATCGACATGCTATTTCTTTTGTTGCCACAAGTACTCTCAACTAAACCAGAACTAGATATCCAAAGATTTCTGAAAGTTAGTAAAACTGCAATATTAATTAAATTACAATCCAAAGACAAAATATCCAAAGGTTCCGAAAGTTACTACTGCAAACTGCAATATTAATTAAATTACAATCCAAAGACTAAATATCCAAAGGTTTCCGGACATATTCTGAAAAATAGATAAATAAATTCAATTTTCTAGTCTTCTACACATGTACAAAAATAGTATAATCTGCACTGCAATATTAATTAAATTACAATCCAAATTACATATACATCAGAAAACATTACTAAAAGTAGACAAATAATCTTATAATCTTAAACCCCTCTTTTGGTTGTGCAACCATGAACAGCATTTTCCAATGAATTAGAACTGATGGACGTCTTCGGATCTGCTAGGAACATCTGTTATTCGGGGAGGCTTAGAGATCAGAGGGACTGACAACTCCCTGGATCTGGAGAGGCTTTCATGTTCCTTTTAACAATATCTATTTCAAGATGAATGTTCCATGAACACTGTGATGATCGGGACCTCAACATAGGGGCCATTGACATGTATGTGTTGGTTTTGGATTTACCAGTCTGTTGATATTTCCATGAATTTAATGTTAAATTGTGGTCTCAACTTTCTCATTAGAATTGGAAAAGATAACGGGAAGGACTAGACACTAAATTCTTTCTGGTTGAGTCAATGAAAGAACAAAGTCAACCACCGATACTGGAAGTATGCTAAGGGAAAGTAACTCAATAGGCAGTGAAAGCGAATGTCAGGCTATTAATCTAAACTAATTATCTATAATTTAGACATCATTTCCAGACACGATGAGGAAATTTAAAGAACTTAAAGACGGGCAATGTGATAATCCCTTAAATTTTGCAAAGAAGGAACATAAAGTAAGACCCCTAAGGGGTTCTTAGACTAACATGCAATATAAGGGAGAAGGAAAATGTAGACAGATGTAGAATTTAACATGGTTATTGGGATGATTGCTCTACTTCTATTTGCAATACTGCTTTATGAGATGTAAAACTGTTTTGTCTAGCACATGGGGTTTATATAGCTGAAACCGGGCTTATGTTTGTTGGATCTGTTGATTACATAGATCTAAATTCATGAACTCTACACTTGAATAATTGATTTGGTACATTTTCTTAAAGTCAGTTTAAATACCGCACAAGATATGTTTTATATGTAATCTCCCTTCAATGGATGTGTGATCTTGTGAAGAATTTCTTTAGATTCAATACTTTTCTTCATATCCAGTCATTGTTTATTGCAATATTTGCTTTCTAGATTCATTCCCTCGAGGCATATATATATATATATATATATATATATATATATATATATATATATATATATATATATATATATATATATATTCACTTGAACCACACCAGATATGTGTATACTATCCATTTGGCTGATTTTGGTTTTCAGTGTGCTGTTCCACGTTATTCAATTAGAGAACTCTTTCACATTCAGGTCAGCTCTGCTCCAATTAAGATGGAAGAGAATATAAAAAGAATGGCAGGCTAAAATGGTTGTAGTTTTGTACCTTGGATATGAAATCTTAGTGCTATGTTAGACTTTGATAACGTAATTTGATATCCCAATCCGTTAACAGTAAAACTTCCAATATATTTCAGGTCAATTCATTAATGCAATTACATAAAGTAAACAACATTTTTGGTAATATCATTAATATACTAAACATAAAGTTTGTTGGTAGTCTTTCTATATTATGTCGACTTTGCATTACGAGACATAAATAAGTCGGTGGGTTTATGTCTTCATTTTTTGCAAGCAATTGAAGTAAAAAAAATTATTAAAGATATTTGAGAGATGAGCATGCAAATTCGGTGGTATGCCATGCTTCTAATTATTGATTGAGTTATAATTATGGTGAAATGATGTGGTGACGTGTTTCTTTTTTCATGTAAATATATTCTGGATCCAAACTCTAAAAATATATCTGAAAAGAAACGTTGAATACTTGACTGATTGATATAGGAGAAATGCAAAAATATCCAATATTATTGACTTATTGTACAACAAGGCACTTGATCTAACCATCCAACCTCATCTAGTTTGATGCACATATATATTTAGGACCTCATATCATGTGAGCGTTTTTTCTTTTTTTGTTCGGGAGAAAATGGATAGGGAATAAGACCCTAGCCTAGCAAACCATTTCACTGATAATATGAAATGAGAAAAGTTACAATAACAAGTAAACATGATAAGAATTAAAAGACAATGTGAAATTGAGATAACTAGATGGTGAAATTTGATTTTGGGTGCAAAGATATCCTGTTACCACTTTCTCACTCTCAGAAGGTACCTAATGACCCAAAAAGGTGACTGATATATGTTCAACTTTATGTTTTTATCTTTTGCTTTTCACTCAATTATATGATATGAGTATCTTTAAATATTTGACAGCAGAGCACAGCAGAAAAGGATGGAAGCAAAAAAGCTGCAGTGAGATGAGGTGAGAAATCAAACATTTCTTTTTCTTTTTTGTGAAAATTCCTAGTATGACATTAAGTGATCAATGTAGTATCTTGGATTGTATCAGTTAAAGCTAAGTAAACTATATGTTTAATTACTGATGCATATTGAAATGGGAAGAATTTTGGTTTGCCTTTTAGCCTAAGCCACTACATATTAATCAATCTCTTGTAAGTCTTTGTCTTATTTCTAACACCGATAATCAAGAGCATAATCATAGCCGAGAAACTCCCAAAAAAGAAGAGAAACTTTATGATTTATGCATCCTTCAGAATTGTCATCTTGATCAATAATTAATATTGTATGGCAACTATTGTTCTCATGTCTTATTGTCAATTACATGGATTTTATATACTTGTATTTGTTGGATTTTGGGTCTTCGACTCAGCCCAACCCTGCCCAATTAAGTGGGTGGGCGGGTCGGGGTCGTAGACCCGACCCGACCCGACTTGCAAGACCAAGCCCAGCTCGGCTTCGGCTTCTCTAACCAATGATTTACGCCATTAGTATATTCCTCTGCAAGCTAAGATCGATGCTGAATTCAGATTTGGTATCGTGATCGATTGTATTACCGTTAGCCTACCGTATTTTTATTGCACATAAGAAAAGAGACATGAAACATGCTTTATAATTCTGCTGGTTTATGAAGATCTTAAAAGGGTAAACTAAATATTAGACCTTGTACAATCTTACAAAAATGTCAAAATCTCATGAATACCAGGAAATTATCTAAAGCAAAAGGCAAAGATTATATATAGGGACTTTTGGATACAGTGATCATAACTTTGGATATAGTGAGCATAAACATCTTTATCAGCTAAATTTTACTTTGTTTTCTCTATATCATTTTTTGCAAGTCGATTATACGTTCGATCTTCAAGTCATATACACATACAACAAAACAATATCATCTGCAAATTGCAATATTAATAAATTACAATCCAAATTACATATCCTACTTGAAACATTACTAAAAGTATACAAATGTCTCGTTGCCTCAAACCCGTCTTTTGGTTGCAGAACCATGTACTGCATTTACTGATATGGATTGGAACTGATGGGCGCGTTCATTTGCCTTTTGCATTTGACGGGCCTGCGCGTTTGTTCTTTCAAGATGGATGATCCAAGAACATTGTGATGAGCTCTCGATAAAGTGTCCATCGCTGTTTTTGGATGGACAGGCTTGACCCTCAAAGAGGGTTGCCAGTACTTCCGTAAATTCTAGTTCCTTGACTTGCTCATCGAAATTGACAGACTTAGCTACAAAAACTATAGATAGTCAAAATGAAAGGACAAACAAAGTAGTTTGGCGAAGGAGCTGGATTGCCAGTGATCATAAAGGCCTAGATATTACTATAAAATTATTAACTATAATTCTAAAATTAGTATCTGGACAGAGAGATGGGGAAAACGGAAAGCAAAACAAAATAGAAGGCAATTTTCTGATCACTCAACGTTCGTAAAGGAGAAACAAGGAAATGATGATAAATTTAACGGATTCTTAAAGTACCATTGAATAAAAGCAAAGGAGAAGGGAAATACAAACAAATGTGAACTTTGATGAAACAAAACCAACTTGAGCAATCTAAGATAGAGCGTTACCTGGAAATTATGAGGCGTTCCCTACATCTATTTGCAAAAAGACTGATTGATGAAATGCAGAAGACTTTTGGCTAGCTACGGGGTTTATATAGCTTAAGTTTGGTTAGTGTGCATGGAATCTGTTGATACATAGACCTAAATTACCGAGCGAATACCCTTGAATATTTGGCACATTTCCTTGGAATCAAATTAAAATCCAGGCAGGATATTATGGGTATATGCTTTTTCCATTCAATGACTGTGTAACTGTGCTGGATTTATTTAGTATCAATTTATTTCTTTTATTTTAATCCAGGTCCATTCCCCTATGATAGATATGTATGTGTACATTCATTCTCTTGAAATGATGCATGTTATTTGTTCAAAGTATATTAGTAAGGGCAACGCAATTGAAATTGTTTTTAGGAATTAAGCGTGTTTTTTGGGTAGTTTTGATGATTGTGCGCTTCATAATTTCCCCCCTTACTATTGTAATTTTTTTTAGAAGGTGAGGGTTGCATTGGTCCATGTGTGTATATTATCAGTAAATGATGTGAACTCGCGGTTCTGATATAATAACCTGAGATTATGTGAATGGAAAAAAGCACACACAATATGAGGTGAGAATTAAGATAGTAGAATTTCGTGTTGTTTTGGATGCAAAGAGATCCCATATTTCAAGTTCTTTACCTCAATTAAAAAGGTAGCTAAAAGTAGAACATAATGTTCACATATGCTACAAGGCCTTTGTTCTAAAGCTAGTTCAAACTTCTATTCTCTATCAATCATTCAATGTGCATATTCTGTTTGTCGATTGAAATGATTGTTCTGAGAGAAAGGTGCAGTAAAAGTTTTCAGAACTAAGTTGGACGAGCATCTATAGTTCTAATGTTGTTCAGAATATCTAAGTACAACCAAGGAATAATTTTTTTTTCCCCATTGGTGTCAGTTAAGGTCAATCTAATGTTTGTCATTGATGCATACCGCAGTTTATGAAAATACAAGTTGTACTTTTTGAGTACATAAGATTGGGATGTTTAATTCTTCAGAATGTCTGTTCTTAAGAGATTTGGGTGCAGATTGTTTAATAGTTAGCGCCGATAACCTACCAGTGTTTGCTCACTTTCTCTTAAAGATTGGTTAAGGGAGCATATGATTGAGATCAAGGACGACCTTTAACGCAAAACTAAGAGTACAAATAGTGACACCTACAAGTTTGGATATCATCATCATAAGAGTGGAGTTCACTTCGGTGGTAATATCGCTATCCATTATCATCTGTCATCTTGAAAGCAAATCTAATTGACTGCTTCTGTTGTTAGGTTGATTTTCTTTTCATTTGAATTGAATTTTCTTTTTCGTTTTTAAGATGAACTGTATGATTTCATCTTTAGTTAGCTTTTAATTTTTCTAAATTTGAATTGTCAGGTTGTTGGAGTTAAAATTTATACCCCCGTTGCCAAAATTAAAAGTCAAAAAAATATAAGATCAAAAAGTCAAAGTCAAAATCAACGCTCAAATAGACCCGGGTCCGACAAACCCGGGTCCGACCCCAAGCAACCGGGCCTATGTCCAAACCGTCTCGAGCCCTAGCAAGGCGACCATCAAAGAAGAAAAAAAATTATGTAGTAAATAAATTTAAATGTAATTTTTGGGAATAAATGTTAGGGAAATGAGCAAAAATCCAAAACATGTAAAACTCATGGTTTATGTACAAAAAGAAATAAGCTCATATGCATGAGAAGAGGCAAAAAGCAAAAATTGTAAAGTCTAAGCGGCTATGTGTAATATTGTAAGTCTATATAAGACCAATATGATGAGATCAATAAAAAGAGGTCCTTCCTTAATCAAATCCAGAGTTATGAGCCGCTCTCTCTTTCTCTCTGCCTCCTCAAGGTTTTCTTTTTCTTTTCTTCCCTAACAAAAACACAGAGAAAGCCATCTCTGTTTGAAAAGAAAAGAAGATGAATTGAGATCCCAAAACCCACATAAAATGAAAAGGAGAGGGAATCAAGATCCCATCAAATCCCCAGAAGAATTTTCTTTCTTAGTTTCCTTAAGATCCAGAGCTTGGCCGAAGAAAATAAGATGTTTTTATTTTGTTATTATTTAAGAATCAATTGAAAATTCAAGAGCATATTTTTTTGGGACCCAATTAGAGATGGTTAAGGGCGACTATATCAAAGGGAAATCTTTCAGGTTTTTTCTTTGGGGAAACCTTTGGCAATGCGAATTTCGATCTGTATTTTCTTTCGGCAACTCGAAAATACGGATTTCGATCCGTATTTCTCTTAGAAATACGGGTTTCGATCTGTATTTCCCTTTTGATGAGTGCGGATTTTTCGGTGTTTCACCTTTTCATACGATAAATCGACAAATGTGGTAGTCATGTTGCCAGACGTTTCGTCGAAATATGCGCGTTTAGTCCCGTTTACAAAATTAAACAAAATATAAAAATAATAAATAATAAATAATAAATAAATGGACGTTGCCCGACCCGAGCAAGTTTTCCCCCATTTACCGTCGTCGTGGAAAGCCCAAAGAGGTACTCAATCGTCGGAGACCCCTCCACAAGCAGGGAGGTTTCCGCCTTCGGGGGCTCCCCCAAAGGGGGAAGCCCCTAATTTCGGAGACCTTCCTCCATAGGTCCCCTGCTTTCGGGGATCCCCTTTCTTAAAGGGAAGGTCTCTTGCAATAAATAATAATAATAATAATAATAATAATAATAATAAAAATAAAAAACGAAATGAAAATAAATGTGCAAAATAAAAATGAGATGAACCCGTTTGTATTTATTTCTAAACACACACGTTCTATCTCGAATTTACATGATTCGTACGATTCGTTAATCAGAAGTTCCCTTGTCTCGGAACGAGAGGTAATTAACGACAGTTTTGACCGCGACTGCCGGAGATTAGGATCCCCATAATCAATACACCCGGCCTATCCTGACAAGGGGAATCGGTATAATGCCTGATAAGCGAATGCATTCCTATCTCAATAGGGTGGCAAAAAACACTCTACGGATTCTGGCACATCCGATGGGACTTATCTCTCCTTCCATCTCTCGGGTCAAGCGATCAATCGAACTCAGCCAAGACATACGTTGTTGTCTGTACGAAATATGTTCCTTCATTCAGATCATCAATTCTCAACAATAATCAACAATGATGGCACTTTGAATGCTTGTTAGTCGCAGGCAACGAATAACGACCGTCCGCTCGCCGTTCTTCGCTTCTATCTTGTGTTCGGATGCCAACAATGAACCGCTTCACATATCTGCTCCATAAGTTCACGTCCGAAATGACGTTAAACTAATGTTCTTCAAGTTTTCAAGTTATGTCCGAAATCTTTAAACTAATGTATGCTAAATTTTTGGGAAAACAAGCTCAGTTTCCAACACGACCACTGTTGCATACACAATCAAAACCATTGGTAAAGAGACTTCTCCACCAAATCACATGCAATAGGGGCAAGACATCTAATCCAATCTGGGCCCATTATATTCTCTTTGTTCTCCGTTAACGCTTTTACCGCGGAAGTTCCAATAAGCCAAATCAACAGATCGGCCTAAAAAAGCCGAACGTCATGATCGCAAAAGATATCCGAGCTAAAGAACAAATTGGTGTTTGAGTGGATTTCTATCTCTCCGTCTGAGTGCAAGGCCGTTAACTCGCACGGGGCAACAAGACGTCCTAGGCAAGCCTAGGCAGGACCCATGATGACCGTAAATGTAAGTGTTTTCTTTAGACTCTCCAGCTATCGACCCAAGACGACTTCCAAGAAAGAAGATGCCCGCCAAGCCCTTAAAACCGAAAAGTTGAAGCAGAAATGGCTCAGATATAGAGCCAATAAGAAGTCTAAGGTACCTGCTAAATTGGAGTTCGTCGGTTTCCAAGAATATGGCAACCCAGCGACAAAGCCAAATCTGTCGTAAAAATCAACAATTCTTTCGAACCCCTAGGTTCAACGCAGAAGTATATTATGACTGCACGGATCAAGGAAACGGTGATTCAAAGAGTTATGCAAAGATGCATGTCTAAGCCCCGGAATCAAAAGTATAGGACAGTCTTATCAAGGGTATACCAAGCTCCATTCGCCGTGCAAAATCAAAAGAAAGAACTCAAACAGAGAGTACCAGCTATATCCAAAACCCCGGTCGGACCTGTTGGGTTACTCTAACGCCCTAGCCATCATCCGTAGCCGTTTGCGGAATAAATTTTTTTCCACGAGTTTAAAAACGGCGCTAGAATAATCCAATAAACCGGATCTTTTCATAAACCTAACTAGCTAAACTAAGAGAGCTAATTACTATGAAAAGAAGTCTCACCAAACGATCCAAGTCCTTTGGTCTTCTTTCCTCATCGTTTGCTCCAAGTAGCCACCATGATCGCGCTTGATCTTCTTTGTTAGGTTCTTCGGTTCTCCACGGTCGATCTTGCTCTTCGGTTCTCTTTTGTCGTAGATGATCCATCCTACGGATGTGATCCATGGCTCTAGCTCCACACTAAATGTCAAGTGGAGCAACTAGAGAACTTAGGTTGCTAATCCAAGAAGTTTAGGATGTAGTGTGAGCTTCTAAGTGTTTTACTATCTCTATCTCACATCTTCTCTTGTTTCTCAATATATGAGAGTGTAGAGAAGAGGTAGATGATGAATGTGGAGGAAATTCAAGAGAAAGAGAAAGGGGTGAAGCAAAATGGTGAGATGCAAAAATAATGAGCAACCATGTGAGAGAAAATAGATGCCAATTGTTTTGTAAAACAATATCCATCAATATAATATGTCAACCATACTTCAATAGTTGCCACAAATGAATTAATAATTCATTTGTCAACTATTGAAGCCATGGCTCTCACCATACCTCCCTCTCCGTCAATGTACACCTCATTTCCATTTATCAAATAAATGGAAAAAGACTAATGATGTGTCTACCTTCTAGAATGTTATCCGCAATAAAATACGGATTATGGTCTAATGTATATACATACCTGCATTCGGATAAAAACACGAATGCCCAAAGAGATAGAATAACACGAAGAACATAATACTAGAATATATATATCGAAATACATATATGCAAATTATTAAATCAATACCTGATTTAATAATCCGGCTCAATCCCGAGCCGGCTAGTATTACCAACTGTCCGATCGAAAGTCCGGGTACAAAGTACATCAATCGATCGGAACCAAGAAACATATCCAATACGGCTACTGCATCATTTCGCCTGAACCAGGGAAACCTTCTGTGTGGGACTTTAAAGACTCGACAGTATGCCGGCAGTGAGTTACTGGATAAATCCATAAGCACAAGAACGTCAGCGGCACTACCTGTACATAACGGCTATCCTGGTACCAGTCGAAAAGGAAGGCCGACGAGCAAACTCATCCGGATCCCTACTGAGCCTATCCGTGACAATCTTCGTACAGTCCGGTTTCTTCATCTGAGAGTATCGCATACCGGGTCTAGGGGGTGGTAAATGTCAGACCTTAATAACCCGGTAATTCATGCTGATGCGGCTCAGGACCAATCCGAAAAACTACTGATCAGCCTATAAGTAAATCCTAACTGCCTTGGCCAAGGTCTTATGGTCTTGACTAATCGAACACAGTACGATATCGACTCCCTATACCGGGAGAGATGAATCCCCGACAATCGCTCACTGACTCTATGTGACTTGGGACTGTACCCAACCAAAACCTGTTTGCACGACTCAGTAGAGCCGTGGTAGGGTAGTGATCAAAGCACAGTGGGAACTCACACGAGACAAATGACGATCTCAGTTCTAAAGACTAACCTGTACTCATGTCACCTGAGAACTTCCACTGACGATAGGTATAGTACCATCTGGAAGTTCTAGGCGAGTCCGTCCGGTGTACTCACCAGTGAGCACCTGTATACGATCTTAGGTGCAAAAGACCAATGGTTACGGGACCGTACCATCTCCCCTCGTCGAGGTCTAGAAACACATACACTAGTTTACTCCGGAATATCGATGCCCAGTCTTGATACTCCCACGACTAGGGACCTTTTAAGAATGTGCGTACCGACCACCCAGCTCCCATAAGTATGATCGCCATCACAACACAAGTAGTCTAGCAATGATCCTACGGGCTTTATCAACATGTATGAATGATATGTAATAGCAAGTAAAACATATGCACATGTTAAGATAAAAACAAACCAGATAGCATACTATCATATCGAGCAAGACTGTCATGTACATATATATGTCCAAGTATCTACATGTATACATATACAATAATGGCCTCTAGGGCATACATATCCAACAATCTCCCACTTGCACTAAGGCCATATGTATTGGCATATCGAGTACTCAAACGTCTGCTCTAGGGCCAGTTGTTGGCGTATCGAATACCCAACATCTCAAAAAGTCTTTCGAACTGTGTTTGAGGAATGGCCTTGGTGAATGGATCCGCTGTGTTGTCTTTTGAGTCTACTCTCCGCACCTCGATCTCTCAGCGATCAATGATCTCCCTGATCAGGTGATACCGCCTTAAAATGTGTCTGGATTTCTGATGGGACCGTGGTTCCTTCACTAAAGCCATAGCTCCATTGTTGTCGTAATACAAGGGTATTGAGTTAACAATGGATGGAACCACCTGAAGTTCAGTAATGAATTTCTTAATCTGGACAGTTTCTTTTGCGGCATCGTTGGAAGTAATGTATTCAGCCTCCATCGTCGAATCTGCGACGGTGTCCTGTTTGGAACTCTTCCAACAGACCGCCCCTCCATTGAGGGTAAACACAAAACCCGAGATAGACTTGCTGTCATCCTTGTCACTTTGGAAGCTCGAATCGGTAAAAGACTCCACCTGAAGGTCCCCATTACCGAATACCAGGAACAGTTCTTTAGTTCTCCTCAGGTACTTAAAAATGTTCTTAACAGCTGTCTAGTGGTTCTCATCTGGGTTAGACTGATACTGGCTCACCACGCTAAGCGCGTAAGCTACATCTGGTCGGGTACATAGCATCGCATACATTATGGATCCTACCGCTAAAGCGTAAGGTATAGTGCTCATGCGAACCCTTTCCTTATCAGTCTTGGGAGACATCTCTTTGGAGAGCGTAATTCGTGCAATGCGGGTATGTTACCGCGTTTGGAATCTTCCATACTAAATCTCTTTAGTACGGTCTTTATGTACCTGGACTGTGAAAGTCCCAGTAATCTCTTGGATATATCTCTGTAGATCGTAATCCCCATAATGTACAAGGCATCACCCAGGTCCTTCATGGAGAACCTTTGTGACAAGAACAGCTTGACCGATTGTAGCATAGGAATATCATTTCCTATCAAAAGAATGTCATCCACGTACAAGACTAGGAAACACGACAGTTCGGCCTACAATCTTCTTATATATATAAGGCTCATCCTCGTTTTTGATGAAGTCAAATCCCTTGACTGTTTCATCAAAATAGATGTTCCAGCTCCGCGATGCCTATTTTAATCTATAAATGGATTTAAACAACTTGCATACCTTCCCGCTGCTCCCATTGGCTACAAAACCTTTCGGCTGATTCATATAAACGCACTCTTCTAAACTTCCATTCAGAAAAACCATTTTTATGTCCATTTGCCAGATCTCATAGTCATGGAAGGCACAATGGAAAGTAGGATCCGAATGGATTTTATTCCACGCCGAAACACGGAGACGCGACCGCACAGGTCCGTCTTGCCTGAATTTCGAGGGCAGATGCTAATTGGTGCTATCCGTCTAGCTCTCTGAAAATGCCAAGTTGATTTATGACACCGTATATCGAAAGTTTAAACGGATGCGGCCGATATAGCAGACTTCGTCAGATTCCCCTATATTTGAGGGGTTTTTGATTGTGGGGACGCTCTTCCCTGCAGGCGCAAGCCCCTGCAGTTAATTACGTTACCGCATCGCGGTAACCACTTTCTCCTTCTCCAGATGGTCATTTCGTGTCGTGGGTGTTTGTTTTGTTTTTGGTTACCCGTGGATTGTATACGGAGACTAATTTATGTTGTCGCCCGTAGGGCATGGATTAGTCCAAATCCGTATTTTCTTAAATTTAGGTTTGGGGATGGGTTTAAGGATACGTTAGTCTCATTTGGGACTAAGATCAACTTAAACGTTCGTTGAGAATACGTTAGTCCAATTTTAGACTAAGATCAACTCAACTGGATCGTTTAGATCCGACAAGAGAGCATTTGGGCTCTATTGTTTAGTTTAGGGACATTGCGATCCATAATTAGTTTAAGGACATTACGGTCCATTGTTAGTTTAAGGACATCTCGGTCCAATATTAGTTTAAGGACATTTCGGTCCATGGGTTTTAAAGGACCCCATAGTCCTTAAGGACATCATAGTCCATGGGTTTAAGGACCCCACAATTCAGTTTAAAGACGTCATAGTCTATGAAATGTATGGTTGTCGGGACCCGTCACCTCTCTGAAGACGTTGAAGGATACAACGACAAATATCAGAGGAGTAAAGAGATATACCCTTGAACCAATTTTGGTTGAAAGATCTGTAGTCCAATTTGGGGATAAGATCCGTTAAAAGATTTATGAGCATGTGGGCTCATTTAATCGGAATTTAGGACTTATGGCCAATCTTGGGCTAAGTCCAGTCAAGTTAAAATATTTAACATTTATTTTGGGCTTTGGAGCCTTTATTTGGGCTTGGCCCTTTTAACAATACTGAGTATTGATTTGAATTCTGACAATATTTTGTCTTTTATTGAATACTGAGCATTCAGCATAGCTCTGGGGCTTATTTAAAGAACGATTTACGTTCTATCAGCGCAACACGTGGCGCGCTTTGCGCCAGTCAAAGAGTGCAGTGCGCTTCTGCCGAGTAGCGCACACGTGAAGGACACGTATCGCGCTTGGCGCTAAGCGCCAGATGATGCGCGCATTGCGCCAGTTTATGAGTGCGGGGCGCTGATTAGTTGAGATTTTAACGATCAAAAATATTTTACCGCAATCAAGAAACGGCGTCGCTTTGCAGCTAGCCGGTGAATACGGGTCGGTCCACAGGGATGTGTAATTTTCCTAAGTGTTCTTACGAGCTGATTCCAATGATTGTTTGGTCTTTTAATTGAATCTAAAAACTAAGTTGTACGATGATCAAGAGACTTGCTAGGATTAGGTCTAAGGTGAGTTTGATAAGATTAATATTAACACCTTTTTCAATGCCCTCGATTAAATCTTTTTAGAAGTTATAACAATTATTAGTAAAGGGGATTATGATGATTGGGAAGAAACGAAGTTTTCTTGCTCTAGATCCTTGTCCGTCCTTTCCTACTAATTGTTCTAACCTTCATGGAAGTCGTGCATGTCCGGTCCTTTATACTACGGTTTCACCGTTACCTCATGGGTAGGGTGCCGTAGGGAGCGGATCATGCATGCGTGCATGAAGTTCTAGTTATTACAAATTATTGGGCTTGAAAGAGATGAGAGATATTCATCTCTCAATCCCTCCTTTATTCCTAACCCTAACAAGCGAGGAAATTACTCGCTCATTAGGGGATCTATTAAAAACAACATTTTAAAATTACTTACCTACTGTAGTTTAAGAAATACTACACTAGATTAAACTAGGGCAATGGAAGGATTTATGTAAGGCAAGAATTAATTTAGAATACTACTGCAGAAAATAAAAGATACTTACAAGAATGATGCTCTTAATCTTCCAAAGAATCTGAATTTTCTTTATTGAAAAGAGGCATCCCCATTACAATATTTTGATTACATATTTATAAGGAAATAGGAAAACTAGGGTTACAAATTCTCGCGCATGTGCTATTACAGATATACCCACATAAAATCCCAACCTACGCACCGACGCACCGCCACCAAAAATCTGCGCCGACACGTGCAATAAATGGCCGCGGAACCGCGGCGCCAGCCTAGGTTTGGCCGCGGTTTCGCGGCCAAAATAGGGAATTGAGCTCTGTAATTTTGTGGTTTGCTTCTATGACTCTTGGGCTTTTTATTTCTTTAGTTCTTTTCTCCTTTTGGCTTCTGGGTCTTCTCCAGATCTTCAGTGAAAACTAGTAATGGTCTTTTAACCGTTCACTTTGACGTTTTGGACCTTGCGTTGCCTTGTACGTTTGTGAACTGTTCTACGTCTAGGCTTGACTAGGATCTTTCTACTTGTTGGTCAAAAGTCCCGTTTTTGTGTCATCTTTTGTCTTTTTCACTGTTTTCGCTCCAAGAACCTGTAACCTGTAATATGTAGCAGACACGCGTCAAAAGCACCTGTTTATTTATAAAACACATAAGAATGGGGAATATAAAATGCAATATTATGATATGAACAAATACCCCCAAACTTATCTTTTGCTCGTCCTCGAGCAAACTTATTATTTTATTCTCGATAAAAACCTAACCGCACTTTCGCAGGGAAACGCGATTGCACCGAGCTCGTGCAACAAGCCGTTAAACCTCTAGATGTCCTTAGTAGGAGGAGTGTTGTCTCCTGAGGGTTTTCAGCGGACACTACCCACAAAATCCTATCAATTAGGCTTATTCTTTAATTCTCCAATTATGTTTTCTAACAAGGAATTCTATTATCATCGACTCGTAATTTATCCACCCATATTTTTCACAGTTCCTCATTATTTAACTTAAGATTATATATGTTCTATAGAATCACTCAGATTTCGGCATTTCTTAAGTTTTCCTTCTAAGGTTCCATCTCCACTTAGGAATTTTTCTATCAATTCTACTAAAAATACAAGTTCTATTCTTCATTCCTTTCTCTTATCTCAACTCTAATCATATATCCCCACGTGTGTGTATATATCACCCCTACACTTGGAAATTCAAATCAAGCAATCATACCCTTGTCCGTTGTCCAAAGCACTAATTAATTGGTGAATTCTTAATGAATTTTTGCTTACACATCCTTCATGCGACTGTTAATACTTCTTGAGGTACCAACAACCGATTACAAGATATGTTTGCACTTTAAAGCATAATTCCTAGTCTTGCAACACCCAAGGCTTTTAGCAGTGACTCCCAAACCAGTTGGTCTAAGGCACTAGGTGATGAAGCACCCTCGCTAAATATTTTTTTCAATTTTTGCAGCCTTAAGTAATCACAAAAACCAGTGTTCATTTTTTTATTCTTTATTCACACTTGTATTTTTTATTTCATTTTCTTCGTACTAAGGATTTCAGACAAGAGCATTTCAAGGTCTCCTCTACTATTCCAAGTTTCAAGGTGCGTGACTGTGCAATTTGTAGGGTATACATTTTCAGAATCTAGACTTAAGCTCGGAATTATTTTTCAAACTTATACTCTAATAAGAATATCAATATTTTTCCTTTATTTCAACTTAGCCCAAAAAGTGAACTCAAAATTTGCCTAGTTCTAAATAAACTACAAAGACATATACTTTCTACTGTTAATCTTTAAAGAATGTTATTCTTAGGGTTTTCAATTTACTAAGCCTAAGATCTAGTTATTCATAGCCAGTTAACATATTTGTCAAACTCAAATCAATACTGCCAAAATTGAATACATTAATTTTTATAATTTTTGAATTTTTTCAATTTTTTATGGGTTTTAAAATAATTATGCAAATGCAAAAATATGTACAAATGAATGCGAAGGAAAAAGACGTACCGAGCATACCCCCAAACTTAAACTGGACAGTGTCCTCACTGTCATGCTGCACCAAGAGGGTCAAAATGTCGGCACTCCCCTGTTTATTTATTTATAATTTTATTTATTTTATTGTTAAAAGAAAAAAAATATATATATACAGAGAGGCCCCCCAAACTTCAGTGAAACAATGTTAGACATTACTGCCAGACTTTGCACAGACCAAACATCAACACCAACCAGTCGAAAAATTTATCTGTAAAGAGTGTCGGTTGGTGGAAGAACATGTTGTACCGATCCAAAAAGAATTGGGGAAGATAGGAGTGATGGTAGGGAAAGTATGGAAGTGAATAGATATGATGTGGTGATGAATCAAAACGAGAATGAGAATGATCAGCAGTCAGTGGAATATTGGTATTCTCATAGCTTATTAAAAGAAATGGGGGTGGTTCAACTTCTAAAGGAGGAGGTTGACTCACCACAATATCCCCAAAATGTTTTTGTGGGTCCTTTATTGACTAGGCATCATCCATTATTTGCATATGATATTCAATTATGAGGGAACTAATCTCCTCGATGTCCTCCATACTCCAACCGAAAACTTGCCGCCTATCTTGTAAGACCTTTAAAATAGCGTTCTCTTGCTCGAAGGCTAGAGAGGCTGATATTATAATGGGAAAGGTCTCATTCTCATCTATGTAAGCATATTTAAGGTGAGACGGCAAGGACATAAGTTCGAGTTTCGGAGGCGAAAGAATCATTGCGGAATCTACCTCGAACTCGAAGGACTCCAACACTGGTTCGAAATCACTGCAAACAACCGATTCGGATGGTTCAATTAACTCATCCAAAAATTCAAAAGACTCATATTCGGGCTGTGAGTCGTCATCATCCGAAAAAGTGAAACTTTCATAATCAATATCGGTTGTGTCAACTGTGGTATGCTCAAGGAGGGACGCACTAGTGGCGTCAAAGCTGTTCTCATCAAATAAAAATCTTTCAAACTCGCAGTCCTCCTGCGTGATTTCGTGAATAGAGCAAACTTCTCGTGTACTAGTTTAGGCAAGGGGGGCAGACTTCCTAACTTGTAAATATTGAACTCACTAGACGTCTTCCCGAAGGATAGAGTTATGGAGCCATTACGACAGTTTATTACAGTATTGGAAGTGGTCAAAAATGGTCTACCGAGGATCACTGGAATTTGGTTCCGTGAGTTGGCAACAGGTTGTGTGTCCATAACAATAAAATCAACGGAGAATATGAACTCCCCAACTTTGATCAACACATCCTCTAGCTCACCCCTTGGATGGGCGATTGATCGATCAGCCATTTGGAGAGTACAGTGAGTGGGCTTAAGCTCTCCAATGCCTAATTGCTCGTACACAGAATAAGGTAGCAAATTGACACTAGCACCAAGATCTAGTAGTGCTCTATTGATGTTCTTGTCCCCAATTGTTATCGAAATAGTAGGACAACCGGGGTCCTTGTGCTTTTGGGGTAAAGATTGGACAAGAGCATCGCTAACAGCACTAGCCACAAAAACTTTCTTTGGTACTTGTGACTTCCTCTTTTTGGTGCATAAGTCCTTTAAGATTTTTGCATATGAAGGAACTTGTTGGATTGCATCCAA
The DNA here is from genome assembly GCA_030015575.1 of Agapanthus africanus. Classification (NCBI taxonomy): domain Eukaryota; kingdom Viridiplantae; phylum Streptophyta; class Magnoliopsida; order Asparagales; family Amaryllidaceae; genus Agapanthus; species Agapanthus africanus. The sequence goes on along the minus strand of CM057338.1, from coordinate 20,187,789 downwards.
AAGAGGGATATTTATGCTCACCTGTTTGAACAACTCGACAATCTTCTCCATTTGTAGCGTTGGTTTATTGGATCTCAACCGGTTTGGAAAATGAGCATTTTGAAATGTTGTTGAGTCCAATTTTTGCGGATCAGATTGTTGAGTTGGAACGGAACCCCTGTAGATGTGTTCGTGTTGTGAGAAGTGGGTTCGTTCGAGCTAGAAGAAGTAGAGCCGTGTGAAGGATGGAGAATAGGCTCTAACGAAGAAGAAGAAGAAGATGATGATGAAGAACCACCGGCAGGGGTGTCATCGTGAATACCCACATTGTTTTGCAACATTTTTCCCGATCTCAACGTGGTCACAGCGTTTACGTTGTGAGTTTGCTGTTGATATGCAGCATGTGCGTGACCGGGATTTGGCAGTGGTTGAGATGGGAGCTTTCCTTTTTCTCGCTCGCTCAATGCTGCATTGAGTTGTGCAATTTGTGCCTCAATAGATTTGATGCTTTGATCGTGTGAGGCACTATTTTGCACCAAAAATTGAATAGAAGTCTCTAATCTTGCTGTAGATTGTGTAGATTGCTTTAGAAACGCATCTAGACTTCTTTCGAGCGAGCTAACCTTATCATTGTTAGGTTGAACAAAATTGTTTGGCGCGTAAGAATTGTTAGGCACAAAATTGTTCACTTGATTAGGGTAAGGTTGCTGTTGGAAAGGCTGTTGAAATTGAGTTTGTGGAGGTGCTTGTTGTTGTTGTGGAGGAGGAGGCCTTTGAAAATTGTTATTTCCTTGGAATTGTTGATTTTGGTTCCAAGCGAAATTTGGGTGACTCCTCCAACCCGGATTATATGTTGAAGAGTATGGATCGTTTCTTTGTCGTTGCTGAAATGCAGCATTGACTTGATCCTGTCCTTGAGTAGAAGCATTGTAAGGACACTCTTCGGTAAGATGTGATGGATCCGCATAACAAGCACAAACAGTTCGTGGAGGCATAACAGGGGCAGGAGAAGGCGGCGAGATTTTGGTCTCAATCGCTTCTAGCTTTTTCGTAAGAGCGGCCATCTCGGCCTTCATAGCAATCGACATTTTTACTTGATGTATGCTTGCCCTAGATTGACCACTAGAAGAAGAGGATGTGGTCTTGGTGCTCTTCCACTGAATTGTTTGTTCACTAAGATCCTCAAGAAACTGCCACGTTTCCTCACTAGATTTGGAGAGAAAGTGACCTTGGCAGATGGTTTCTAGCAACTGCTTTGTTGCCGAGTTCAATCCCTCCTATAATGTTTGGCAAAGTTGCCAACTTTCGATCCCATGATGAGGGCATTGAACGAGTAGGTCTTTAAATCTCTCAAAACACTTCCAAAATGGTTCGGAAGGAAGCTGTGAAAATTGTATAATCTCATTACGGATTCTAGTAGTTTTGTGATGAGGGTAGAACTTTTTAAGAAAAGCTTTCACAAACTCGTTCCAATTTCTAATCGAATGCGATGATGTGCTGTATAGCCACTTCTCGGCTAGGTCACATAAGGTGAAAGGAATGACCCTTAGCCTTATAGCGTCATCACTTAATTGGGTTGTTTTCATCATAGCGCAAACGTTTTGGAATTTATTAATAAAAATATACGCATCTTCTGATTCCAAACCGTGAAACTTTGGCAGCATATTGATGAAATGTGGTTTTATTTCAAAATTGTCCCCATTTGCTGGTGGGGATGAAAGACAGGTAGGTAAAGAAGTGCGGACAGGGTAGAAGAGATCCTGGAGCGCAACTCGTGTGGGCGCTTCAACAGGCGGTTGATTCGGGTTATTCGCACTTAACGGAGGTAGAATCATTCCCGTCGGTAAGGTATTGTTGGGGTTGAATCCCGACATGCCTTCGGAGAAAGAATTTGAAGGTGGAGGTAAGAAAGTGGATGGAATGTCGACTTCGGTGTCGAAGGGTTCGTCGGTCGGTACCAACGAAACACGGACTAATCGGGCGTTAGTGTCTCTAGTCCAAAGTGACATACACTAAATGGGTAGTGTAGTCAGAAAAAAAAATGAAAGACAGAATGTGGAGGTAAGATAACGTCAATGAAAGGAAGTGGTGTAAGTGAGTTGCAAGATTTCTTTAGCGACAAGTTGCAAATTTTGAAAAGATTTTTCTTTTTTTTTTATGTGAGAGTTTTGCAAAGAGATTTTTTTTTTTGAAAAGAAACTTATGACACAAATGCGATCAACCACACATGCACAATCAGGCCTAGATTTAGGGTCACCTAGGTCAGCTAGACAGCTCCTGACTAGGGCTAGAAATAGGATCTCAAACCGCCTCTTCACCGCCAATTGCGGCCAGGTAAGTGGGAGGCTCCCCGCTACAAGTAGCGGTCCTAATTAAGTAACCACTTGCCTTGACACACTTGCCTAGACACCGCAAAGTCAGTTAGGATAAACGGTCGATACCTATGTCTAGTCCTTTGTCCTATTGAGCTCGAAGTCCTTAGGGCTGAGTCTAGTATTTTTTTTAATTAATTGTGGTCAATGCAAATGCTTTAAGTGCTTTCTAGGGTCCTGGGAAGGGTGATGAAATCCCCACCCAATCCGAGTTTGGTCAATAGCCCCTTAAAGTCCGATTAATGTATGTAAAACAATAAATTCACTTGCAATCAATTATTTTTAGCGCGGCGCAAAGAAACCTGCAGAAAAACTGTTATTTAGAAGGGGGAAGAAGATTTTTAGCGCAAAGAAATCCTGCAGAAAATTTCTCAAAAAGATATATTGTAGGTTGCAGAGAGAAGAAGGAGAAAACAAACCATGCAAATTTGAGGGAGAAAACAAACCATGCAAATTTGAGGAGCTTACGTGGCAGCCACGCAGCGGAACCGCAGTTTGGGGCGCACTTATGCCGCGGAAGGGCGGCGGAGTAGTGGGATCAGGGCTCTGTAAAAATTGTGCTATTCTGTTGTCGAGTTTGCCCTCTGTTCTGATGTACCCTTTTCTGTTTTGCTCTCTGTAAATTTCCAGATCCGAGATTCTTCGCTATTCCTGCAAGATTCAAACAATAAAACCCTTCAAACAGATAAAAATTGATAAAATATTTTTATACTTTTTCTATTTTCAGATTTTTATGATTTTTAAAATTTATATCAACCCGAAATTACAAAAAGGAAATTTTACGCCATCCCCGGCAACGGCGCCATTTGATTAGTTGAGATTTTAACGATCAAAAATATTTTACCGCAATCAAGAAACGGCGTCGCTTTGCAGCTAGCCGGTGAATACGGGTCAGTCCACAGGGATGTGTAATTTTCCTAAGTGTTCTTACGAGCTGATTCCAATGGTTGTTTGGTCTTTTAATTGAATCTAAAAACTAAGTTGTACGATGATCAAGAGACTTGCTAGGATTAGGTCTAAGGTGAGTTTAATAAGATTAATATTAACACCTCTTTCAATACCCTCGATTAAATCTTTTTAGAAGTTATAACAATTATTAGTCAAGGGGATTAGGATGATTGGGAAGAAACGAAGTTTTCTTGCTCTAGATCCTTGTCCGTCCTTTCCTACTAATTGTTCTAACCTTCATGGAAGTCGTGCATGTCCGGTCCTTTATACTACGGTTTCACCGTTACCTCATGGATAGGGTGCCGTAGGGAGCGGATCATGCATGCGTGCATGAAGTTCTAGTTATTACAAATTATTAGGCTTGAAAGAGATGAGAGATATTCATCTCTCAATCCCTCCCTTATTCCTAACCCTAACAAGCGAGGAAATTACTCGCTCATTAGGGGATCTATTAAAAACAACATTTTAAAATTACTTACCTACTGCAGTTTAAGAAATACTACACTAGATTAAACTGGGGCAATGGAAGGATTTATGTAAGGCAAGAATTAATTTAGAATACTACTGCAGAAAATAAAAGATACTTACAAGAATGATGCTCTTAATCTTCCAAAGAATCTGAATTTTCTTTATTGAAAAGAGGCATCCCCATTACAATATTTTGATTACATATTTATAAGGAAATAGGAAAACTAGGGTTAAAAATTCTCGTCCATGTGCTATTACAGATATACCCACGAAAAATCCCAACCTACGCACCGACGCACCGCCACCAAAAATCTGCGCCGACACGTGCAATAAATGGCCGCGGAACCGCGGCGCCAACCTAGGTTTAGCCGCGGTTCCGTGGCCAAAATAGGGAATTGAGCTCTGTAATTTTGTGGTTTGCTTCTATGACTCTTGGGCTTTTTATTTCTTTAGTTCTTTTCTCCTTTTGGCTTCTGGGTCTTCTCCAGATCTTCAGTGAAAACTAGTAATGGTCTTTTAACCGTTCACTTTGACATTTTGGACCTTGCGTTGCCTTGTACCTTTGTGAACTGTTCTACGTCTAGGCTTGACTAGGATCTTTCTACTTGTTGGTCAAAAGTCCCGCTTTTGTGTCATCTTTTGTCTTTTTCACTGTTTTCGCTCCAAGAACCTGTAACCTGTAATATGTAGCAGACACGCGTCAAAAGCACCTGTTTATTTATAAAACGCATAAAAATGGGGAATATAAAATGCAATATTATGATATGAACAGGCGCTATTAGTTTAATAATGCACATATGATTGACACGTGGTGCGCTTGGCGCTTTACGCCAGCCCATGAGCGCAGTGTGCTATTTCAAGAGCGCAAAGCGACATGTGTCGCGCTCGGCGCTGAGCGCCAGTCTAAGAGCGCAGAAGCGCGGTTCAAGAGCGCAAAGCGCAGTTCCAGAGCGCAAAGGCGCATATGACCAATTTTGTGATCTAAAAAAACAGACTTTGTCTTAAAATTCTAAGAACAAAAGTTCTTCAATCTCTTATATTGATGAAAGGCTTTGCCTTTATGGATCTATGATCTGTGAGAAAGAGGTAAATTCTTCTTTTATTTTATGATGAGATCTTTAGATCTCTCTGTGAAAGACTTTTTGTCTTTGTAGATTTATAATCTTTTAAAGAAGTGAATTCTTCTTTCTAAATTATGAGATGATTTCATCTCTATGTTCGTCATCATCATTTTTTACCTTGAAGAAAGTTTTTTTCTTCTCAGAGCTTACTCTTTTTCTTTGAATTTCTCAAAGTTTATGAGGAGGTTTCTCTCTATACTTCTGTGTATTTCTTATTTTTTAAGACTTGAAGTCTAGGGGCCTTTTTATAGGGCAAGTTGGTTTGTTCAATTAGTTAAGGAGATCTTTTCTCCAATTGATTTAGGGAATTTCCCATCGTTGGATCTTTGATCCAAGGGCTCCAGATTTACAGAAGGCAATCTTCTTGTTTTTAACAAGATTGAGAAATCTTCTAAACAGAATTTATTCTGTATTTTTAATGATTTTTTAATCACCATTGGATCATTGATCCAACGGTGCTCTGATTTACAGAGCACAATCTTGTTATTTGGAAAAATTTTAAGAAATCTTTCCTTAACAGAATTTAATTAATGATTTATCATTATTATTAGATTTTTGATCTAACGGTGGAGAGATTTTAGTTCCAGCGCTAGCGCATCCGTGCTCTGCACGTGGTACGCTGCTTAGAGTGCAGCGCACCTAGTGCTAGCGCATCCGTGCCTTGCACGTGGTGCGCTGCTTTAGAGCGCAGCGCACCTAGCGCTAGCGCACACGTGCTTTGCCCGTGGTGCGCTGCTTAGGACGCAGCGCACTTGGCACTGCATCTGATGCGTTGCTTCATTTCAAAATTTAAATTTCAAACAGAGGTTTGCTCTGATTGGGGGAAACAAATGCCCCCCCACCGTTGCACTCACGTGGCCCACATGTGAGTGCAACGGTGGCAGCATTTGCGCCCTTGGATCAACTCAGAAGTTGAAAAGGCATTTCAATGCCTATAAATAGGACCCTTGGCCCTCTGAGATGACCATTGTTCATCTTCTTCCTTCTAAGAATTATTATTCTCTTGCAGAGCATAGCTCTTTGGTTTAAGAATTTTCTCAAGGACAGAACTCTGTCAAAATTTAGGTAAAGATTAAAACTTTTAATAATCTAGGGGTTTACCCATTAACAGAGCTTTGCTCTTCATAGACCTTAGATCAAAAAAATGTTATTAGGGTTTTACCCATTAACAGAGCTTTGCTCTTCATAGATCTTAGATCAAAAGAAAACCTTTTAAGGGTTTCTTGACCCATTAACAGAGCTTTGCTCTTTTGAATAATGAAGATTTATTAATCTCTTCTGAAGAACTCACAGAGTTTGTTCATAGATCTTAGAGATCTTAGAATTTTAATTCATATATAAAAAATTGATTTCATTTTTTTTTCTGATGGATTTTTCCATCATTTTTACAGAGCTAGGCTCTTGAGGAACTTTTATTCCTTCATCATTAGAACTTGACAGGTGTCATTCTGTCATAGAGCACTGCTCTCAATGGGAGATTTACTCTTTTGCCCGAGGGGTTTCTCATTAAATGAGAATCAACTGAGAATTTCCTCATTTAATTGACAGCCTCATCAAATGTCTTATTAATGATGAACTGTCATCTAGATTTTGTGGGTCCCTATTTGGTCCCCTTTTTACTGCATTGCAGTGTGGTACGAATTTTAAAGTACCAAGTGTCAGAGTTTAAATTATAGCACTGAGGGTTGACTTTTTTTCCTTTTCGCGCAGGTGACATGTCTTTTGACACTTCTTTTCCGTTCGTCCACTCAGAAGGCGGATTTTCTGAGGCGCCCGTCGACCGAGAGGTTCTTGCGCTGATCAAGGACCATGACCCGGAGCACAAGAATCTTCACCTATGGGGTAGGTGGTATGATCAAATTATCAGAGGCTGCCGGAGCTTTTCTTGTGCGACACCCTCGGAGCCTATCTCCGCGATCCATTATGCAGATGCACCCCCGATCAATTATACTGTAGAGGAGGTAAATTGGACTTCAGAAGGTCTCCTTCGGCCTTCTATTGCCGCAGTACCCGTGCAGCCGCCGGTGACTTTGGACACTCTAGGGCGGCGCATATGTCAGAGCGAGTCGCGCCCTTGGGGATAGCCCTACAATATCGGACTAACTCCCCGTCATCCGGCCGGATACTTATAGTGGGCCCGATATATTTTATTGGCAAAGAAATCGCAGCTGCTGAAGCTTGGCTTATACCCTGCGATCTACGCTTCCTTGTTCCCGTATTCTGCACCTCCCATATGGTGGATCAAGGCATATTTAGAGCAGTGGAACATTCCGACCCACACCTTCCTCTTATTGGATCGAGAGGTTTCCATTTCCTTGGAGGAATTTGCCGAGATTTCTGGTTTACCAGTTAGAGGAGAGCATTACGAGGAGCTGCTTCCTCCGGATGAGTATGTTTTTGCCACCAAATCAATGGTAATGGGTCATAACCCAGAGAACGCCATTCAGCACCAGTTCCCAAGTTTGATAAAGGTGTTGAATATATATGAGAGCCTCTTTCTTGAATCCGGAGGCCGGGGGTCAGCTTTGCGGACTTCATTACCCGTTTTCTTCGCCCAGAAATTTTGTCGCGACAAGGTGAAATGTTTTCTAAACTTGATGATCCTTTCGGCTTTGGCTTGGATCATTGGCCAATATTGAAAGCCGATCAAAAGGATTTCTTTCTTCCCGACGTCGCGATCGTCCCCCTGTCAGAAATTTCCGCTCCGGGCATTGATGAGGAAGCGTTCTTTCTCGGGTTCCTTAGTTTATGGTTAAGCTGGCGCGCTTCCTATGCACCCTCGTTACATGAGGCCTTCTGTCTTCTACCCTGCGCATCGAATGGTTGCCAGAATACAAGTGGCCATCGGGATCGCCGGGTTAGCCCACCTATATCACGGCCTCAGCTTGGCAGCGGATACCACTGAACCAGGGGTGCAGCCCGCCAACTTCTCAATGCATTACTTCACCTCATGGCTAGAGTTGCACGTGCTTGGGGTCTTCGGTATCCACAAAAGACCTTCTTTTTACGACAGATGCAAGTTCCCTCGGATAATGCGGCTGGTTGACGCCTCCATCGTAATTCCGTCGCCACGGGAAGCTAGGGGTTTGCTCTTTCGTCCGCGCACGGTTGGAGATGGTATGTCTTTCACCGACAAAGTCTTGACCGTCGTCCAGGAAACTTCAAAAGCGGTGCTGCCATTGCAAGACATTTTTAAAGACGGGGCCTCTGTGTTGAAAGCTCGGGAGATTCTTCATCTGTACTCCACCAGGCCGGGCTTTCTCGTATTCAGGCAAAATGATGCGGCGTTATTCATGAGATACAACCCGCATCGTTTTGCCCAGCAGCTGAGTTACAATCAGGGTGTCCCACTTGAGGCTTTCTTGGCAGAACCTGCTGCTACCGAAGAGGGAATACGGAGCGCGCTGCATCATTTTATGCGCTTGAACACAGGGTCCCACTTCTTTATCAACGACCCGAGCTGTATTCCGAAGGCCCTGAATGTGCATGTAGCCTGGTATCAGCATTCAATGGGCGCCGTCATCAGGGAGGAGAAGCGATTGCTACTTGATCGCAAGGGTACCGCTCCGGCCGGTAATCCAAGTGTTCCTATGAACCGACAGACCATTGTCCATCCTCCCTCAAGAGAAGTTGCTGCGGTCGAGGTCCCGCACGATAGGCCCGAGCTACTGATGCCCCGTGCTCCCGTGGAAACGGTGACCGTAGCTTCCCCCGAGTCTGGCGTGGGTTCAGATATTGGTACTCGTCGTCCCAAAGTGCCCACCAAGCGTAAGCTTGTGCTAGCTGCGACCGGAGCTCGCTCGCAGAAGAGCAAGAAGAAGTCGATCCTCTTTGCCGACGTTGTATTTGGTCAGGAGCCTCATGCTTCTTATAGTGAGGGCTTGGGCGAATATGGGACCAACGAGGGTCTATTCATAACACCGGACGATACCGACCTCGAGGCTGCTATTGCAGCTTCCGAGCGACTAGTAAGCTACAAAGCGGGACTGGCCATCCTCGCGCGATCGAGTAAACATCAGCTGTACCTTTTGCCATTGCATCATATTTTTATCATCATGTTTTGACTGACACTTTTCCTTCTTTAACAAGCATTTCCACCGAAGAAGCTCTCGCAGCTTCTCTCAAGACTTTTGAGGAAGAGGAAAGACTTCGAGCATCCTTAGGCATCTGTACATTTCGGTTCACCACGTCTCCACTCCCGTTTCTTATGGGTAATCTGACCCCTTCTTTTCATTTTATTACAGGAACTACCTCTACTCAGGTTATTCCAGGTGTGGTACCGACTTCGCAGGGCGGTGCGGAGATGCTTCCAGGGTCTGCTATCAAAGTCTCAGTTCCGCCGGTATTGCCGAAAGAAGCTTCACTTAAGCAACCGATGACGGATGCCATAACGGCTCCAGAGGTAATCCTTGGCTTGGACGATGACGTCCTGTTGACGGAGGTCTTGAGAAGATCCGCTCTCACGGCCCGAGCGGAAAGGAAGCGTAGAATGCGCGCAGCAAGGGAGCGTAACGCTGCCTTGGCCGCGGGTGCAGGTTCGAGCGCTGCTACCCCTGCCCTTACTCCTTCAGAGAATGCTTCGGCTGCCTTGTCTACCGCCCACAGACAGGTAGCACGTGCGGCTCGGGAAGCAGTCGAAAGACCGACCCAAGGTAACATGACATTGAGTTCTTTTTGTCAAAGTTTTAATTTTCAGATTCTCATATATTCTATCTTGCAGGGCCGAGTCTTGATGAGGTAGCGGTAGGTGAGATGGCTGCAATCGCCGAGCCTGAGGTAGCGGTAGGTGAGATGGCTACATTCGCCAAGCCTGAGATAGCCACTCTTTCTCAAGAGTCTGGCACTGCTCCAATCGCCACTCTTTCCCCTTGCGGCTCTTTGCCGTTGCCGGGCGCTGCGAGTGTCACGACGATTCTCGTGGAGTCAGGGGATGAGGCTACGGGTGGCGAGACCGTTCCGGTGGAGGAGGGTGAAGCATTTGCTGTATCCAGTGACGCCCTTGTCACGGTCTCGACCGGCGACTCACCAGGTAGATTTTGGGTCATTGCTCTCTCCTTTATTCTGCAATCCCTTTCAATCTCTTTTGACAGCGTTTCTCTTATTTCTAATGCAGGTGTGATGAGCGTGGAGGTTGTGCCACCCGAGGAAGCATCTCTAGTTGCTGCTTTGACGGTGACCGACCCTTTGCCTTCTCTCGTATCCTCTCAAATGTTGGAAGGTGCGGATTTGTGACCCATCAGTTTCATTGTAGACAGTATACTTTATGTACTGATATTGAATTATTACATCCTTGCAGGAGTCCTTTTTGATCACCTGTATCAGGTGCTGCACCCACATTTCTCCTTCCAGTCAGAGATTGCCTCTTCTAGCGGAGCTGGTGAGTACAGCCTTTAGCTAACGTCTTTTACGGGCAGTCAAATCATTTCTAATTCTTCTTTGTTTTAATTGCAGCCTACAGATCGAAGGAGGAGACGAAAGAACAGTTGCACCACCGGTACTCCCGGTCTTGCCACCTGCTGCAGCCGGTATAGTAAACTCCGTTGTTCATGAACCTCCTTTATTTCTTGGACCGTTATTTGACTGTGATTTGCTTTGTAGCTGTGATACCAATTTCAGCTCCGTTCGAATCTCGAGTTATAATACCAGCAGGCCCCTTTTCTCGACGTCCCTCTTCAAAAGGCACTGTGAATAGTCTGCGCATGTTGATCGACCACCTCGAGGAGCTTGACGCGGTGACTCCTGCCCTTGCTGCAGATTTTGCTGCTGAGGTTAATCCCATGCTGGCGATGCTCATGCACTTTCATAGTGAAGGCGTCATGGAGTCCTGGGTTAATCACTGCAGAAAAATCGAGGCTTGTCTGCATGAGCTCGAGTTTGGACATCCTGCCCCCGAGGTCTTGGCTGTGAACTCCCAGAGGGCTGCATGGGTCGAGGAGAGCACTCCCTACTTTCTCCATCTTGAACAGGAAGCGGCTTTAAAGCATAAGGAGTGCGAAGTGACTTCAAGCGAATCTGCTCTATTGCATGCTCAAGTTGATGCAAACGCTGCATAGCTGAAAGTTATCTTGGAAAGCCTTCTACGATGTATTTCTGACGGGCTCACGCTGAGGCAAAAGCTCGACCTCATCGAGCGAGATGCACAGAATCGTGGGGCAGCTCAGCGGGTCGTCGAAGAGCAACTTTCATCCTATTTGCAGCAACGAGCTCGGGTTGAAGCAGAGTTGGCCGCGGCAGCTGACCATGAAAAGGGGCTGAGGGAAGTGCGCGAGCGGATGATTGGTCTATTGAAAACGCTTCCCTCCCAATAATTGTTTTTGCACCATTTGTAATTTTGAATAAAATGTATCCATTTTTATTCTTTCATATGATGCATTTTGTACCCAATTGAATTTATGAATAAAAGATACATTTCTTTCGTAATATCTTGTGTCATCTCTTGCTTTCTTCTTTTCTTTGTTACCGGCATGTCACTTTAGTAAGCGTAGCCTGCAGATGATAGAGAGAGCAATCCGTTTTGAATTCTTCGAGAGGTAGCGATGGCTTAAGAAGCAGCTTCAGATCTGCTGCCTAAGGCTTTTCAACTTCATGAGCCGTGAGGGTCTCATAAAGACTTTTCTTCCTACGAGTCGAGAGGATCTCGTAGGTGTATTTTCTCCTTAGGAATCGTGAGGATTCCTAAGTGCGTTTTCTCTTATAAGTCGTAAGGATCTTACAAGAGAGTTTTCTTCCTTACAGGTCGAGAGGACCCATAAGTGTTTGATGAGATTGACATCATCCGCATTTCACGGAGTCAGGAGTTGCTCTGGGCGTTTCCCATGGGGTCAGGATAGACATAGGATCGATATAGCCGTGTTCTGCGAGGACCAGGCTCCGCTCTGGACATTTCCCACGGGGTCAGGATTGACATAGACCGCGTTCCACGTGACCAGGATTTGCTCTGGATGCTTCCCATGGGGTCAGGATTGATATATCCGTGTTCTGCGAGGACCAGGCTCCGCTCTGGACGTTTCCCACGGGGTCAGGATTGACATAGGTCGTGTTCCACGTGACCAGGATTTGCTCTGGATGCTTCCCACGGGGTTATGATTGACATAGCCGTGTTCTGCGAGGACCAGGTTCCGCTCTGGACGTTTCCCACGGGGTCAGGATTGACATAGGCCGTGTTCCACGTGACCAGGATTTGCTCTGGATGCTTCCCATGGGGTCAGGATTGACATAGCCGTGTTCTGCGAAGACCAGGATCCGCTCTGGATGTTTCCTACGGGGTCAGGATTGACATAGGCCGTGTTCCACGTGACCAGGATTTGCTCTGGATGCTTCCCACGGGGTCAGGATTGACATAGCCGTGTTCTGCGAGGACCAGGATCCACTCTGGACGTTTCCCACGGGGTCAGGATTGACATAGGCCGTGTTCCACGTGACCGGGATTTGCTCTGGATGCTTCCCACGGGGTCAGGATTGACATAGCCTTGTTCTGCGAGGACCAGGATCTGCTCTGGACGTTTCCCACGGGATCAGGACTGACATAGGCCGTGTTCTACGAAACCAGGATTTGCTCTGGATACTTCCCACGGGGTCGGATTGACATAGCCGTGTTCTGCGAGGGCCAGGCTCCGCTCTGGACGTTTCCCACGGGGTCAGAATTGATATAGGTCGTGTTCCACGAAACCAGGATTTGCTCTGGATGCTTCCCACGGGGTCAGGATTGACATAGCCGTGTTCTGCGAGGACCAGGATCCGCTCTGGATGTTTCCCACGGGATCAGGATTGACAAAGGCCGTGTTCCACGTGACCAGGATTTGCTCTGGATGCTTCCCACGGGGTCGGTTTGACATAGCCATGTTCTGCAAGGACCAGGCTCCGCTCTGGACGTTTCCCACGGGGTCATGATTGACATAGGCCGTGTTCTACGTGACCAGGATTTGCTTGCTTCCCACGGGGTCGGTTTGACATAGTCGTGTTCTGCGATGATCAGGATCCGCTCTGGACGTTTCCCACGGGGTCGGGATTGACATAGGCCGTGTTCCACGAAACCAGAATTTGCTCTGGATGCTTCCCACGGGGTCGGATTGACATAGCCGTGTTTCGCAAGGACCAGGAAGGGTTGACTTTATCCGCATTTCACGGAGTCGGGGGTTGACTCTGGGCTGTCTGTGCACTGCCGAGTCATGGAACTGGGAATTTCGCCGCAGCTCCGATTTGTTGATGTTGATGTTGTGTCTGTTGAAATGAGACGAATGCTGAGACGATCTCCAGGCTGCTTTGTGAACCGTTGAGACTTGGCTCTCTTTCGGATGAAGCCTAGGGGGAAAGTATGGTTCCCTCTTTATCTGTGCCCCTGGATTGTATACAGGGATTAATGTGATCTCACCTGTAGGGCAAAAGTTTCATTCTTTCAGAATTTTTTTTTATTTCTTTCTGCGATGCTCTATCATTTCAGCTTTTATATCCCGAAAGTCGTGATTGTCCAATCATTTCGGCTATTTTTCGCGGTGCCCAATCATTTTGGCTATTTGTTTTATTTACTCGCTACTTTTTATTGCAAGTTGCCCAATCATTTCGGCTATTTTGTATGCATACATTTTTACTTGCTAATTTTGTTGCAAGTTGCCCCATCATTTCGGCTATTTCGTATGCATGTGTGGCTCGCTGGCTTTTTGCTGTAAGTTTGGAATTAGACACCGATTTCGGCATCAGCACCGCTACAACTGGGATATTGCCAGGAGCGAATCATCATTTGCCTCTGTCGATGTCGAACAAAGGTGGCTTAGCGAACAGGGTTAGGATCCTGTCGACTAAGACTTTTAACTTTACGAGCCGTAAGGGTCTCATAAAGGTATTTCTCCCTACGAGTTGTGAGGATCTTGTAGGTGTACTTTCTCCTTAAGAATCGTGAGGATTCCTAAGTGTGTGTTCTCTTATAAGTCGTAAGGATCTTACGAGAGTATTTTCTCTTTATAAGTCGAGAGGGCTTACAAGGGCTGTTCACCGTGTAAACATATCCTTAGTCGCTGGTGGGACTCTGTTAGGAAAATGTTTATTCGCGCCCGTGGATTGTATACAAGGGTCGATATCGAGACGCTTGTAGGGCAGCATTGGAGGTTGTGATGGCTGCTTAAGAACAGGTTCAGATCCCTGTAGCTTAAGGCTTTTGAATCGTATGAGCCGTGAGGGTCTCAAAGGGGGAATTCTCCATACGAGTCGTGAGGATCTCGTAAATGCGTTTCTCCTTAGGAATCGTGGGGATCCCTAAGTGTGTTGCTCCCTTGTGACTCGTAAGGATCTCACGCACGTGGTTTCTCCTCACAAGGTCGAGAGGACTTTGCAAGTGTCTTTTAACGAGATTGCGCCCTTTCGGGTTTTCACAAAAACTCGCCGGTAGCCCTACTGTTTTTACTCACAGAGATCTTTCGGGTTTTCATCCGTGCCCATTTTCCTTATGGACATACCTTTTTTTTGTGTCAGCCTTGGGATGCTACAGTCCGTAGTAGTTTATTGACGTCTCGGTCAACAGCCAGTTTTAGGACATAGTGGTCCATTGTTAGTTTAAGAACGTTTCGGTCCGACGCCAGTTTTAGGATATAGTGGTCCATTGTTAGTTTAAGGACGTTTCGGTCCGTGGTTAGTTTAGGGATGTAGTGGTCCATCGTTAGTTTAAGGACGTTTCGGTCCGTAGCCGGCTACTACTTACAGAGTTTAGGCTTAGGAAGATAGCGAGCGGACATAGGCATCGTCATCTATTGTTGACCTAGGCCGTGACTCGTCAAGCGTAGTATTTTTTTAGGAAGCGACCGTTTATTGGCCTGAAAGGTATTTCCCTATGCATGTCCATGAGTAGATATGCTCCACCCTGGTAGACTTTGTCTATGATATACGGGCCTTCATAATTCGGCTCGAATTTTCCCCTTTTGACACGATTAGGGATCATAGGTCTCTTGACCACTAGCACGAGTTCGCCTTGGCGGAATATTCTCGGCCTAGTCAATCTCTCATATGAGCGCGTCATCTTTGCTTTATAAGCCTCCAGATTTTGCTGCGCCATGAGCCTGGTTTCGTCAAGGGCATCGAGCTCCTCAAGCTGAAGGTGAGCATTTTCTTCGTCTGTTAGCTCGTAGTGAACCGCCACTCGTAGAGAGGGTAACTCTATCTCGAGGGGGAGTACCGTTTCTATGCCGAATACCAATGCATACGGCATTGTGTTTGTGGCTGTTTTGAACGTAATTCGGTACGCCCAAAGAGCTTCATGCAGTCTCTCGTGCCAGTCCCTCTTATTTCGAGACACCGTCTTTTTCGCGATCTTCGTCAAGGTTTTATTGAAAGCCTTAGCTAGACCTTTGGCTCGGGGATTATAGACTGGAGAGTATCTCCAGTCTATGTTATGCTGTTGTGCGAAGCGGCTGATCTTGTGGCTTCTATAGGCTGGCCCGTTATCGGAGATAATCCGTCGCGGAGTGCCGAACCAATAAATGACGTATGTATTGAAGAAATGGAGAATATTCTCCGTCTTCACTTCCCTTAGCGGTACTCCTTCTGCCCACTTAGAGAAGTAATCAGTTGTCGCCAAAATGAATCGGTGTCCTCTAGACAATGCTGGCTCAATGGGTCCGATTATGTCAGTTCCCCACATTTCGAACGACCAGCTAGCCACCGTTGGGTGTAGCGGATTTGGATGCTGATGAATAAAGTCCCCGTGAACCTGGCATGAGTGGCACTGTTTCGCGTATTCGAGACAGTCCTGGATCATCGTGGGCCAATAGTAGCCCATCCTTTTGATCTTCAGCTTCATTTTTGGGCCGGTTTGGTGAGAACCGCAGAGTCCGTCATGAGTTTCTTAGACGACTCTCCTTACTTCTTCAGGTCCCAGGCATCTCAGCCATAAAGAGTCAAATGATCTCTTATACAGAGTATCATTGACGAAGGCGAAAGACAGATCTCGTTTCATGAGCTGATGTCTCGAGGATGCATCTTCAGGTGTTCGACGGGATTTGAAGTAGTCTATAAAGACTTCTCTCCAATCCATAGCCTTTTCCTGGTCTTTTATTTATAGAGCCTTTTGCTCGGTAGCTCCCTTTTCTTCGGAAGACTCCGGATATATTTCTGCCGGTGCAAGAACCCGACGGCTTTGTACAACGATCCTCATATCATCAAGGTTTTCGTCAACCAGTTCTTTAGCGAGCTTGGCTAGTGCATCCACCTTGCTATTTTCCATGCGCGGTATATTTTCTAGGGCATAGGTAGGAATTTGAGTCACCAGTTGCTGTACTCTCTCACCGTACTTCACCAGTTCTGGCTTGCACGTTTGATAGTCATCGTTTACTTGACTAACGATCAGCTGAGAGTCTCCGTATATGAGGAGGTTCTCAATCCCCATGTCGACTGCGATCTCAAGACCTGTTATCAAAGCTTCATATTCGGCTTCATTATCCGTCCTCGGCTCTGTTAAGGAGAAGGCGAAGCACATTATCCCTCCTTGCGGAGTCACGAAGATGAGGCCTACCCCGGATTTGATTATGGGGGTACTTTGTTTGCACTTCTTCATGGAAGATGCTCCATCGAAGTAGAGTTCCCACCGGGTATCATTCTATCTTCTCTCCTCGTCGATCGTGTCGAACGCGTACTCGTCGGGCAGTTCGCAGTTCAAAGGAGAATCGACAGGTATTGGATGCTCAGCGAGGAAGTTGGCGATGACCTGGCCTTTCACTGCCTTGAGGGGTCGGTATGTCACCGAGAACTCCATTAAGAGTAGGTCCCATTTAGCGAGCCGTCCCGTTAATATGGCTTTTGACATCAAATATTTGAGAGGATCCACCTTTGATATAAGATGGACCTCATGTGCCAATGCATAGTGTCTAAGTTTCGTTATTGCGAAGATCAATGCCAGACAGTGTTTTTCAATGGGGGAGTAATTTTTTTCTGCCCCCAGTAGAACTCGACTCAAGTAGTAGAGGGATCTTTCTTTCCCTTGGTCATTCTCTTGTGCCCATAGCGCGCTTAAGGAACCTTCGAGGGCTGTTGTATACAGGACGAGAGGTTTTCCCTTGATTGGAGCAGTTAGCACCGGAGGATTCTGTAGGTATTATTTGATTTCGTCGAGTGCGCTTTGGCATTTGCGATCCCAGACGAAAGGGGTTCCCTTCTTCATTAGCTGACTGTAAGGACGGCACTTGCCGGAAAGATTGGCTATGAATCGCCGAATATATGCGAGCTTTCCTTGGAGAGACCGCAGTTGCTTGAGAGTCTTTGGCGGAGGCATTTCCATGATCGCCTTGATTTTCGACGGTCTATTTCGATACCTCGGTATCAGACAACGAATCCCAGGAACTTGCCCGAGGAAACTCCGAACGCGCATTTGAGAGGGTTCATCTTCAAGTTGTATTTCCGAAGGCGCTGAAACACGATCTTCAGATGCTCTATATGTTCCTCGTATAATTTGCTTTTAACTACGAGGTCGTCAATATAGCATTCGACGATTTCATGTATGAGGTCATAAAATATCTTCGTCATGGTCCTCTGATAGGTGGCACCGGCGTTCTTTATACCGAATGGCATCACCTTATAGCAGAATATGCCCAAAGGGGTCCGGAAAGCGGTATGCTTCTGATCCTCGGGATGCATCTTTATCTGATTGTATCCTGACGAGACGTCCATGAAGGAGAAAACTTCGTGAGTGGACGTATTATCTATTATCAGCTCAGTGACTGGTACTGGAAAGTCGTCCTTCGGGCAAGCTTTGTTGAGATCCCAGAAGTCTACGCATATGCGCACCGTCCCATTTTTCTTTATCACTGGGACGATGTTGGCGATCTAATCAGGATACTGAACTTCTTGGATGAAGCCAGAGTCGATTAGCTTCTTGACCTCAGCGTTGATACTCATCTCAAGCTCGAGCCGCATTCTTCTCGGTGCTTGTTTGATCGGCTTGACGTCCGGGGATATTGCCAATTTGTGGACAGCAGTCTCTGGATCTAGTTCTGGTATCTCAGAATTGTTTCATGTGAAGCAATCTTTATGCTGCATGAACACGTCCTTTAGCGCAGCCACCCTTTCTTCAGATAACAGCTCATTGACGAATGTCGGCCGCGGGTCACTTGCCGTCCCCAAATCAATTTTCTTGAGGTTATCTGCAGTAGTATCTATTCCATCTTCCAGCTCTTTTGGCGCCGGTGGAAACTCTGAGATCACCTCGCCACCATCGTTTTCGAAGCACCAGGGGAGGTCACCCATATTCTCGGGTTCTTCTTCTGATACACGTGACAGGTACGAGATCGCTTCCAAGACCGATATTGATCTGGTTCTATCCTCGCTGCATACGTGGCTTTCGGTTCATGCTTCTGCGGCGGGGTTACCATCCAACTGCTGGATAAAGCGAACCTGCCGAGTTGATATTGGTCTTCAACCCAGTTCTTGAAGGTGAAGCAGTCTTCGAGAGGATGCCCTATTGCTTGGTGATAAGAGCAATAGTCTGGGTGAGAGACCTCGTCTGCTTGCTCGGGATGCTTGGACTCCGGGAGTGTCATCATCTGATGTTTCATGACAAGATCGAATATCTTCTTTGTCTTGTCTTGAGGAAAAGAATATTCTCGACCCATCTTCTTTATAGGAGACGAATCTTGGTTGCTCGATTCTCGATCGCGTGGCTTCTTTGTCCCGCTTTGTCGCTGTCGAACACTTTTCCCGTTCTTTGGCTGGCGTCGGGTCTTTTGTATGACGGGCTGGCGACGGAGGGCATCGTCACTTTCTATAGCCTGCTGAAGGAGGCGCTGCGTCCTGGCTTTCTTATAGATGGCCATTTCGCGATTATGATCGTCTCGAACCTTTTGACCTGCTTCCCTTATAAGCTTGTCCATTTGTTCTTCGAACGACAGGCTTGGTATTTTCACAATGGGAGCTCATTTTGGTTCAGGGTTAGCATCCTTCCACAGAGCATCCCCTTCTTCATCGAAGTCATGTATGACGTAGCAGCCGCGGAATCTCTCTCGCTCCTCGGATTGAACATATCCAAGCCCGATCGTTTCTATTCTCCCATTGGGCAACTTTCGCTGAGTTCCAGGGACATTCCAGATCCTGTTGTAGAATCGAGCTTGCCACGCAGTCTGTTTGAAGGGTATGCCTTGGCGTCTCAAGAGCCTCTTCAATCTTTCTGTGTAGTATCTGGGCAGTCGGATGGGCTGAAGTCTGTTAAGATCGAGTCAGCACCATGCCAGACTTCTTTTTCCACCCTGGTCTCCGTTGATCGGTAAAAGATGATCGCCTTTTCATCTCTTCACCTGGGAGGGACGTAGAATGTCTGCAATTCTTGCACACTATAGGTATCAAGCACGTCAAGCTCTTTGTAATGCTCTTGCGGAACTATGGCAATTTGCAAACTCCGCTCATCGCAAGCGAGGGCTTGCATTGATGGTCGAGTGGAAAATACATCATCTTCCGAGTCGCTGCCGAAGATCAACATAGGGGTGGATGGTCCCGGCTTGTTGCACTGGGGCGGCCCTGAATAAACTATTTCTTCTTCCTCCTCAGTGTCACTCCCGAAGACTGGAATAGTGATGATAGCTTTGTTCTTGGGTTTGTGACATCTTTCCGTGTCCTCAAAATCTGGTAAGAAGTATTTTGTATCTTCGTACTTTCGGACTTCATTCACGGAGAATGGGTTCAACTCCCCCGTCACAGTGTACTCGAGACCATCCTTGAAATACTTCATACACTGATGTTGTGTAGAAGGAATGATGTTGTACTCGTGTAACCAAGGCCTGCCGAGCAAAGCATTGTAGCATGTCTTGGCGTCAATGATATGAAACTTGATGTCCGTGACAAGCAGCCCAAAGCGTAGTGTCAATATTACAGACCCAAGCGTCCGTGATGACTGGGAGTCAAACCCGGAGATAGTTATCTTATCCCGCGTGAGGTGTTGAACGCTCATGCAGATTTCCTTCAACACTTTTACATTGAGGAGATTGACGGACGACCCATTATCCACCAGGATTTTGCCTATCTTAATATCATGACAGTATCCGGAGACATAAAGGGGACGGTTATGCTCGCACGTCCCGAGGAGGAAATCTTCATCGCCAAAGGTGATATCGGCTGTGTGCACTCCTTCCAGCTCGTCCTTCATCTTTTCTTCGACGAGGAAATCTTGGAACTGTTCGGGTTCTTGCAGCGCCTTGATCAAAGAATATCTCGCCTCTTTAGATAGCAAAAGGGTGTCGAGAATGCTGAGCTGTGAGGGTATCTTCCTTTAGTGTGCCAGCACATTATAGTCCATCTTACTTTTCTTTGGCGGGTCCTTGGCTGTCAGCTCTTCGATGACTGGATCATCGAGGGCAATATCTTCTGGGACCTTTTCTTTCCCCTTATCCTTTTTATTGGATCCCTTATTTGCAGGTTCGAGATTCTTTTCAGGTAGTGTGCGATTGTGCAGTTGAATGTTCTCGCAGCTCTTCGGTTCTTCCTCTTTTCCGGAGGTGGATTCTTTGAAGAGAGAGCCAAGAGCTATTTCTTCATTAGAATCGCTCCCAAAAGTGAGAACTTGTGATCCCCCAGCGTCGACCATGTGACAGTTGCCGGTAGTTCCTTTATGCTCCTCGGTCGTGTTTCTTTGTTCCCGACACATTTTGCGTTTCATCCGCTTGAAATGTTGTTGGTGAGCAACATATCCCTGCCACCAGCTTTTAAAAGCGTTGCACTCTTCGGTGGGGTGCGAAATCCTTCAATGGTATAAACAGTAGCTAGGATGTATATCCGCTTCATCAGGAGTGTTTACTTCGGAGGGTGGCAGCTTCATTCCCATCGATATGGCTTTGGCGAACCTCTTCCTCGTCTTGAACCTGCTTTTATTTGCGGCGGATGTACTTTGATATGGTGAGAATGTTTCAACCCTTTCGTCCAGTCGTCGGCGTTTGGCTTTTTCAAATATGACCATCTCACGCTCTCGAGCAGCTTTGCTTTTAAGAAGAGCTTCGTCCAGGAATGCATCAATCATTTCGTCCGATGGTCCCAGAAGTTCCGGCTCAGGATCTGTCCCCAGTTTCTCTGTATAAGGAGCTTCTTCATCGTTTATCAACGAGTGGGAGATCACATGGCAGCTTGCCATATAATCTTCAGGCTCTTCTGATGAGTCCTCTCCGTTGTCGTCATCTCCGTCCTCGAGGACGCGGCTGAGAAATTCTTGGAGTGTGACTGGATTCCACGCTTTTTGATTATATTCTTCTAACGCGTCCATCTGTTTTTACAGGTCCGTGCGCTTGTCACCAGGCTTTATGGGCTTTTTGGTCTTCTTCTTCTTCTTCGAAGACTTTGACGGCTGGGGGTTGGGCGCTTTGGCTATCACCACCAATTTTTGGAGTTCGGCGCGGTTTCAGCATTCCCTCAATGATCTTAGGTTCCGGTGGATTTTTCCACCTAATCGCCGGGCATGTTTGGAGATCTTTCAGCATTCTTTTCGTCTTGGTTGAAAGAACGACCTCCCATGGAGCTTTTTCTACAAAACAGCATGATGCCCCCGGTGTGTCCGCCTTTTTGAGAGCATGCGGCTGTGGCGGGCTTATTTTCCACTTTTCGGACAGGGTGAATTTGCCCTGTTGGTATTGATCCTCAATCCAGCCTTTAAAGACGAAGCAGTCTTTAATCAGATGGCCTATCGCTTGGTGATAGGGGCAATAATTGGGATTATTAGCCTCACCGGGTTGCAATGGGCGCTTTGGATTTGGCAAATTGATGAGCCTGTTACGCATTGCCAGCTCGAACAATCTCCCCGTTTTGTCCCGGGGAAACGAATAAGGGCGCTTTATTTTCTCATTATAGAATTAGCGTCTCTCGTCCAGGCGATCAGTTAGTTTTGGACCACTGGGCTGCTGTTGAGCATTCGCGGCGAAGGTCGCCTTCCCTTTGCCCTTTTCGTTCCGTGGCTCCAGTTTTGAAGGAGACGGTCTATGACCCATCTGGTCCATTTGGGCCAGTTTGTCAATCAAGACCTGGAACGTGGTCGGCTTGAAAAACATCATGAATTGGGTGATGGTCGCTTGAGGGTCAAGAGTACCCACAAACATGCCCACTGCAGGCGCTTCTTCGATGCGCTGCTTACATTTTGACCACAAATTCCGCCATCGTATTGCGTACTGGACCCATGTCTCGCCAGGTTTCACCCTGGCATTGGTCAATGCCGTTATTGGGGTGCGTTCACTGGCACTCGCGAATCGCTGGGTGAATAGTAGCTCCATCTCCGCAAATGTCTTGATAGAGTCATTTGGAAGTTCGGAATACCACTCGAACGCCGTCTCCGACAAGCTACCAACAAACTGGCGGAGCAGAAGTTTATCACCACCTCCGGTGTTGCCGCACAAGGCTCTGAATTGAGCGACGTGCTGATGCGGATTTCCCGTCCCTTTATATACATGGAATTTAGGGATCGTATATCCCGGCGGGTACCTTATTTGGTCATACCATCCTGGATATGGTCGCCCAGTTTTAACGACCTTCCCAGCCACTTCATTCGCCTGGTGAGCTCGTATTTCCTGAGCAATGTAATCATCCAGAGCGGCCTTAGAGATGGTCTCCTCCTTGGCTGCTGAAAGAGCCGGAGGAGGGTTCGATGTCTCCCCTCTGTTGTCTTCAATGATAATCGGGGGGTCTTCAGCTGGAGGTTCCGGCTGTAACATCATCCCGGCCATGTCTTGGAACAAAAGAGCCATTCGTTTTATATTGGTTGCCTGCTCCACGGCCTTTTTTCTTTCCTCTCGAGTATTCTTCGGAGGAAATCAGCATCGTTTTCTTGTTCCTGACACTGTTCTGAGGTCTCCGGATTGTCTTTTGGCCCAGTGAGTGCGGCCATTGCAGTTAGCATCTCCTGAAGTTTCTGCTGCTGCTGCTCCTGAGCCTTTGTTATCGATCGAGTAAGCGGTCGATGACCCGTGGAAGCACGGCTTTTCTCTTTTCCGAAAGCCAT
Source organism: Agapanthus africanus (assembly GCA_030015575.1). Taxonomy (NCBI): domain Eukaryota; kingdom Viridiplantae; phylum Streptophyta; class Magnoliopsida; order Asparagales; family Amaryllidaceae; genus Agapanthus; species Agapanthus africanus. The sequence goes on along the minus strand of CM057338.1, from coordinate 20,164,960 downwards.
ATAAACGGTATGTGTTACCATGCCCCCAGACTTGGAGCGTTTAGACTCAGCGTCTTTGCGGTCTGCCGCGGTCACAAGGGCTTTCTCCGGCCTCCTCTTATGAGCGGTTGATGTTGAGGGAGCCGTTGCAACGGGCACCCAGACAGATGACATCTTCTGTGGTACCACGGGATGGCTCTTTTCTTGCTGAGCTTTAAGCTTTTTTGGCCGGCGAGAGTAGTCCTGGTTAATCACCGATTCCTGGACCTGTCGCCAGACTTTGTAAATTTTGGAGGACAGCCGCTGAGGGGGCTGCTCCGGCTTCTTTTCTATAGCATTCTCCACAGGTGGGGGAGATCTTTTCAGCACGGCAGTCGGAGAGTTCTTGCGAACCCTCCTAAGCGGTTCAAAACTGTTCCCAGTTGGAACAGCAGCATTGATTCCACCATGGGAGCTGGGGGAGTCAGTCCGGAAGGGGAATTGCCCCCATCCTTCCTTACTTGGCGCCAGTGGCGACGTCGAGCGTGTCGAGCGGATGGGATTGTCTCAGCTGTAGGGGTGACTTCATCACGCCCCTTGTTTTGGCAAAGGGTTGTCGCCGGCGTCAGCCTCTTAAAGACCGATGTCCGTTGAGAAGTAATGTCCAATCTGTCAAAGACAGACCTCTGGACAGGGGAAGCAGCTTTAAGGACTCCGCCCGGAGCGGGAGCCGGAATGGCCAGCCTTGTCAAGACTGACTTCTTGGCAGGAGAAGCTTCTCCGATGATTTCGTCCGCTTGAGCCGGGATGGCTATCCGCTTAGGGATGGCTGCTTCAGGTATCGCGGGTTTGTTGGCGTTCTGGCCCAGTCTGTTAAAAACTGAGGCAGTGGAGTTGGGCGACCCGTTGAGAGGGGCCGCGGCAGTGGTAAGTCGATCAAAGACCGACTTCTTTGGGGCTTCTTGCGATAACAACGGGTCATTGAAGTTCACCGGTGGGATCATAGTCCCAAAGAACAGCCCAGTGGTGGCCTGAGTTACTTGGTCCACTGGCATTTTGAACAAGGAGGCCGCTTGGGGCCCATAAGTCACTCCCCCGGACGGGACGGAGCGAGAGTTGCAGTTGCAGTTAGTGCAGCTTGAAGCCATTGATCTTCTGTTTTCTACATGGAGCAAAGCCAAATCTTAGTATCTCAAACCTAAGGGCAACCATATCAAACCGCGATTCGTTCACGAACACGACACACGAAGTGTGGAGTGGAAAGAGAAAGAGGTCCTACCGGGCGTGCCAGAATCTGTTCCACGCTGAAACACGGAGACACGACCGCGCAGTTCCGTCTTGCCTGAATTTCGAGGGCAGATGCTAATTGGTGCTATCCGTCCACCTCTCCGAAGATGCCAAGTTGATTTATGATACCGTATATCGAAGGTTTAAACGGATGCGGCCTATATAGCAGACTTCATCAGATTCCCCCTCATTTAAGGGGTTTTTCATTATGGGACGCTCTTTCCTGTAGGCGCAAGCCTTTGCAGTTAATTACGCTACGGTAACCACTTTCTCCTTCTCCAAATGGTCACTTCGTGTCGTGGGTGTTTGTTTTGTTTTTGGTTTCCCGTGGATTGTATACGAAGACTAATTTATGTTGTCGCCCGTAGGGCGTGGATTAGTCCAAATCCGTATTTTCTTAGATTTGGGTTTGGGGGTGGGTTTAAGGATACGTTAGTCTCATTTGGGACTAAGATCAACTTAAATGTTCGTTGAGAATACGTTAGTCCAATTTTAGACTAAGATCAACTCAACTGGATCGTTTAGATCCGACAAGAGAGCATTTGGGCTCTATTGTTTAGTTTAGGGACATTGCGGTCCATAATTAGTTTAAGGACATTACGGTCCATTGTTAGTTTAAGGACATCTCGGTCCAATATTAGTTTAAGGACATCTCGGTTCATGGGTTTTAAAGGACCCCACAGTCCGAGGTTAAGGACATCATAGTCCATGGGTTTAAGGACCCCACGGTCCAGTTTAAAGACGTCATAGTCTATGAAATATATGGTTGTCGGGACCCGTCACTTCTCTGAAGACGTTGAAGGATTACAACGACAAATATCAGAGGAGTAAAGAGATGTACCCTTGAACCAATTTTGGTTGAAAGATCTGTAGTCCAATTTGGGGCTAAGATCCGTTAAAAAGATTTATGAGCATGTGGGCTCATTTAATCGGAATTGAGAACTTATGGCCAATCTTGGGCTAAGTCCAGTCAAGTTAAAATGTTTAACATTTATTTTGGGCTTTGGAGCCTTTATTTGGGCTTGGCCCTTTTAACAATGCTGAGCATTGATTTGAATTCTGACAATATTTTGTCTTTTATTGAATGTTGAGCATTCATCATAGCTCTGGGGCTTATTTAAAGAACGATTTACGTTATATCAGCGCAACACATGGCGCGCTTGGCGCTTTGCGCCAGTCAAAGAGCGCAGTGCGCTTCTGCCAAATAGCGCACACGTGAGGGACACGTGTCGCGCTTGGCGCTAAGCGCCAGATGATGGGCGCATTGCGCCAGTTTATGAGTGCAGGGCGCTATTAGTTTAATGACGCACACGTGATTGACACGTGGTGCGCTTGGCGCTTTGTGCCAGCCCATGAGCGCAGTGCGCTATTTCAAGAGCGCAAAGCGACACGTGTCGCGCTCGGCGCTGAGCGCTAGTCTAAGAGCGCAGAAGCGCAGTTCAAGAGCGCAAAGCGCAGTTCCAGAGCGCAAAGGCGCATATGATCAATTTTGTGATCTAAAAAAAAGACTTTGTCTTAAGATTCTAAGAACAAAAGTTCTTCAATCTCTTATGTTGATGAAAAACTTTGCCTTTATGGATCTATGATCTGTGAGAAAGAAGTAAATTCTTCTTTTATTTTATGATTATATCTTTAGATCTCTCTGTAAAAGACTTTTTATCTTTGTAGATCTATGATCTTTTAAAGAAGTGAATCCTTCTTTCTAAATTATGAGATGATTTCATCTCTATGTTCGTCATCATCATTTTTTATCTTGAAGAAAGTTTTTTTCTTCTAAGAGCTTGCTCTTTTTTTTTGAATTTCTCAAAATTTATGAGGAGGTTTCTCTCTATGCTTCTGTGTATTTCTTTTTTTTTTGAGACTTGATGTCTAGGGGCCTTTTTATAGGGCAAGCTGGTTTGTTCAATCAGTTAAGGAGATCTTTTCTCCAATTGATTTGGGGAATTTCTCATCGTTGGATCTTTGATCCAAGGGTTCCATATTTACAGAAGGCAATTTTCTTGTTTTTAACAAGATTGAGAAATCTTCTAAACAGAATTTATTCTGTATTTTTAGTGATTTTTTAATCACCATTGGATCATTGATCAACGGTGCTCTGATTTACAGAGCACAATCTTGTTATTTGAAAAGATTTTAAGAAATCTTTCCTTAACAGAATTTAATTAATGATTTATCATTATTATTAGATTTTTGATCTAACGGTGGGGAGCTTTTAATTCCAGCGCTAGCGCACCCGTGCTCTGCACGTGGTGCGCTGCTTAGAGTGCGGCGCACCTAGTGCTAGCGCATCCGTGCTTTGCACGTGGTGCGTTGCTTAGGACGCAGCGCACCTAGTGCTAGCGCATGCGTACTTTACCCATGGTGCGCTGCTTAGGGCGCAGCGCATTTGGCGCTGCATCTGAAGCGTTGCTTCATTTCAAAATTTAAATTTCAAACAGAGTTTTGCTCTGATTGGGGAAAACAGATTTGAGCATAGCTACAGGAGAAAAGGTTTCGTCATAGTCCACACCTGGTCTTTGACAAAAACCTTTTGCAACAAGTCTAGCCTTATAGGTTTTCTCCTGTCCATCTACACCAAATTTCCTTTTGTAGATCCATTTGCATGCAACGGGTTTTACTTCAGGTGGAGCAATATCCAAGGTCCACACTTTATAGGTGTACATGGACTCCATTTCGGATCGCATGGCATCCAGCCATTTATCAGAATCTCTACTGATAATGGCCTGTCTGAAACTAATAGATTGTTTTCTTTCAAGATGCAATCCTCTCGATCCCCGTCTATGAGAAAATCGTAGTATCTCTCGGACGGATAAGAAATCCTACTAGATCAATGGAGTGGCTGAGGTTCGTCCGGGATTAATGAATTTTGAGCTTCCACAATTCCTCAGTTTGAGTTTGTGGTTCCTGAATTTCTTCCAGTTCTACCGTACTCCCATTTATTTCTTTTGCAAGAAATTGCCACTCTAAAAAGGTGGTGTGGCGAATTATATACACCTTCTGTTCCTCGGTGTGGTAGAACAGAGATCCCATTGAATGTTTTGGATATCCCACAAACTTGCATAAAACTGAACGTGCCTGAAGTTTGTCCGGATTTTGTACTTTTAATATAGGCCGGACAACCCCATATCTTAATGAATTTAAGACATGGTTTTTTTCCACTCCATATTTCATATGGAGTCTTAGGCACAGATTTGGATGGGACCTGATTCAACAGATATGCTGTTGTTTCAAGCGCAAGTCTCCAGAATGAAAAAGGCAACTCGGCGTTACTCATCATGGAGCGAACCATGTCCAAAAGGGTACGATTCCTCCGTTCCGATACACCGTTGTGCTGTGGCGTATACGGAGGAGTAAGCTGAGAGAGAATTCCATTCTCTTTTAGATATTCAAGGAATTCCGTGTTTAAGTACTCCCCTCCTCTATCAGATCAGAGGATCTTGTTACTTTTGCCAGTGTGGTTCTCTACTTCGTTTCTGAATTCTTTGAATTTCTCAAAAGTTTCAGATTTGTATTTTAAAAGATACACATATCTGAGCCTAAGGAGATCGTCAGTGAATGTGATGAAGTACGAGAACCCACTCCTTACATGTATAGACATTAGACCACATACATCACTGTGTATGAGTCCCAAGAGCTCTGCTGCTCTTTCTCCTTGTCCGGTGAACGGAGATTTGGTCATCTTTCCTTTGAGACGGAACTGACAAGTTTCATAAGATGAAAATTCGAACGTATCAAATATCCATCTTTATGCAACTTACTCAGTCTTTTCTCTCCGAAATGACCAAGTCTATAATGCCATAAGTAGGATTCGTTCAGTTCTGAACTCTTCCTCTTGCGTGCGTTTTGTATATTGAGAACTATGTTTGATTAAGAACATAGATACCATTACACAGTGTACCTTCTGCAACCAATACCTTATTGAGGTAGGTGTTCATGATATTTCTATCAAGAACAAAATTATATCCATCTTTATCAGGTAAAGAAACTGATACGATGTTGCAAACCATGGAAGGTACATAGTAGCAATTGTTCAAAATCATAGTATTGCCATTTGGCAATGCTAGGTGATATTCACCGACGGCAGAAATATCAACTTGTGCTCCGTTTTCTACTCTGAGGGACATATCACCAGGTCTAACCATCTTACTTTTTCTCAGTCCCCATAATAAATTACAGATATGAGATCCTGATCCGATATCTAGTACCCAGGAGGTAGGACTGACCGAAAAGCAGTTCTCAATAACAAGAACACCTGAAGGAGATGCATTGGTATGCTTCTTCTTCGATGGGGTCATCAAGGAATTCATGCAATCCTCTTTCCCTTGCTCATACTCATGTCGGTTGTCATACGTCAGAGCCGAACCGACGTTCTCCAGCCCCGAATAAGAATTCGGATCAGGCAAGCGATACATTTTATTATCTTGATTAGGGCATGAAGTGGTTACTACTTGGAGAGAGAGAAAAGAAATACTCAGCGTGCACTCTTGTAAGATTAGATTAGTTATTAGTTTATCTAATTAGGATGACTCTCACTGTTTTCTCGAATTCTCCTTCAAACCTATAAAAAGGAGAACTAGATGAGATTAATCGCACGTTACCATACTTAACCTTTCGGCCAGGCTAGTGTCGGTATTTCGAGAGAGGTTTTCCAACGCTTTCGCCAAGTTCCTTAATTACATAACCTTTTTTCCCTGGAGGCGTAGCCCCGCTAACACCGCTACCTGGTTTATAGCATTGATTGTTAAGTGAGAAAATCTTCCAAGGTAATCCTACTCATTAGTGGGATCGGGATCCAACTATCATCGCGTGATAACCTAGATGGAATCCACTCAAGTTAGCACACTCCAGAAAGTATGCAGTATTAGCAAGTTTCCTGTATATTTGAAACTCCCGATATGGTTTTTGCCCCTAGGACCCAAGTGACCTTGACTAAAGATCAAAATGTCAAAAGGTCCTAATCAAGTTCTACCCGTCATTATCTTGATTGCATTAGACCCACCCGTACGAGCCTTGATTAAAGATCAAAATGATTGAACGACTGTCCTAACCAATCGCATTATCATGCAACGGAAAAACACTACATAGCTACCGAACACTACACCTCGACTAAAGATCGAAATGCGTAGCACGAATACTAAGCACTACCAATTCGAAATAACAGATGGCTAGAGCTGGGTTTTTGGCAAAAAAACCCTTTAACGTAGTGAACTTGATATCGTTGAAGGAACCTGAGCAGTTTTGAAAAGGAATGGTTTAGGCCCCGCTTTTGAAAACTTATGGTTTTGAAAAAACCGAGTAATCTACGGTATAGATTTTTGCTCAAGAGGCCACTCCCCGCGAAGGATCTCGGCTCTTGCCTCGTCGAATGAGGTGCTGGATATTCATGACCGAATACCACTATGCAAAGCGAAAGAATATAACTATAGTTTTTCGAAATTTTTTCCAACAATATCTTTTAGGTTTCTTATCTTGTATTAATCAAAATTAATGCGGTCCCATCATTACACCTATCACACCAGAAAAGAACGAAAATAAAATGTACGTATATGCCATCCGCATTCGCCACGGGGCCCCGTCATACACCGTTAGGTTATTTAACTACCGGCAGAGCGGGGGCTGGACTAGCGCGGGTGCAAAACATATACAACATCCACTAGTATATATATAAATATATATAACATTCGTCCCAGGCATAATATAAGCAACAACACAGAATCTCAGCAAGAAACACAGAATGGTGGATAATTTTGAAGTCCCGGGTTTCATTTGAGCCGCAAATGAGACCTGATGTTCCCGGTCGTGTGGATAGCCCGTGCAATGGAAACCTGGACCCCTACGAGCGTGACAAATTACCCGCTAATCCCAGAAGTGAGGCAACCCCAAATCAACAAAGTGGATGAGCCACCCAGTACTTCACGGGACCCGGTAACTTGAGTACCCCTCCGTGGGTCATACCTATACCCCCTACGAGTGCGGCGAATAGCCCGCCAATTCTAGAGTGAAGCCCCCTCCGTCTCAACGCCATGAGACGCGGACTCGTTGCCCTATAGAACTCGGCTATTCGTGCACTCCACCGTGGGGTAATCCTAGTACAGAAAATGAAAAATATGTACAAAGGTGACATCGACCTCTACCCGGTCGTACCCTAATAAAATAATATACAATACAGCAGAAGCGGCAGTCCACATGTCGGACGCTCGTCCCGCAATAACAAATGTACAAATGAATATAAACTGTACCAAACAATTGCTCTACCGGTTATCTACCACGACAATCCAACCACAATATCAACACAATCACAGAACATCAATGTGAATGTCATGTTCGCAAACCCGTCTAAAAGAATATATAGTAGATAGATGGGTTATACCGATCAAATGATATTCATGGTCGCAGATGCTAAACTAAGTACTGATAACTTCTAAACAGTGTTAAAATAGCGACTTTGAAATACTCCGTAATGCCCGAAAACTCATGATATCTGAAAAACCATTCTGGGCAAAAACAAACAAGTCTTGAAACCCTAAATCCAAAAGTTATAGAGCACCAAACAAAAACGAGCACATTCCACCATAACAAAACCGGCGAGGCCGGCCTTTTTGATGTTTTCTCCGGCTACAACTAGGAATCATGAGCTCGTTTTTCTCTGGTGTTCTATTTTTAGTAAAAAGAGCACCGTGCAGTTGTTTAAAAAAATTTCAGGGGCCATTTAAAATTTGACAGAAACTTGAAATCTAGGTTTCGTGTTTTGGAGTTATTTCGGTTTCGTTATTTTAAATGTCATTTAAACTGCTAGTTAGGGGTTTAGGGGGTGGCTCTGATACCATGTTAGGTTACCTTAACGCCCTAGCCATCATCCGTGGCCGTTTGCAGAATAAATTTTTTTCTACGAATTTAAAAACGGCGCTAGAATAACCCAATAAACCGGATCTTTCCATAAACCTAACTAGCTAAACTTAGAGAGCTAACTACTATGAAAAGAAGTCTCACTAAACGATCCAAGTTCTTCGGTCTTCTTTCCTTATCGTTCGCTCCAAGTAGCCACCATGATCACGCTTGATCTTCTTTGTTGGCTCCTTCGGTTCTCCATGATCGATCTTGCTCTTCAGCCCTCCTTTGTCGTAGATGATCCACCCGAAGGAGGTGATCCATGGCTCTAGCCTCACACTAAATGTCAGGTGAAGCAACTAGAGAACTTGGGTTGCTAATCCAAGAAGTCTAGGATGTAATGTGAGGTTCTAAGTGTTTTACTATCTCTATCTCACCTCTTTTCTTGTTTCTCAATACATGAGAGTGTAGAGAAATGGTAGATGATGAAGGTGGAGGAAACTCAAGAGAAGGAGAAGGGGGTGAAGCAAAATGATGAGATGCAAAAATAATGAGCAACCATGTGAGAGAAAATAGATTCCAATTATTTTGTAAAACAATATCCATCAATATAATATGTCAACCATGCTTCAACAGTTACCACAAATGAATTAATAATTTATTTGTCAACTATTGAAGCCATGGCTCTCACCATACCCTCCTCTCCGTCAATTTACACCTCATTTCCATTTATCAAATAAATGGAAAAAGACCAATGAGGTGTCCAACTTCTAAAATGTTATCCGCAATAAAATACGGATTACAGTCTACTGTATATACATACCTGCATTCGGATAAAAACACGAATGCCCAAAGAGATAGAATAACACGAAGAACGTAATATTAGAATATACATATCGAAATACATATTTGCAAATTATTAAATCAATACCTGATTTAATAATCCTGCTCAATCCCGAGCCGGCTAGTATTACCAATTGTCCGATCGAAAGTCCGGATACAAAATACATCAATCGATTGGAACTCTGCACATATCTAATACGGCCATTACATCATTTCGCCTGAAACAGGGAAACCTTCTGTGTGGGACTCTAAAGACTCGACAGTACGCCGGCGGTGAGTTACTGGATAAATCCATAATCACAAGTATGTTAGCGGCACTAGCTGTACGTAACGGCTACCCGGGTACCTGTCGAAAAGGAAGGCCGGCGAGCAAACTTATCCGGATCCTTACCGAGCCTATCTGTGACAATCTCCGAACAGTCTGGTCTCTTCGTCTGAGAGGATCACATACCGGGTCTAGGGGGTGGTAAACATCAGACCCTAATTGTAACACCCGAGTTCATTTATACCAATCCCAGTTCTTGTATTTCTTTATTCGTGATACTCTTGATTTAACGTAGTGTGGGTGCGAATAGTATTTTACACTTTACATTGCATTCGACCCGACCCGCTTGCTTAAACCTGTTTGATTCTTATTTATAGAATTTCGTGACTTGTTGCATGGACACGTGCATCTCATGATTAGTACATACTTCCATTTTACCTGGTATCGCATATTTTATCATATAACATTTTAGGTCACAGAAAATAATTTAAAATTTCATTTCATAGCCTGCATGATATCCCTAACCCCGTGGTAGCGTCCGTGCATCTTGTTCTCGTCCCGTTCAGTGAAACGGACGTGTTTGGATGGCTACGCGCACTTACGTGCATCCGTTCTTGGGGGTATGCATTTTCTTTAACTGGACATTCATTTTGAAATTTGGAAGTCGCTTATATTTTTAATATTTTAAATCTGAAATTTTAGACCCGACCCGAGCGTATTTTGGAGTAAATTTGTATTTGCCAAAATCTCAAAACGGACTAATATTATATTCCTTAATTCATTATAACTTTTAATATACGTTTAACTAAAAAAAATATTTTATATTTTCTTAACAGCAATTCTCTCTCTCTCTGTAAAAATATTTTTATATTTTTCTAAATCTAAGTTTTAAACAGACTATCTCTCTCTCTCTCTCTTCCTATCTCTCTGCTCTCTCTCACTACATATATTATTTCTTTTATAATTTTTTTAACACCTTTATATTTTTTTAAAACCCACTGTGTTTCCCCCACGTACCCTCTCTTCCTCCTCTTTTCATTTTCTTTCCGTCTCCTCGCGAAAACCCTAACCCTAACCCGCGCTCGTCGCCTCCACCGTCGCCGACCATCCTCGTCGGCCCCGACCTCACCCTCGCCTTGTCTCAACTTCCTCTCCCTCTCCTCCCTTCACCGAAAGCACACCTACACACCCGAACCCACGCCTGCAGCCCCTGCCCTCGCCTGCGTCGCCGTTGCCGGCACCCTCACCGCCGACCATTCTCGTCGGCCTCCCCTCTCGACCACCTTCTCAACCTCCTTCTCAACCCCAGAGCCCACTCCCTCTCTTTCCCCGAGCCTGCATACCCACTTCCACTGCTACCTCCTCGTTGCCGCCACGCCTCGTCGTCGCCGGCGACCGTCCCTGCACCAACACCACCTCTTCCCTTCCCTTTCCTCCACTTCCCTTCTCTCTCCCGAGCTTCTGCAAACACCCCGATAGCCCCCTCAAGAACCTGCACACCCGAAGCCTTAACTTTAGCTTTCGCCGGAACCTCGCCGTCGACGGCTCATCGTCATCGACGACTCCCTTGCCACCTCCTCTGTCCCCAAACATCAACCCCAGAGCACCAGCCCCTTCCTCTCTTCTTCTTCTTCTTCTTCTTCTTCTCCTACAACTTCTTCTTCTCTTTCTACATTCTCGGTTTCCGACCGTCGCCGGAGCCGTGCTCGCCGCCGCTGATCCGGGCAACTCTGTGGACGTCCCCTACTTGCATGGTTAACTTCTTGATGTGCCTGGACCTTCCCGTGTGCGCGTGTAGATGTTGCAACATTTGCCGACATTGGACGATGCGTGCGCATCCCGTATCGTGATCCGATCAAGGCAAGTTTACCTTGCTACATGCTACACTACATTTTATGCATCTATTTTTTTAATAAGTATAATTATTGAATTTCAAACCGTGCATTCATAGTGCTTGTTTCACAGTTTTATAAGGACCATATGCATCCGTTCTTATCATTTCATATCTCGCATATGCAGCTTATCTTGTCACATATCGTCGTATAGTATATCGCATCAAATTGCATATAACCGTTCCCATTGTTAATTGAACATTGTGCATTAACTAATTATCATCTAAAGGTTATATGATATCCATCCGCATCCATATCGAATAGAATACATATAGCTGCATTCACAGATCTCCTAAATAACCCAATATTGTTTAGTAAAGTGTAATCTAATTAGTTTTGGAACTATCAAATGTAATCCTAATTGACAGTGTGCATCCATGTCTTGACTTTCTATCTATGTGCATACTATTCATACTAGTTTATTTCATTAGTACTACATACTTATTTTGTGTACCCATGCTTAGTATAATTTGATTTTGAGCACTCACGTGACATGTTGTGCACCCCTGACATGACTTGATACACCTATTACTTGACACGACATGATACCGTGTACTTCTTGACATGACATGATACCTATATACTACCTGACTCGACCTGATGTACTATGGCTTTACCTGTTACCTGATCTTGTGACTAATACCAACAAACCTGACCTGTTGTCCTTACGGACATTTCCTGTTGTTTATCCAGACAAACCTGTACCTGCCTGATCCTGTGTTGGAATTAGCTCCAGATTATTTAATACCTGACTTGAGCACATATAACTTGGGGGTATGGGGAAATCAATGATGAAACCTGACTTGTAACTCGACAGTTCTATACCTTTTCTGATCAGTCTTACGGGCTAGGCCAGCCCCGGGGTGATGCTGCTGACATCACTCGTCATTACCTACCACCCTTTACTGCCTTGCGGCACGTCTCGGATTCAGCCCGAGAGTCATAGACCGTGATCCCGGGCACGCACGGGATATTATTAAGTTATATCGATGATTCATCAAATTGATTTCAAAGACTTGAGAGTAATTAACCCAATAGACCAGTTTAGACTATTCATTACATATTACCCTCACTATCCTCATTTATATCACCGTTACACCTGTTTTACCATTTATACTCATACCTGCATATCTTGTTACCCATGTTTATAGTATTGCATGATATTATGACGCACTGACGTCTGGGTTTTGCATGGCCCAGATCCTTTACCTTTGTTGCAGACTGATCAGGAGTATTGCCGCTATTAGACCGAGCGGTGAGGATCCTATTGGTATCCAGTTTTACTTTCTAGGTGTTTTATTTATTGGATCTTTTGCTTCCGCATATTATATTATTTCTTGACTCATTTATTCTGGCTCATGGACATGTACTAGATAGTTTAGTTTACTTTCCTGTTCTTGATATCTCTACATCCGTAATGTGACTGTGGAGGGATTTTTCCTATCCACAGGTAGCATGGTTGGCTATGTCATGTGCCTATCTTAACGTACTTTGGAAAGCGGGACGTGACACTAATAACCCGGTAATTCGTGCTGATGCGGCTCAGAACCAATCCATGAAACTACTGATCAGCCTATCAGTAAATCCTAACTGCCTTGGCCAAGGCCTTATGGTCCTGACCAATCGAACACAGTGCGATATCGACTCCCTATACCAGGAGAGACAAATCTCCGACAATCGCTCACTGCCTCTATATGGCTCGGGACCGTACCCAACCAAAACCTGTTTGCACGACTCAGTAGAGCCGTGGTAGGGTAGTGATCAAAGCACAGTGGGAACTCACACGAGACAAATGACGATCTCAGTTCTAAATACTAATCTGGACTCATGTCGAACTTCCACCTGACGATAGGTATAGTACCATCTGGAAGTTTTCGGTTAGTCCGTCCGGTGTACTCACAACCCGTGAGCACTTGAATACGATCTTAGGTGCGAAAGACCAATGGTTGCGGGACCGTACCATCGCCCCTCATCGAGGTCTAGAAATACATACACTAGTCTACTCCGGAATATCGATGCCCAGTCTCGATACTCCCACGACTAGGGACCTTTTAAGGATATGCGTATCGACTATCCAGCTCCCACAAATATGATCGCCATCACAACGCAGGTAATTTAGCAATGATCCTACAGGCTTTATCAACATGTATGAATGATACGTAATATCAAGTAAAACATATGCACATGTTAAGATAAAGACAAACCAAATAGCAGACTATCAAATCGAGCAAGACTGTCATGTATATATATATATATGTCCAAGCATCCATATGTATACATATACAATAATGGCCTCTAAAGCATACATATCCAGCAGGACGACTCAGTGCTTGTCCTTTCCTGAAAGGAGCGGACTATAACAATTGTCCAAAAGTCCAGCAAATATCTCTACCAATGATATGGCAATGGACGAATACACAATCCATACAGTCTATATAATAGGACCCGAAAGAACAAACCCATCCACGCTTCACAATCATGATAATGATATAGTTGCCGCTGCCCAGTCCTGACCTGGTTCAGACGATGATAAAGGCTCTGCTTAGAAGGATAAACAAAGAGAGCCCACAACACCTCAAGAATCAGATGACGATGATAGCCCAGTCTTCGTCCCCAAAACTACAAAACAAGCATTATTCCAAGAGCTTCAAAAGCGGCTCTAAGAAAAAGATAGAGAGTTGGCCATGGTCTATTCCAAGCTTGATGATATGACGAGCATACCAAACAACTCAATCGTCTACTTTAATAAATGACTTGAGTCTGCCACAGCCTTCGTGGGAAATACGCTTGTCCAAGAGAAGAAGAAAATACTAAGGCTTCTTCAAGGAAAGCCTAAGGTCGGCGGAAGAATCAAATGAAGCATGTAGTCTCGTCCATCAATTCAGCTCTGTCGCGCCTCGCTTTCCAAAATACGTAAATACGGAACGTGACAAAACCAACCATGCTACCTATGGTGAGGAAATATCCTTCCATAGTCATATTATGGCTGTCAATCAGATATCAAGAACAGTAAATAAATATCTATCTATCACATGTCCAAACCGCCACAATAAATAATAGCGAGAAAAGTAGCGGAAACAAATAAAGATCCAATAAGAAGTAATATCCTAGCCTTGTCCCGTATGGGATTATAACGAAAAAACTATAACTAGAAAATAAATCTAAAGTATTACTAAACTAAATCAGCAGAAAACTCTTCACTGCTCAGCTTGCCTGTCAAAGTATTCTCAATTTTCCTGCGATAAGGTTAAACGAATTAGACCATGCAAAACCCAGACGTCAGTGCGTCATAAATATCATAATAGTAATATTAAACTGAACAATGTTCTATATAGGATGTCACGTGCAAGAGTGAGGTATGGGTATAAACAAAATCAAACACAGGTGTTATAACAACAAGCTATAGGTAGTCAAACATGTCACGTGTATCCTAAGGTCTGTGTTTCTAGGTTAATTATCCTATAGGTATTTGAAACCAATGAATGTACTCCTCCATATAACTCAAAAATATATATCATGTTACCCCCGGGACCACGGACGCAAGATATATCCTGTTACTCCACGGGATCACGGATGCAAAATGTATGAATCAAGAATGATTTTGTTCCGTTACCCCCGGAACTACGGAAACATGTAATATCCTTTTAAATTACACTTCAGTTACACTTTTGATTTCTCCATTTCCCCATATTTCGTTTTTCAAGTCAGGTATGAAGATAATATTTACTTAATGCCCACACAGGAGCAGGCATGTACAGGTTATGTCTATCTAAACAACATGCCACGTCTATCAGAACAACAAGTCAGGATTGTTGACATCAGTAGGTATTACAGGCAAATAGGTACAAGCAAGATAGCAATATTAGTAACAAGGTGACCGGTTATAAGTATGTCAAAGATAGTATATTAAATTAGATAAAGTGTTTATTTGTAATAATATCATGCAAACATGTCATGATGAAATACAGTTGTAACCGTTATCTAGATGTGATAACTAATGTAACGAACAATAACCAGATTAATTCCTACACTTCGATTTATCGATTGACTAAACTAGAATAGTTTGCTACAATCACTAGTTATAGATATAATTTGCATAAACATTATAAACTGCAATTATAAAACCTATTATTGTTAACTAACTAAAGATATATGGATTATATATACAAACGGTATAATAATAAATAATAATATTACGACAATATATGTATAGATATAATTTTACGTAGACTATAGCATGTAATAAGTTGTAAAGTTGCCTTGGTCTCAGCGAATGCGGATACGAACATGAATGAACACGGGACGGCATAAAACACGAAGCACTCCAAGCTTAATCTCGGTTGGATGCCTCAACGATGAAGTCAACGACGATATGGACTGCTGCCGATGGTGATCTCGGCGATGGTGGGTGCTGGTGATTGAAGAGAGGGTTGCTGGGAAGTTTGGTGGCGACCGGAGTTGGTTTTGAAGCCGGAGAAGTTGAGGCAGCGATGGTGTTTGTCTTGGTGGTTTGAGTTCAATCAAGGATAGACGATGAAAGTGCTACGACGACGGCGAGGAAGTGGGTTCAAGGTGATCAGGGTCGAAGGCTGGAGTTCGGTGCGGGAGTTGCGGCAACGATAGTGAAGGAAGTTGATGGCGAGGAGGGTGCTCGGGAGAGGGGTCGACAGGGGATGAAGCGGAGGCGAAGGAGATGAAGGTGATGGCTATAGCGATGGTCGAAGGTGTTGGCTGGGGTTCTGGGGATGAGGTTGTTGGAAACCGATGGTGATCTTAGTGGAGGAAGAAGGTGTTGGCGGTGGAGTCAGGGTCGAGGGGTTGAAAGAGATGGGTTCTCGGTTGAGATGAGAATGATGTCGACGATGATGGTCGCGGTGAGGGTGGTGAGGGTGAGGAATCGAGCTTGGAAGCGAGGAAAAGAGAGGAAGAGAGAGAAAGATATGAAGGGGAGAGATAAATGAAGCAGAGAGGGAGCGAGAGTTTTCTAATATATATATATATATTGTGTGTGTGTGTAGATTTGATATAACTAAATAACTAAAATATTATATAAAAATATTAAGATCCCTGATCCATCTCTGCTGAATCTCAAAACAAATAACTAGAACTTATCTATACATGCGTAGCCACCTAAACTGTAAATATAGTGGTTAGACAAATATATTGTAATCTGATATATTATACATGGCATCTCAGGATATTTAAGATTTACCTGCAATAGATAATCGTCAATATAATATCATGAGATATTTGAATAAGGTAAAACAAACTGACTGGCATTTAGTATATAAAAATATCCATAACGTATGGCTAGCAGAAATATATATAGAGAGAGATTTAAATATTGTATATCTATCATTTGAGATTCATATGGATATGGTCTATGGATAAATATCAATAAAAAATATACTCTATCAAACTATCAACCCATAATGGATTTCACGCAAGCGATTCGGGTGCGATAAGCACACATACTATCCAAACACCGATCACAACCCAGCAATGATAATTAAAAGAAACTCAAAGTATTAATTCATATCGTTATACGATCGTGCTAGGGTGTTACAAGCTTGATCAAATTCAAAATCCAACAAGCTCATATAACTCTACAAAAAGACGCTAATAAGACTAAATAAAGAATAAGCGCAATAACGACCCCTAAGTCGTTAAACTGGGGAATGATTGACCCCTAAGTCGTTAAGCAAAGGAAAAAGAAAAGAAATAAAGGGTCAGTCCATAAGCAAAGGGATATGAATGAAAATCTGAAAAGGTTTCGTGAATAAACAGCAGGACTACCCGTGAACTTGTGAGAACCCGAAAGGACGTAGACTTGAAAGAAAAAAAATCCTTTTGACCCTTAAGTCGTTAAACTGGAAATATATAGGTATATATAAATAAGCATCTCAAATTCCCCCAACGGCGAATGATGAGTCGCTTCTGATACCATTCCAGTGTAGCGATACAGACGCCAACAAAATTTCAAATCCTCAAAATTCCCAACTTTCTGTAATACCCAGTCCTCTTTTGTACGTCAATACCAGTATTTAAATAAAATGTTGGTATAAATAATCTACCCATTTTATTTTTCTATTTATATTTTCTTTCTTTTCTATACCTACATATTCTAATTATTTTGTTTTCTACAACCGAACCCATGGCCCAAGCCCATTAGCCCAAACCTTCCACTTTTTTTGCCCAACAGTTTCTTTCAACCTTTTCAAATTCAAAATTATTCTCCTTTAAAACCCAAATCTTATCCTAATTAATTTCATTTAATCTCTAATTAAATACTAATAATTATATATTAATTTTCCTTTACTCTCCCGTTCACTCTCTCTCTCTCTCTCTCTCTTCCCCTCTTTAAAACAAAAACTCTCTCTCTCTCTCTCTCTCTTCCCCTCTTTAAAACAAAAGACAAAAAACACACTCTCTCCTTCTCTCTCCCTCTCTCTCACAATCACCCTCTCCCTCTTCTCACCGCAACCACCCCCCCATCGGCTCACGCCAATGCCGCTTGAGCCATCATTTCCGGCCACCTCCTTCCATCGACGAGTGTTCTCATCCGCAACCCCACTCCCGTACCTAAGCCACTGCCCTCTTCCCCCGTCCCCTGCGACCCACCTTCACCTCCGACGAACCTACAACAAACCGACGAGACCGCGTCACCCCCACCTCCTCTCCCGAGCACCCTCGACTGCACCCATCCTTCTTTCCTCCGAGCTCCTCTCTCCTCCCCTAAACCCATCACCTTCTTCCTCTCCTCTCAACTCCGACCGAACCCGCCGATCACCACCCTAACCTGGGACTCATCCGCGACGAGATCAAGCCACGCCGCTACACCACCGCAGCTCCATCTCAACAGCAAAATCCCGAGCACTTCCACCAACCTCCGACGCCCTCACCCGCAAGCTTCTCTATCAACGAGCCACCCCTGTGCTGCTCGCCGGCCGTGTAATATTTTAGAAAAATAAAATATTATTTTTGGGAATTTTTATAATTTAATATTAATTTTTAATGAATTTTTTAATATTTCGGCATAATTAAATACCGATAAATGGGAAAAATTTTGGAAAAATTATGAAAAATTCTAAAATAGGGTATTTTATGGAATTATGTCATTTTTAAGTTTTTATGATAAATAATATGCTAATTTAGTGCAAATCGCGATTAAAAATCGCTAATCGGATTTTTGGCATTTTTGTGCAAAACATGCACATATCATTTTTACACTTGTGTTACATTTGTTTCTTTGCCTTCTCTTCATTTTAGCATGGTTGCTTAGGGTTTACCATTGATGTGAGAAGAAAAGAAAAAGGAAAGAATAGAATGATTAAGAGAGAGAAAGAGTAGGTAAGGGGGGGGTCAACCCTTTGTTGTGAGCCATCCCCATCATTTCTTCTTCTCATTTTTTCCTCCCCTCCTCCCTCATATGCTGCTGCTGCTGCCTCTTCCCTCTTCCTCCTCCATCTTCAAGTCCAAAACACCATGAATACAACCCCAAAACCCTATCCCCATTTCACAAATATTGTGCACAAGCTCGAAAGGAACACATTGGACCAAGAAAGAGAGTATTTTGAGGACTTTGAGCAACTCAAGTAAATTCTTGAGTTGCCAAAGGAGGTAATTTCTGCACCATTAGAGTAGTGTTTTAATTCCTTATCCATCCATACTTGTTTCATGTCGATATTATGTGGTTTTGATGAACTTTGGAAATTCCAAGTTAGGTTTTAGGGTTTGATTTGATTTCAAAGGTGAATTGAGATGTAATTAGGGACTACAACCCCTGTGGTGATTGATTGGAGACCTAAACCATAAATTAGAACCCGGAATACGGATTTAGAAAAACGATATCGGGAAAAACTGTGAATCTGTGATTGTATTTGGAAATCTGCTAACACCCGGGTCACCTGAAAATTATTTTAGATTGGCAGTGATACATGCAGGCACCTAGGAACCACCACCCAAAACCCTAGCCCCTAACCCATCTTTCTGGCCGCAAATAAACTCTTTCTGGCCACAATTTGCGGCCAGGGCAGGTGGGAATCGCCTCGTTTTTGTTTCAGGGCCTTATCTCCAGTAAATTTGACCTTTGGTATATGCAACTTTGACTGATTTCACATAGGATAGAATCTGGGGTAATTTTCTTATGTTGGCACATGGTTTATGACTTGTTTTAGCATGGATTTTGGTATTTGGTGATTCGTTTATGTCGGGTAGCGTTTGAATGTCAACGGCAAAGGGTTATTGGTCGTGTTTGCATGCGAGACTATAGGTTTTTACCTATGAGAGTAGCGTATGCCGTTTTGGTTTTCCGATGTGATTTTCATGTGCTTTGCGATTGTGTTATCTTTGTAGGTACCCTACGTGATGTCGAGGCGTTGAAGATGAAGATGGCGACATCGGCATCGACACACAAGAAACAAAGTGAGTAGATTTATATCTACGGGGAGAAGTCGGGTGGATGGCGTATAGCACCCCCGCAGTTCGTGGTGATGTATACGAATACGTATACACACATATATTTATTATATGTTGTTTGAGTTGATGATAAAGATGGATTTTTGGTGTTCTTGGATTGGTTTAGTGTTAGTTGCGAAACCCTAGAGTAGTGGTTGCATCCACACACACACGCACACACATACTTGTATACATTCTTTCTTTCACAGGTGCGTATATGGGAAAATATATTTATGTGTTCACATGGGTATGGGACTATGTGATCATATACTGGATTTGAGGATAGTACTTGGGATTGAGATGAATCGATGAGATTTTATTTCAGGCCGTGAGATCGGTGATATGGCAGGGTTCGTATTTGAGATACGGCATGACGTTGTAGCGGGTCCTTTGACGTAGTGTTTCCCACACGTGCATGCATACTTAGGTGGTATCAGTATTGTACTAGACGTAGATCAGGACCCCGGATTATGATCTTTGATAAAGAGGATACCAGATGAATAACGCGATGAATGTGATATTGACCCGTACCCAGATTTGGGATGCCGTACGACGGATTTACGTACGAGCTATATATTAATGATAGATCCGCACTCTAGACTTGGGGATGTCTTATTATAGATACTGTATCGGATATGATACTATTGAGGCGGGATCACCGACTAATATATATATATATATATATATATATGTATATATGTATGTATGTGTCGACTCAGATGTTAGGCGGTTTTCTTACCTTTCGTTTAGTCTGTTAGCTCAGCCCTATAGTTTAGTGTAGTTGTTAGACTAGATTCGATTCCTACCTATTTCAAAAACTAACGAATCGTGGGTATTTTAAAAGACAGACTAAGGGATTCTACGGATATTTCAAAGGACGTATCTTTTCTTAAAAACACCGTAGCCCTTATTTTCAAAACACCACGATTCGTGTCATTTCAAAAGGCACTACTGTATGACTTATATTATATTAAATGTAGATTAGTTATCATTGTGTTTAGTATTCAGCTCCCGCACATTATTGATGTTCGCTCCGCATCGCATACTTATATTGTGATTTCATATACCATTACTGATATCATGATGTTAGGACACCAGCACCATTACCGATGATGCGTATGTACCACGTACACTTACTTGCCGGCTCACACACATCATCATCGGTAATTGCCATGTCACGTACACTTTAGAAAATACTATTACATTGACATAGCTTGTTAGCTAATAGTTTCGACATGATATTAGTGTACTTGCCTTATATGCCAGTTTAGACATTACAGTTATTACTTGCTACTTCATGCATATTGTTATTCACTGTTATGCCGCATTCATGGATTTTTATGCCTATATTCACCGTTTTACGTGCTATTGATGATTTGGATTCGGATTTTCATGAGATTTCCTGGATTTGGGGGAAAACCGCAAGAACCTATATAAACTTCTTCTCTCTCTCTTTTTAAAAATGAATAGTGCGGTTTTCCCATGATGTATGAGTCGTCCACCATGAGTTTTCATGATTGCTGATGGATTTCGAGACCCGATTCGAGAAGTTGGATGAACTGTCTCGGGTATATGGTGGACCCGGTAAGGAACCCCGGAGCGAGAAGGTCGCAGATGATGGCGTTGAGCCTGGCAGGGGAAAACTACCTACCGGTGATTTTATCTGACGCGTCGGATATCCGGAGGATACCGTCGTGGTCTTGGGATTGATGTTAGGGGCCGATCTGAACTGACGGCGCCCTAGATAGTGAGATTGAGTCACTGAGATACTGAGATATTAGGATTTATGTTTTATGTCGATGCTAGACACTGTTTATGTTGATTTCATTTATGATACCTCGTTTTAAATATACAGAAATCTCACTAAGTTATGAAAGCAGTTTCTTCATTTTCATGTATTCTGTTTTCATGCATTCATATCTCATCCATATGATATATTGCTACCTGAGGCACTGACACGAGCACATGGGATTACACTTGGGTTAGATATTTACCCTTGCCGCCTTTTCATGCTTCAGACTCACATTTTGAGGATTATATATATAGTGATCGTATGACCTAGGATTGCGTTATTCATGCGATTTCTGCTCGTAGATGTTTTCTACTCACGAGTTGGCAACTCACCCCCGTTGTGCCACAGTTTCTTGCAGGTTTGCCGTACAGGTTTCGTTACGGCTTTGCTGGCACTACTTCCATTTCCGGGTGATTCGCTAGTAGGTGGGTTCACTTGCATCGTGACCATCATTATACTTTGTATATTATTATTCAGTTGTATCTAGTAAACTCCATCAACCAAACATGTATTTATTTCAGATAGAGACCAGTGTTGTTTATTTTTTCGACCTTAGAGTCGCGCGTTATATTTCTATGGATTTCATGCTGTTTTGAGTTCGCTTTTCTGTTGTGATCCTTGCCTTTCGGCGTTGTATATTTTATTGCTTGCGTGATTGTGACCGTCGATTGACGAAGAGCTAGCTCCCGCTTGGTGTTCACACCATAATATTGCATTATTATATTCCCCATTCTTATTCTTTTTATAAATAAACAGGTGCTTTTGACGCATGTCTGCTACATGTTACAGGTTACAGGTTCTTGGATAGAAAATAGTGAAAACGATGAAAAGACGACGTAAAAGTGAGACTTTGACCAATAAACAGAAGACTCTTGATCAAGTCTACATAAAGACCAGTACACAAAGCAAGGTTCAAGACGTTGACACAAAGCGACTGGTGAGAAGTCCACTACAATGTTCACTGGAAAGATCTGGAAGAGAACGAGAAAATAATATGAGAAAGGACTTATAGAAATAAGAAGACCAAGTCACCAGAAATCAGCCCAAGAAACTTCAAAGCCCAATTCCACTTTTTGGCCGCGGAACCGCGCCAAACTGGGCCTCAGGCCGCGGTTCCGCGGCGGACATGAGCAATCAGTGGAAGGAATTTTTTTCCATAAATTGGTGGCGGCGTTGACTGGTCTTTACAGGGCTATTTTTGTAATTTAGACATGCGGATCAAAATGTAACCTAGGGTTTCCTATCCTCTATAAATAGGAACACTAAAACTTGTATTCTTTTTATGCCTCCCTATGCCTCCTTTTAATAATAAAATACAGATTTCTTTATGGAGAGCATCGGTGTCTCTTTTCAATTCATTAATTCAGATCTGACAACCCTGCGTTGATGTTTGGAGAGAGCCATCTGTAAGTAGTTTTATTTAATTGCTCTAGTTTAGATTTTAATTCTTTGCCCTAGGTAGATTTAATTCATTGCCGTAGATAATTGTTTAGAGTTAGCTTTGGGGAAGGCTTTTGAGAGATGAGATCTCTCATCCCTTTCTTACCCATTATATATTTACAATAGGACTCCATGCATACACGCACACACCGCGCCCTACGGCACCCTATCCCTCGAGGTAGCGGTGATACCGTAGTATAAAGGTCCGGTTGTGCGCGTTTTCCATGGAGGTTAGGGTAAGGATCTCTAAAGGAAGGACAAGAACCTAGAGGAAGGAACAACTTCCCGAATGGATCTAATCCCTTTTATTGATAATTACCATAACTCCTCTTAGATCTTCATTTGGGTATAGAAAGCGTTGAGATTTACTTGTATTTCCAAACCATCCCTAAACCTAACCCTAGCAAGACTAGATCTAGATAATCGTAGTATAGAATAATTAGGTTTTTAGATTTAATAATCAATCCGAACACCCTTCGGAATTAACTCATAAGCGCGATTAGGAGATTCACACATCCCTGTGGACCGACCCGTACTCACCGGCTAGCTTCATGCGACGCCGTTCTTGATTGCGGTAATAGATAGTTTTTGAGATCAATCAAATGGCGCCGTTGCCGGGGATCGAACCCGGGTCACCCGCGTGACAGGTGGGAATACTCCCCACTATACTACAACGACAAAACATTCTCCAAATCAAATGGCGCCGTTGCCGGGGATGGCGTAGAACTTTCCTTTTTGCAATTTCGGGTTAATCTTAAATTAAAAAATCATAAAAATATAAAAAATCCAAAAATTATAAAAATATATCAATTGTTATTTTTTTGGAAAGGGTACTTTGTTGTGTGAATCTTGCAGGAACAATCGAGACGGATCTGGAAATTTTCAGAAAGCGAAACAGAAAACAGGATATCGGAACAGAAGAGATTTTAAACAACAGAATAGTGGAATTTTTCGGGAGATTTGAACCCCCTAAAGTGCCGCGCTTCCGCGGCCGAAACCAAACTTAGACCGCGGAAACGCAGCCGTCTTGCTGACTCAGAGCCATTAAAAAAATTTGGGGACTTGAGCTGATTAGCCTGCCGCGAAAACGCGGCAGAAACGCGTTTATACCGCGAAAACGCGGCATCTTGGTGACTTTAGCTCTTGAAAATTGCACTGTAAGTCTTCTCTGTTCCTTCTCTGTAATTTTTAAAATATCTTTTTTGAAAATTCGTGCAGAATTCCATGCGCTATAAAAATATTTCCCCTTCCAAATAACAATCTTGTGCAGGATTTTTGCGTCTTGTTTAAACTAGAAATTGATTGCAAGTAATCTTTTTTGTTGCATATCTTTTCTTGAATATGTTTTTGCAATAATTTTTCCAAATAAAGAGAAAAAGAATAAAATAAAAGGGGGAAATTTTTTTATTAAAAAACTTGCCAACTTTTGCTGCAAATAAATCCTTGCACCACCACCCAACTTTCTTTCTTTCACCCTTTCTTCTTACAACATGGGTACCCCACATAATAAATCACTTGCCGAACTTTGGTATCCCGAACCTAATTTTGCGTCGTACGTCAATTTGTTCGGTCAATTTAAAGACGATCCTTCCGTACCTAAAATATCTTTGAAAGATCAAATAGATGCGTCTAAGAGAAACTGTTTGACTTTTCAACCCACTTTGTGTCAACCGAGTCAACCTTTACCACCTCCATATGTTGATACCACTTTTTCAAGTTCTTATGTCACTCCTAAGTCGATGTCCATTGCTGAGCATATTGCTCAATCTCGCAGCCGATCTTTCATCCCTCTCCACTCATCTAGTTCTAGGGATCCACACGATTATTCACCTTGTTATCCACATGTTGACCCTACCCCTGCCCAACTACCCACTTCCTACCAGTCCTACCCGACCTTCCCACCTTCACTAGACACCGTTTCTACACAGTCTGTTGGGAGTTTTGCATATCCACACAATTTTGAATCTTTTACCGAAACCCCCTCACCACCCAAGTCTAGTTTGGAAGAGTCGTTGGAGGCATATATCTTAGCAACAAACAAAATGACTGGGAATGTGGAAGCGTCCGTGGCCGCCCTTATGCAACCTAGTGAACCGGTAGCTAGTTTCCCATTAGTTTCAAATTTTTCAATGTATAAGGAGGCGGTTGGACAGAGTGCGAATGTGAGAGGATTGCCAAATCAAACCTACCCATACCCAATTGAATCCAACAACTCCAATTTTCAAACATGTGTCCAAAATGATGAGTTGTGCGACTTTGTAGTGTTTGATTTGCCAAATTGTGAAGAACCCCTTTCGAGTGAAACCGCACCTAATCCGTTTGACCTTTACACCTCTACTCTAGAACCTGACTTGATAAATATCCATGCTTTTGATGAGATGTCTAAGAAAATTGATTTTTACTTGGTTGAGGATATAGACGCCGAGAATATTTCGGATGATGAACCAGTAGATTTGATTGAAATTTTATGTCCAATTCATCATCCCGAGTCATTAAATGTTTCTCCCGAACCTCATATGCGTCTTGATTTTGATGATAATGGCATGGATGAGTTTAATTTCGAGGAGAATTATGAGGATAGTACTGAGGAGAGTATTGAGGATAATATTGAGGTTGAATCATTTTTGTTTGATGTGTCTGATTTTCCAATTCATCCTCCTGAACCTTTAACTGTTATATCACCCTCCCTCCTTTCCATCGTTTCGACCACGCTTGAAGACTGTGAGCTCGAAAAAATTTCCTTTGAATCTGACACGGTTTTCACAGCCGATGACACTTACGAGTGTTTCACTTTTTCGGACGATGTTGATGACTCACCACCCGAGTTTGAGTCCTTTGCATTTTCAGATGAGTTAGTTGAACCTTCAGACTCGGTTGCTTACAGTAGTTTCGAACCATTAATGGAATCTTTTAAGTTCGAGACAGGTTACTACGGTGAGAATGTGACTATGCCTAATTCACTCCCTTTCGTCGTTCTGACCGAACAAGATACCGTTACGCTTTCATCTCCAATACCACGTTCGGCGTACCCATGTTTTCTTGCGAATCTTGAGGGATTTGACCCCATTTCTCGACGGGTTGATAGGTTAGCGCAATCGCTTTTAACACATCGGTCAACACAAATTGCGCTAATTTATCCACTCGATTTACACCCTCAAGATCGTACTCCACTTCTTTTTTCTTTCCGCCATTCTTCTCCCCCACCAAGACCATATTCTCTTCTTCCCATTCGGTCTCGTGTGCTTCTCATTTCTTTTCTTTCCACCCCATTCTTTCACCAACCCTACCATTACCACGATAAGATCTTTGAATGGTTGGTGCTAACGTTTGGCTTGTGTAAGGCCAAGCCTAAGTTTGGGGGGAATCTTGTTGTATATATGTATATATATTTTTGTTTTCTTTTTCTATAAAAAATAACAAAAAAAAATTCAAAACAATAAAATAAAAAAAATTATAAATAAATAAACAGGGGAGTGCCGACATTTTGACCATCTTGGTGTAGGATGACAGTGAGGACACTGTCAAGTTTAAGTTTGGGGGTATGCTCGGTACGTCTTCTTCTTTCGCATTCATTTGTACATATTTTTGCATTTGCATACTTATTTTAAAACCCATAAAAATTGAAAAATTTCAAAAATTATAAAAATTAATGTATTCAATTTTGGCCGTATTTGACTTGAGTTTGACAAATAGGTTAACTAGCTAAGAATAACTAGATCTTAGACGTAGTAAATTAAAAACCCTAAAGATAACCTTCCTTAAAATTTAACGGTAGAGAGTATATGTCTTTGAAGTTTATTTAGAAATAGGCAAATTTTGAGTTCAGTTCTTGGGCTAAGTTGAAACAAAGGAAAAGTATTGATGTTCTTATTAGAGTATAAGTTTGAAAAATAATTCCTAAGTTTAAGTCTAGATTCTGAAAATGTATACCCTACAATTTGCACAATCACGTACCTTGAAACTTGGAATAGTAGAAGAGACCTTGAAATGCTCTTGTTTAAAGTCCTTAGTACAATGAAAATGAAAAAAAAGAAAAAAAAGTGTGAATAAAGAAAAAAAATGAACGCTGGTTTTTGTGGTTACTTAAGGCTGCAAAAATAAAAAAAAATATTTAGCGAGGGTGCTTCATCACCTGGTGCCTTAGACCAACTAGTTTGGGAGTCACTGCTAAAAGCCTTGGGTGTTGTAAAACCAGGAATTACGCTTTAATGTGCAAACGCATCTTGTAATCGGTTATTGGTACCTCAAGAAGTATTAACGGTCGCATGAAGGATGTGTAGCAAAATTCATTTAAAAATTCACCAATTAATAAGTGCTTTGGACAACGGACAAGGGTATGATTGCTTGATTTGAATTTCCAAGTGTAGGGGTGATTTTTACACACACGTGGAGATATGTGATTGGAGTTTAGATGAGAGAAAGGAGTGAAGAATAAAACTTGTACCTTTAATAGACTTGATAAAAATTCCTAAGTGGAGATGGAACCCTAGAAGGAAAACTTAAGAAATACCGAAAGCTAAGTAGGTCTGCAGAATATATATAATCTTAAGTTAGATGATAAGGAAGTGTGAAGAATATGGGTGGATAATTTACGGGTCAACGATAATAGAATTCCTTGTTAGAAAACTTAATTGGAGAACAAAAGTCAATGGGCCGAATTGATAGGATTTTGTGGGTAGTATCCGCTGAAAACCCTCAGGAGACAACACTCCTCCTACTAGGGACACCTAGAGGTTTAACGGCTTGTTGCACGTGCTCCGTGCAATCGTTTTCCCTGCGAAAGTGCGGTTAGGTTTTTTTGTAGTGAATAAAAAATAAGTTTGCTCGAGGACGAGCAAAAGATAAGTTTGGGGGTATTTTTTCACACCATAATATTGCATTATTATATTCCCCATTCTTATTCTTTTTATAAATAAATAGGTGCTTTTGACGTATGTCTGCTATATGTTACAGGTTACAGGTTCTTGGATAGAAAACAGGAAAACGACGAAAAGACGACGTAAAAGTGAGACTTTGACCAATAAACAGAAGGCTCTTGATCAATCCTACATAAAGACCAGTACACAAAGCAAGGTTCAAGACGTCGACACAAAGCGACTGGTGAGAAGTCCAGTACAATGTTCACTGGAAAGATCTGGAAGAGAACGAGAAAATAATATGAAAAAAGTACTGAAGAAACAAAAATAAAAAGTCATCAGAAGCCAGCAGAAGAAGTCCCACAAGTCAACTCTCTAGGTTGACCGCGGAACCGCGACCAAACCAGGCCTCGGGCCGCGGTTCCGCGGCAGGGATGGGCGATTGGAAAATAAAAAGTTTACCATATTTTTTGGCTCTGCGCATACTGTTGACTAGGTCTTTTCTTAGGGGTACTTTTGTAATTTCAGACATGCGAATCAAATGTAACCTAGGGTTTCCTATCCTCTATAAATAGAAACTCTAAAACTTGTATTCTTTTTATGCCTTCCTATGCCTCCTTTTAATAATAAAATACAGATTTCTTTATGGAGAGCATCGGTGCCTCTTTTCAATTCATTAATTCAGATCTGACAACCCTGCATTGATGTTTGGAGAGAGCCATCTGTAAGTAGTTTTATTTAATTGCTCTAGTTTAGATTTTAATTCTTTGCCCTAGGTAGATTTAATTCATTGCCGTAGATAATTGTTTAGAGTTAGCTTTGGGGAAGGCTTTTGAGAGATGAGATCTCTCATCCCTTTCTTACCCATTATATATTTACAATAGGACTCCATGCATACATGCACACACCGCGCCCTACGGCACCCTATCCCTTGAGATAGCGGTGATATCGTAGTATAAAGGCCCGGTTGTGCACGTTTTCCATAGAGTCCTATTGTAAATATATAATGGGTAAGAAAGGGATGAGAGATCTCATCTCTCAAAAGCCTTCCCCAAAGCTAACTCTAAACAATTATCTACGGCAATGAATTAAATCTACCTAAGGCAAAGAATTAAAATCTAAACTAGAGCAATTAAATAAAACTACTTACAGATGGCTCTCTCCAAACATCAACGCAGGGTTGTCAGATCTGAATTAATGAATTGAAAAGAGGCACCGATACTCTCCATAAAGAAATCTGTATTTTATTATTAAAAGGAGGCATAGGGAGGCATAAAAAGAATACAAGCTTTAGAGTTCCTATTTATAGAGGATAGGAAACCCTAGGTTACATTTGATTCGCATGTCTGAAATTACAAAAGCACCCCTAAGAAAAGACCTAGTCAACAGTATACGCAGAGCCAAAAAATATAGTAAACTTTTTATTTTCCAATCGCCCATCCCTGCCGCGGAACCGCGGCCCGAGGCCTGGTTTGGCCGCGGTTCCGCGGTCAACCTAGAGAGTTGACTTGTGGGACTTCTTCTGCTGGCTTCTGATGACTTTTTATTTTTGTTTCTTCAGTACTTTTTTCATATTATTTTCTCGTTCTCTTCCAGATCTTTCCAGTGAACATTGTAGTGGACTTCTCACCAGTCGCTTTGTGTCGACGTCTTGAACCTTGCTTTGTGTACTGGTCTTTATGTAGGCTTGATCAAGAGTCTTCTGTTTATTGGTCAATGTCTCACTTTTACGTCGTCTTTTCATCGTTTTCACTGTTTTCTATCCAGGAACCTGTAACCTGTAACATGTAGCAGACATGCGTCAAAAGCACCTATTTATTTATAAAAAGAATAAGAATGGGGAATATAATAATGCAATATTATGGTGTGAACAAATACTCCCAAACTTATCTTTTGCTCGTCCTCGAGCAAACTTATTTTTTATTCACTACAAAAAACCTAACCGCACTTTCGCAGGGAAACGCGATTGCACTGAGCACGTGCAACAAGCCGTTAAACTTCTAGGTGTCCCTAGTATGAGGAGTGTTGTCTCCTGAGGGTTTTCAGCGGATACTATCCACAAAATCCTATCAATTCGGCCCATTGACTTTTGTTCTCCAATTAAGTTTTCTAACAAGGAATTTTATTATCGTTGACCCGTAAATTATCCACCCATATTCTTCACACTTCCTTATCATCTAACTTAAAATTATATATATTCTGCAAACCTACTTAGCTTTCGGCATTTCTTAAGTTTTTCTTCTAGGGTTCCATCTCCACTTAGGAATTTTTATCAAGTCTATTAAAGGTACAAGTTTTATTCTTCACTCCTTTCTCTCATCTAAACTCCAATCACATATCCCCACGTGTGTGTAAAAATCACCCCTACACTTTGAAATTCAAATCAAGCAATCATACCCTTGTCCGTTGTCCAAAGCACTTATTAATTGGTGAATTTTTAAATGAATTTTGCTACACATCCTTCATGCAACCGTTAATACTTCTTGAGGTACCAACAACCGATTACAAGATGTGTTTGCACATTAAAGCGTAATTGCTAGTCTTGCAACACCCAAGGCTTTTAGCAGTGACTCCCAAACCAGTTGGTCTAAGGTACTAGGTGATGAAGCACCGTCGCTAAATATTTTTTTATTTATTTTTGCTGCCTTAAGTAACCACAAAAACCAATGTTCATTTTTTTTCTTTATTCACACTTTTTTTTTCTTTTTTTTCATTTTCATTGTACTAAGAACTTTAAACAAGAGCATTTCAAGGTCTCTTCTACTATTCCAAGTTTCAAGGTGCGTGATTGTGCAAATTGTAGGGTATACATTTTCAGAATCTAGACTTAAGCTTAGGAATTATTTTTCAAACTTATACTCTAATAAGAACATCAATACTTTTCCTTTGTTTCAACTTAGCCCAAGAACTGAACTCAAAATTTGCCTATTTCTAAATAAACTACAAAGACATATACTCTCTACCGTTAAACTTTAAGGAAGGTTATCTTTAGGGTTTTTAATTTACTACGTCTAAGATCTAGTTATTCCTAACCAGTTAACCTATTTGTCAAACTCAAGTCAAATACGACCAAAATTGAATACATTAATTTTTATAATTTTTGAATTTTTTCAATTTTTATGGGTTTTAAAATAAGTATGCAAATGCAAAAATATGTACAAATGAATGCGAAGGAAGAAGACGTACCGAGCATACCGTAGTATAAAGGCCCGGTTGTGCGCATTTTCCATGGAGGTTAGGGTAAGGATCTCTAAAGGAAGGACAAGAACCTAGAGGAAGGAACACCTTCCCGAATGGATCTAATCCCCTTTATTGATAATTACCATAACTCCTCTTAGATCTTCATTTGGGTATAGAAAGCGTTGAGATTTACTTGCATTTCCAAACCATCCCTAAACCTAACCCTAGCAAGACTAGATCTAGATAATCGTAGTATAGAATAATTAGGTTTTAAGATTTAATAATCAATCCGAACACCCTTCGGAATTAACTCGTAAGCGCGATTAGGAGATTCACACATCCCTGTGGACCGACCCGTACTCACCGGCTAGCTTCATGCGACGTCGTTCTTGATTGCTGTAATAGATAGTTTTTGAGATCAATCTCTTGGGGATACCTTTATTCATTATATATGCTTTATCAGGTTTTGTACCCGTTTGGGGTCAGTTTTTACAAGGGAAACTCTGCCGAAATTTTTAGAAAAGGCTTGTGATTTTAAAATGCGCATTTCGGCGTGTGTTGCAAACTATTTGATTTAAAATGGTTTTTCCTTCACTCTACTACTTTTCTTGGTTTGGATTTCTGGGTTTTCGGCTTACTTAGATTACGTACGCCTCGAGACGTTTCGTAGTTTAAGTGCCGGTCATGTTCCGTACTTTCGGGTCGTGACAAAGTTGGTATCAGAGCGTTAGGTTTTACCTTCGGAGTGTAGGATGACCCTTGGTTGATGGAGTTGGTAGCTTGAGTAGAGTGACGTACCGTACGTATGTTCCGCGGCATATTTACGATACGCTACTCCACTTAAGAAGCCTTAGGATGTACATTTCTTTGCTCAGTATTATATTCATTCATGATCTAGCCTCATCGGTACCAGTTATGGTTTTGCTGCCACGATTATGGGCAGGGAGAGCTACGACTAGAGTTGCGGTCACCACGAGCTCGTCACGAACGAGGACTGACCATGGCGTAATTCCGGCGACACACGATTGCAGAGATGTGTCTTTTTATGGTGTTTTTGCGCCACGAGCATTTGATGGATCGCTGTATGAGATTACTCCGGCGTGTAGATGAGCACCAGAGGATTGGGCCACTGATAGAGGCCAGCCAGATTTTGATGACCGTTGATGTATTGATTATTCATGATGATTGAGGCACTGTTCAACGTGCAGACGAGGGAGCCAGTTGTTGCTGTGAACGACGAGATATTGCCCCAGATGCTGGAGCTATTGCAGTACGAGTTGTACTAAGAGATGATAGAAGGTCGCTAGTCACCGAGGATGAATGACTAGGACAGGTGGTTCGTTCGCCTACCCCGATGCGAGGTCATCAGATAGATTGATTCCAGCTAGAGACGACTTCACGCGGATACGTTGAGAGTCGATAGAGGCGATCGAATGTCAGAAACCTATTATTCCAAGTTTAAAGTATTCGGAAAGATATGCAGGCAATTCTATGGACCCTCTAGAAGAATGAAACCCTAACTTGACATAATGACCGTGTGAAAGCCTTTGAACATTAGGCTTTGCGGCAGTTCTGCGGCGCCATTAGTGAGGCTTGGGTTTGCCCTTCTACGGCCGGACCACCGATGCTGTGGTATGTACTCGATAATATTAAACTGTACCCAAGATGTTGAGCTCTTGGGGGATTATGAGGTTTTGACGAATCGATCGGATGGTTCGACTTCATTCGGATGCTAGGTGGTGAGATGTACTTCTTAGGAGACCCCAGATACGAGTATAGCCGTTGGAGCTCAGTCCATGCAGCCATGAGGAGACGAGTCCGAATCAGTCGACATTGGAATAAAGTGGAGTAAAGAGTTCGCACAAGATTTCGACGAGATGACGTTCTACTCCGCTGACATCAGAGATGTAATATGTCTACAGAGGCGTTGGGATGCGACCAGCTTCCGAGTAAATGCTGTACTGAGAACGCAGATGTCCAGAGAGCGAAGAAAGATTATGCAAGAGTACCAGCCTCCGTACAGTTAGGCATAGGCGAGATCGGAAGAGACCTGGAACAGGATTCCTTTCAGGACACTGCTGCAGTAAGATTCGCACCAGGAGCAGAAGTGTGATGTGCATTCAGAGGACCAGAGGTCGGCGCCAGTGACGTGCTGCTTTACGAGTGGTCGTGAGGATTGACCGAGAGATGACCAGAGAAGTGCCAGAACGGAATCGTCCCCGTTAGCACACCTGACAGGGCCGATGAGCCGATAGATTGCGAGATTGGTAATCCACAGAGAAGATAAGGACCCAGAGACAGAGGACGCCAGACGTGAGGAAAAGGCACGTAGATATCTTGCGCTGCTAGCATTGGGTGCACTAACACCTTCTCGACTGCAAAGGAGGGAATATCGACGATAGTATTTATGATTTGTGATTTTGTGATTCGATTATCACGTATCCGTCACTTTGGATTTCGGTATTTTGGGCGATTTATTCGCATTATTTGGTTTTGATGGCTGAGTTTCATGATATTTGTTTTTATGCACCATGGTTGCACCTACGGGGTATTTATATTTTTGCGCATAGTTATTACGCTTAAGATATTGATTGTGACTTCATGCCTATGATTTGATTTATGCTTCCAGCATGGTTTTCATGCACTTTTAGTGTTTTTGATTTAATTTATGCACGCTGATGCACATGGTTGTGAGATTATACACCGCGGTATACCTGCTTTTGATTGGGCCGTATTGTATACCGTCGATTTCGATTCTGATATTGATATTGATTTCTTGCACTCCGTACATTTGATTTGGATTTTTGCGCATGATGAGCGCATGTTTTGAGATGCGATTTTGGTGCACACCAGATGCACTAAATCGGGATTCTTCGTGCATATCAGATGCACCTGATTTTGCTGTCATGCACACACGTTGCCTATGACAGATATTGGGTGCACACCCGTTGCACCTAGATATTGTTTTGTGCACCTGTATGGCACATGTATGGATTTTGATTTCCGTGCGCACCAGACGCACAGGGTATTCATATATACATTTTTGGGATTGATTTCTTAGGGAGCAGTATATTTTTATGATATTTGCGATTGTTTTCGTACCGAGCAGGGCTAGTCAGATGACAGTACCTAGATATATTTTGCATGTATTGATAGCTATCGAAGGGATTTCCAAAAATGGAGCTATAGTCTCAGTATTTACCTACGTGTCCAATATGACACGAAACGTTTAAAACAAGGAAACCCTTCTAAATTGTTTTCAAAATGGCGGAACGTGCATATTAAACAAAAGATATATACGTATATGGTTATTTTCTTATGATAGACGTCCGCCACTGTGCAGTGTTATGCGCATTGCGCACCGACTTTAAGAGATTTGGTATGCATATCCTTCAGATATTTACATGTATAGATTTGATATTTACGTGTATAGCTCTGATTTATATCATATTGGTTTTGCTTTGGTTTTGGCATTCGTGTCTTTACCATGACTCCGATGATTGCGGGATGATTGACGGAGTTTCGATTTTGAGTTATCTGCTCATTACTCATGCGCATGCATTGCGCTATGATGCGTTTTATGTATTGATGATTTCGGAGCCCCGACGACTTGGACTTTCCTTTGAAATGTTTTAGAATTTGGGGGTTTAAATTTAAATTCGGGGACCGAATTTCTTTAAGGGGGGAAGATTGTAATATTTCAGAAAAATAAAATATTATTTTTGGGAATTTTTATAATTTAATATTAATTTTTAATGAATATTTTAATATTTTGGCATAATTAAATACCGATAAATCGGAAAAAATTTGGAAAAATTATGGAAAATTCTAAAATAGGGTATTTTATGGAATTATGCCATTTTAAAGTTTTTATGATAAATAATATGCTAATTTAGTGCTAATCGCGATTAAAAATCGCTAATCGGATTTTTTGCATTTTTGTGCAAAACATGCACATATCATTTTTACACTTGTGTTACATTTGTTTCTTTGCCTTCTCTTCATTTTAGCATGGTTGCTTAGAGTTTACCATTGATGTGAGAAGAAAAGAAAAGGGAAAGAATAGAATGATTAAGAGAGAGAAAGAGTAGGTAAGGGGGGGGGGTCAACCCTTTGTTGTGAGCCATCCCCATCATTTCTTCTTCTCATTTTTTCTCCCCTCCTCCCTCATATGCTGCTGCTGTTGCATCTTCCCTCTTCCTCCTCCATCTTCAAGCCCAAAATACCATGAATACAACTCCAAAACCCTATCCCCATTTCACAAATATTGTGCACAAGCTCGAGAGGAACACATTGGACCAAGAAAGAGAGGATTTTGAGGACTTTGAGCAACTCAAGAAAATTCTTGAGTTGCCAAAGGAGGTAATTTTTGCACCATTAGAGTAGTGTTTCAATTCCTTATGCATCCATACTTGTTTCATGTCGATATTGTGTGGTTTTGATGAACTTTGGAAATTCCAAGTTAGGGTTTAGGGTTTGATTTGATTTCAAAAGTGAATTGAGGTGTAATTAGGGACTACAACCCCTGTGGTGATTGATTGGAGACCCAAACCAGAAATTAGAACCCGGAATACTGATTTAGAAAAACGATATCGGGAAAAACTGTGAATCTGTGATTGTATTTGGAAATCTGCTAACACCCGGGCCACTTGAAAATTATTTTGGATTGGCAGTGATACATGCAGACACCTAGGAACCACCACCCAAAACCCTAGCCCCTAACCCATCTTTCTGGCCATAAATAAACTCTTTCTGGCTGCAATTTGCGGCCAGAGCAGGTGGGAATCGCCTCGTTTTTGTTTCAGGGCCTTATCTCCAGTAAATTTGACCTTTGGTATATGCAACTTTGACTGATTTCACATAGGGTAGAATCTGGGGTAATTTTCTTGTGTTGGCGCATGGTTTATGACTTGTTTTAGCATGGATTTTGGTATTTAGTGATTCGTTTCTGTCGGGTGGCGTTTGAACGTCAACGGCAAAGGGTTATTGGTCGTGTTTGCATGCGAGACTATAGGTTTTTACCTATAAGAGTAGCGTGTGCCGTTTTCGTTTTCCGATATGATTTTCATGTGCTTTGCGATTGTATTATCTTTGTAGGTACCCTACGTGATGTTGAGACGTTGAAGATGAAGATGGCGATATCGGCATCGGCACACAAGAAGCAAAGTGAGTAGATTTATATCTACGGGGAGAAGTCGGGTGGATGGCGTATAGCACCCCCGCAGTTCGTGGTGATATATACGAATACGTATACACACATATATTTATTATATGTTGTTTAAGTTGATTGATGATAAAGAAGGATTTTTGGTGTTCTTGGATTGGTTTAGTGTTAGTTGTGAAACCCTAGAGTAGTGGTTGCACCCACATACACGCACACACATACTTGCATACATTCTTTCTTTCACAGGTGCGTATATGGGAATATGTATTTATGTATTCATATGGGGGACTATGTGATCATATACTGGATTTGAGGATAGTACTTGGGATTGAGATGAGTCGATGAGATTTTATTTGAGGCCGTGAGATCGGTGATATGGCAGGGTTTGTATTTGAGATACGACATGACGTTGTAGCGGGTCCTTTGACGTAGTGTTTCCCACACGTGCATGCATACATAGTGTAGGGTTCCTAGGCACACTCATGAGGTTCTACAAGACATCAATCATGCCAAAATCAAATTTTTATGTGCCGAACAACCCTATGCAAGATCGTTTACTAGAGGTAAGACGAAACTAAAAGCAAGTAAACTACATTACTACTAAGTGAAAGAGATTACAACCTTTGTAGATCCGGTCCTTCACTTCTAAAGCTCCGTGTTGACGTCCCTTCGCTGCGATCATCGGTATCCCGGACCCTAGCGTTGGTTTCTTCGGAGAAATGAGCGGGCTAGGTCGTTGACTTCGAGGCCGAAGATGATCTACGTCGGGGAGACTCAAACTCAAGCTATTCCTTCACTTGGTCAAGAACTTTGTGAAGACAACACTCTATACTACATGGCAAGTAGTAGAGGATGAAGAAATAGGAAGTGGGCTCACTTTAGAATTGTTTTTCTCACACTTTTTCTCATGGCACCATTGGAGCTAGCAAGCTTTTTGATGAAGCTTGATGAAGAAGAAGAAGAAGAAAAAGAATATAGAATAATGAATCCAAATGAAACTTATCCTTTTAATTATGGCACCATGGTTGAGTTAAGCCCTCATGCTTAACTCATGTAGAGAATTAACCAAAGTATTAGGTTAAGGGTTGGGTTAACTAATATCCTAAGGAAATGACAAAAGAGTTGACTTTGTCAAAGTTTCTTCAAGCTTCATGAAGCTTGATAACTTTGACCAAAGTCTCATCTCTTTTGTTATTTGTTAGAAAATTAGTAAAGCCTAATTTAACCTTGATTTGGTTTAAGTCTCATACACACAACTTGTATGTATCATCAAGCATGATACAAACATGTACACTTGCATACATCACATATAAACAATGTGCACCTTCTAGTGAGAAAATCAATCTTAAGTGAACCAATACTAGTTAATATAAAGTAATATATCAAATATATAATTATACATTAAATCATTAAATCAACACTTGATTTAACGATCCGGTCATATTGCATATAACCGACTAATATCAATAGTAACAACGTATCGAATCAACACTTAATTCGATAACCCGGCTATATCGCATACAACCGATCAATGTCATAAATCGCGAGAATAGAATACAGTATCACATACTGGTATTATTCTCGGTCCCGCACATATCTCATATGCGCTCCTATTTCGTTTCGCTTGAGCCAGGAAACCCCTGTGTAGGACTCTAAAGACTCGTCAATACGCCGGCAGTAGGTGGTGATCATATCAATCACCCACAAGCCGCAAGCGGTTTGCTAAACGTAACGGCCACCCGGGTATTGAGCGATCAGAAGATCAACGAGCAATCCTGCTCACACTCCTGCGAATCCAACCAGTAACACTTACCGCACAGTCCGGTCTGTTCGTCTGATATGTCGCATATCTCGCCTAGGGGTGGTAAACGTCAGACCCCAGTAGCTTGATAAGTCATGCCGATGTAAGGTCCATAACAAGAATGAAACTACTGATAATACTTACCAGCAAATCAGTGCAACCCTGGCCAGGGATTTCCAGTTATGGCCCGTCGAGCATAGCGCAACATCAACTCCCAATACCGGGAGATACGAATCCCCTCTTATCGCTCATTGCCTCCATATGAATCGGGACTGTACCCAAAAACCACCTGTTTGCACGATTCAGTAGAGCCGTGGTAGGGTGGAAATCAAAGCACAGTGGGAGACACACAAGACTCTATGATGATCTCAGGTCAACAGACTAAGCTGTACTAGTGTCACCAGAGAACTGCCATCTGACGTGAGGTATAATACCATCTGGGAGTTCTCGGCGAGTCCGTTCAGTGTACCCAGTCTCCACTGAGCACCCGCATACCGTCTCTGATGTCAAACACCAATGGATATGGGATCATCCATCGCCCATCACATGGATCGAGAAGATATACGCTAGTCTACTCTGGAATATCGATGCCCCGTCTCGATATTCCCACAACTAGGAATATTGAAGGATGTACTCATTGACTACCCAGGCCCCACTAGTATGATCTTCATCATAGTCTTGGAAGTCGAGCACACATCCTAAGGGCTTTATCAACTTGTAATAGAGAGACAACAAGTATACATGTTAAGATAATGAGCAACCAGATAGCGTACTATCATGTCGAGCAAGAAAGTCCTACCTATATATGTCCCGGCATCCACTACAATATACATCTCATGTACAGTAATGGCCTCTAGGGTATACATATAACTAACAATCTCCCACTTGCACTAGGGCCATCTGTAGCAGTGGTTGTAGTATCTCATACTCAACCATCCCATAAAAGTCTCTCTCTGGGAAAAGGCCTTTGTGAGTGGATCCGCCGTGTTGTCCTCTGAGTCTACTCTCCAAACCTCGATCACCCTGGAGATCAACTATCTCCATGATCAGGTGATGCTGCCTCAGAATATGTCTGGGTCACTGATGGGATCGTGGTTCCTTGGCCAAAGCCACACTTCCATTGTCACACAATGGTAGGAACCTAGTTCATCTCATGAACTAATATACACCCAAACTGCCTCTTTGGTAGTATCTTTGATAGCGATGTCACTAGCCTTTATCGTCTAGTTTGCCACGGTATCTAGCTTGGAACTCTTCCAACATACCGTCCCTCTACTGAGGGTAAAGACAATGCCTGCGACTGACATTCAGTCGTCCTTATCACCCTGGAACTTTTCCAGTGATTCTCCCCAGGATCCATTGATACCATCTTACTACACCTAGTGAGAATCCTAACATCCATTTAGATCTATCTCATAGATCCAAAACCCAGGATTTAGGAGGTATCATTTCGATCCTATATGGAGAATCCTTGTGATAAGAGGAGATTGACCGAGCGTAGCATAGGAAACTCTTTTCCTATCAAGAGTATGTTGTCCACGTACAATACGAGGATGACCACCTTACTCTCTACTACCTTTTTGTATATACAAGGTTCATCTACCATTTTGATGAATTCAAACTCTTTGACTACCACATCAAAACAGACGTTCCAACTTCGCGATGCCTGCTTTATCCTGTAAAGCAACTTGCACACGTTTCCGCTGCTCCCACAGTTTACGAAGCCCTCTGGCTGTGTTCTTATAGACGTTCTCTTCTAAATCAGTATTTAGAAAAATAGTCATGACACCCAACCACCAGATATCGTAATCATGGTATGTAGCCATGGCAAGTAGGATCTGGATGGACTTAAGCACAGACACTGGAAAAAGTTTCATCATTATCCATCCCTGGTCGATGACGAAAACCATTAACAAGTCTAGTTTTGAAAGTCTCAACTTTTCCATCTACACCAAGTAATCTTCTCAACATATACTTGCTTCTGATGGGGATTTAACCCTTCAGATATAGCAACCAAAGTCCATATTTTGTTGGTGTACATGGATTCCATCTCAGATTGCTAAGCATCCAGCCATTCTTACAGAGTCCCCACTCTTGATGGCCTGCTCGAAACTAGTTGGGTCAACATCTCATGATGCAATCCTCGCTCCCACTGTCATCGAGAAACTGAAGTATCTCTCAGGCGGATGAGGAACCCTGCTAGATCGGCGGAGAGGCTGAGGTTTGTCGGAATCTATTGAATCCTTTAGTTCTACCAAATCATCTGCTATAGTTTGTATAGCTGGAACTCCTTCCAGTTCTACAGAACTGACCTTGCCTCGATCTTGTCCGGATTTTGCTTTTGACATAGGCCGGACAACCCCAAATCTTAACTTTTCTTAAGAGATGGGTTCTTCCCATACCATATCTCATATGGAGTAGTAGGCACTGATTTGATTTGAACCTAATTCAATAGGTATGCAGCTTCTTAAGTGCACAACCCCCAAAAGGAAATAGGTAACTCAATAGTACTCATCATAGAGCGCACCATATCTCATAGGGTGCGATTGCTCCGCCCCGATACACCGTTGTGCTGTGGTGTATTCAGAGGAGTAAAACCGAGAGAGAATCTCATTCTCCTTTAGAATAGTCGAAGAATTCCATGCACAAGTATTCTCCTCCCTGATCTCATCATAGGACATAATACTTATACCCGTTTTTGGTTCTCTACTTCTAACTTATATTCGGTGGTTATCTCAAAAGTTTCGGACTTGTGTTTCAACAGGAACATATGTCTGAATATAGAGAGATCATCAGTGAATGTAATGAAGTACAAAGAACCGGTCGTGGCATATGTAGACTGGGGACCTTTATACATCACTATGTATCAGTCTCAAGAGTTCACTAACTCTTTCTCTGTTTCCAGTAAACGGAGCTATGGTCATCTTATCTTTGTGACATGACTGGCAAGTTTCATAAGATATATATTTAAACTGATTTAAATATGCATCTAAATGTAACTTAGCTAGTCGGGTCGCATTGATATGACCTAGTCTACAATGCCTCAAGAAGAATTCGTTCATTTCTGAACTCTTCCTCTTTTGTGTGTTCTGTACGTAAGGAACTATAGTTTGATTTAGAATGTATATGCTTTTAGATAACGTGCCTGAACCGATCAACTATTGATATAGGAAATATTCAAAATATTATCCAACAATACAAAATTATATCCTTCTTTAGTAAATAAAGAGACTGATATGATGCTGTATATCGGGTTCGGTATCTAATAACATTCGTTCAGAATCAATGTATTTGGAAATACATGGTGATAGTGACCAACAGACTTGGCTGCAACACTTGCACCGTTTTCTGTCTCATGAAACTTTTCACCCGTTCTCAGTTCTCTACCTTTCTGTAGCCCATGTAACGGATTACATTTGCGGGATCCTGATCCGGTATCTAATACGCAGGACGTAGAGAATACAGAGAAACAGTTCTTTGTAATGAACACACCCGAAGAAGATGCATCATCATGCACTTTCTTCGTTTGGGCGGCATGGGAATCCTGGTATTCCTCTATTTCCTGCTCGGTCTTATAACAATTATAAGTTGGAGCGGGACCAACTTTCCCCAGCTCAGTATAACAAGCGGGTTCGGTCAATACATCCATATTATTATCTTGATTAAGGCGTGACATGGTCGCTACCTGGAGAGAGAGAGAAGAAAACACTCTGCGTGCGCTCTTGCAATATTAGATTGGTTATATATTTTATCTAATCAGGATGGCTCCCACTGTTTTTATCAAATCTTCCTTCAAACCTTAAAAGGAAAGACTAGCCGGGATTAATTACACTCTACAAGTTCGCCAATCTTTCAGTCAGGCCAGTGCCGGTACTTTGAGGGAGGTTCCCCGTGCTTTCGCACGGATCTAATTAAAGTAAACCTCGTTTTCCCAGGGGCGTAACCCCGTTGACTCCTTTCTAGACACCTACTTGATCGGCTAATTGCAAAGTGCAAAACTCTCCCAGGAGTAACAATTACTCACAGTGGGTATCGGGATCCAACTATCATATAGAAGGTATGCAATCTCATTGCAAATTTCAACACTTGAAACTCCCGATAAAGGTTTTTACCCCAAGCACTTATGACCTTTACTATGGTCAACAAATCATAAGCACTAGTCAAGTTCTACCCGTCATTTCGTGATTAATTAGACCCACCCACATGACCATTAACTAAGGTCAACAAAGTCACGCGACTGTCCTAACTAATCGCATCATATGTGGTGTAGGAAGACATCACTTAGCTACCGTACACTGTGCCTTGACTATGGTCAACAAACACAACACGAATACTAAGTACTCTACTTCCTAAAATGACGGAGGGTTGCGGATGGTTTTTATGAAAACCTTTAACGCTTTGAACTTGATCTCGCTGCAGAATCAAATAGTTTTTAAATGGAGTGTTTTGGGGCTTTTGCTAGTTTCGCTAAAGAGGTCACTCCCGGTGAAGGGATCTCGGCTCTTTCCTCGTCGAATGAGGTGCAGGATATTCATAATACCATTATGCAAAGCAAGAACTAGAAAAGCAATCAAAAGAAAAACCGAAGGTTGTAGCATCTGCTAGTTATCGCTAAAGAGGCCACTCCCGGTGAAGGGGTCGTCGGCTCTTTCCTCGTCGAATGAGGTGCAGGATGTTCTACAAGGAATACCGCTATGCAAAGCAATAACTAGAGCTACCTTATTTTTGAAATTCGATTCCACAACATCTTTTAGCTTT
Source organism: Agapanthus africanus (assembly GCA_030015575.1). Classification (NCBI taxonomy): domain Eukaryota; kingdom Viridiplantae; phylum Streptophyta; class Magnoliopsida; order Asparagales; family Amaryllidaceae; genus Agapanthus; species Agapanthus africanus. Next base: position 20,122,439 of record CM057338.1, on the reverse strand, counting down.
ATTTTCTTTCATTAATCTCATTAATGAATGTCCCATCATTTAAGTCCAACTAAACATCACAGATAAATACAATGTACACTTATGCCATCCGCATTCGCCTCGATGTCCCGTCTGCACCGTTAGGTTAGGTAACTAACGGCAGAGCGGGGCAGGGCTAGCGCGGGTGTAAAACATAAGCAACGTTTATATAATATATCATATATACCATATACAGTATCAATCTGAACATATCACATGATCAAATCACAGATAACGCAGCAAAAAATATCATATGAAATATTGGATATACTAGGACGTCCGTGTTTTATTTTGAGCCTGTATAAAACACGGATTCCACGGTCGTGATGAATAGCCAATCCCACACCCCTAGACCCCTACGAGAGCGGCAAGCAACCCTACTAATTCTAGAGTTAGGAGACCCGGACTCGACTCCTCGAGATGGTCTCCCTCTGGACCCTAGAACTCGGTTACTTGTGCTCCCCTCCTTGGGTATATCCTAATGCGGAAAAGTAAATAATATACAATGGTGACATCATCCTCAACCCGGAAGTGCCCAAATAAAAGAATATTAGATACAATGAATTTTACATGAATGAAAATGAAAAACACCCATCTCACATAAAACCCCCGGCTATTCAAACACGACGATCCAATATAACATATCCAGCAACACATAACATCACATGTCATCAACGTAAGTAAATATGCCCATCCCAATTGTCGTTGACATATAGCAACGAAACCGGCGATAATACATATTACACTTACAGTCGCAGAAAAGAAAGTGTAAAACTACAACAGTTGGAATCCGCAATCTCTTTAGACATCGCATGCCTAACAATTACAAACCCCGCATTTTAGTCTCATTATCGAAAACTCTTTTCAATATCAAGTCGGGAAATTCAACAAGATTCCCGACATCCTGAACGAATGCTCGTCGCAAACTTTAGTAGACGGCTGCACCCCCGATACCGTCGACGAAATGCACTAAGGCGGAACACCGCTGCCGGGAGCACCTGAACGGATGCTTTTGGTGACGGAGTTCTCCTACAGTCACTTGGTCGAGGCTATGGGGCATGGCTATCTATTAAGTTTACCCGGTAAGTATCCACGTATGCAACGTGATTGCGACGGACTTTTGATCACATCAAAATCCCGTGGCAACCGATCAAGTGAGACTAAACTGCTAGATTTATAATATTCAAATTAGTTATCTCATAACTACTTGTGGATTCCAAATATTGTATCACATTCCAGATAAATAGACAATGTTAAACTTTCCGATCGAATAATCAAACACCCAAAGTTTCCCAAATAGCTCAGCACTTGAGGGGAGTTTTAAAACATCCATTTCATGCCACAGTACCAACGGTCCAGCCGTAGAAGGGTCAAGCCAACGCCTCACATGTGGCACGCCGTACTGCCCGAAACCCTAAGGTTCAAAAGGCAGTTCAAGACGGTCATATAATCGAGTTAAGGTTTGTTGTCTTCTAGAGGGTCCATCGCGTTACTTGCACGATTTAAAAGTTCTTAAACAACGGAAAAATCCAACACTTGGAAATTTTCCGGGTCGGGAAAAAGTGAGTTATTGACATCCGGTCGAACTTTTTAACACTTTCTAAAATTACCCGGAAAAACACATAGACGAAGTTAAACTTTCCGATCGAATCATCGAGTCCTCAATACAACCCAGAAAACTCAACACTTGAGTATAATAAAAATTCTCAGAAACACAGCAATTACAGAAAGAAATTACTGTGTAAACCACGTGCCATGATTCACCATTATGGCCGCGGAACCGCCGCGCAAGCCAGGGTGGGGCCGCGGTTCCGCGGCGCATTGGTCGATTTGGGGGCACGTGCTGCACAGTAACTCCTAGAAAACCCTGCTGAATTTTTTGGATATTTTTAATTTGGAAAAATCCACCGTTTCAAAAAATGTACAGAGAAGGGTGTAGTTTAGGGTTTCAGGGTTCGATCGGGTTTCTAACTTCGTCTACACTTCGCCTAAAGCTCTAGCCTGGCTCTGATACCACTGTAGGATTCCTAAGCACACTCATGAGGTTCTACAAGGCATCAACCATGCCAAAACCAAATTTTTATTTGCCGAACAACCCTATGCAAGATCGTTTACTAGAGGTAAGGCAAAACTAAAAGCAAGTAAACTACTTTACTACTAAGTGAAAGGGATTACAACCTTTGTAGATCCGGTCCTTCACTTCTAAAGCTCCGTGTTGACGTCCCTTCGCTGCAATCATTGGGATCCCGGACCCTAGCGTTGGTTTCTTCGGAGAAATGAGTGGGCTAGGTCGTTGACTTCGAGGCCGAAGATGATCTACGTCGGGGAGACTCAAACTCAAGCTATTCCTTCACTTGGTCAAGAACTTTGTGAAGACAACACTCTATACTACATGGCAAGTAGTAGAGGATGAAGAAATAGGAAGTGGGCTCACTTTAGAATTGTTTTTCTCACACTTTTTCTCTTGGCATCATTGGAGCTAGCAAGCTTTTTGATGAAGCTTGATGAAGAAGAAGAAGAAAAAGAAGAAGAAGAATATTGAATAATGAATCCAAATGAAACTTATCCTTTTAATTATGGCACCATGGTTGAGTTAAGCCCTCATGCTTAACTCATGTAGAGAATTAACCAAAGTATTAGGTTAAGGGTTTGGTTAACTAATATCCTAAGGAAATGACAAAAGAGTTGACTTTGTCAAAGTTTCTTCAAGCTTCATGAAGCTTGATAACTTTGACCAAAGTCTCATCTCTTTTGTTATTTGTTAGGAAATTAGTAAACCCTAATTTAACTTTGATTTGGTTTAAGTCTCATACACACAACTTGTATGTATCATCAAGCATGATACAAACATGTACACTTGCATATATCACATATAAACAATGTGCACATTCTAGTGAGAAAATCAATCTTAAGTGAACCAATACTAGTTAATGTAAAGTAATATATCAAATATATAATTATACATTAAATCAACACTTGATTTAACGATCCGGTCATATTGCATATAACCGACTAATATCAATAGTAACAACTTATCGAATCAACACTTGATCCGATAACCCGGCTATATCGCATACAACCGATCAATATCACAAATCGCGAGAATAGAATACAGTATCACATACTGGTATTATTCTCGGTCCTGCACATATCTCATATGCGCTCCTATTTCGTTTCGCTTGAGCCAGGAAACCCCTGTGTAGGACTCTAAAGACTCGTCAATACGCCGGCAGTAGGTGGTGATCATATCAATCACTCACAAGCCACAAGCGGTCTGCTAAACGTAACGGCCACCCGGGTATTGAGCGATCAGAAGATCAATGAGCAAGCCTGCTCACACTCCTGCGAATCCAACCAGTAACACTTACCGCACAGTCCGGTCTGTTCGTCTGATATATCGCATATCTCGCCTAGGGGTGGTAAACGTCAGACCCCAGTAGCTTGATAAGTCATGCCGATGTAAGGTCCATAACAAGCATGAAACTACTGATAACACTTACCAGCAAATCAGTGCAACCCTGGCCAGGGATTTCCAGTTATGGCCAGTCGAGCATAGCGCAACATCAACTCCCAATACCGGGAGAGACGAATCCCCTCCTATCGCTCATTGCCTCCATGTGAATCGGGACTGTACCCAAAAACCACCTGTTTGCACGACTCAGTAGAGCCATGGTAGGGTGGAAATCAAAGCACAGTGAGAGACACACAAGACTCTATGACGATCTCGGGTCAACAGACTAAGCTGTACCAGTGTCACCACAGAACTGCCATCTGACGTGAGGTATAATACCATCTGGGAGTTCTCGGCGAGTCCGTTCAGTGTACCCAGTCTCCACTGAGCACCCACATACCGTCTCTGATGTCAAACACCAATGGATATGGGATCATCCATCGCCCATCACATCGATCGAGAAGATATACGCTAGTCTACTCTGGAATATCGATGCCCCGTCTCGATATTCCCACGACTAGGAACATTGAAGGATGTACTCATTGACT